>VWPU01002698.1:16095-30715 GCA_013398955.1 Callaeas wilsoni | reverse complement strand
AAGGGCTTGTTTTATCTCAAGCTGCAATTTCAGGCAGCCCTTGAAAGGCGTAAAAGGCTCCATGGATCTCCTCAGCCCTTGGCCTCACTCCCTGCTGGGCTTGGCTGGAAATCCTCCAGTGCGCAGGTGGGATTTTAGGGAAATAAACAGCACCGTGGGGATGTCAGGTGCTTGTTGAGAAATCCAAGCACAGGCTCCTCCGTGTCCTGGTCTTCCTCTCCCATCTCGCACATCTGGGACTTTGGCATCCGTCCTGGAGGAAGGACACACAGCTGAAACGCAGAGATCCAGGCCAAGGAGGCAGGCAAGGAAAATTCCTCCTGCCTGGGCTGCAGATGGAGGCTGTGCAGAGAAAAGGAAAGCCGAGATCTGGAGCTCTTCATGCTCAAGGAGGCATCACAAAAGTGATGTTCACTGCCTGTGGTGTCACCTCTGCCACGCTTCCGGTGACATCCCCTTTCTCTTCAGGCCAAAGAGGTTCCTAAGAGGCATTTTTATGGTTTTATCATCAGCACATGCAGCTGATGGTTCTGCTGTTTAGAACTGTCTGATATTTGACATTCCAAGCGTGCGTGGATAACGTTTATGTGAATATCGCGTGTGTGAGCCACTTGTGAGACCTGCAGGGTACGGACGTGTCCCAGGTCCCTGATGACATCACAGGATGCTCTTTCCATGCTTTATTTTGGGAATATTGATTATTCTCTGTTGTCACTGCTTAATTCCAGGAAGAGCTGGCACACACCGAGCATCGTTCCACTCTCTCTTCCCAGATGCCCAAGGGTTTCCTAGAGCATGGCTCTCCAGGGCCATCCTTCTCCTTCCTGAGATGACGGAGCAGCCAGCAGGGAAAACCGAGCCCAGATCTTCCAAAGGCCAAAGGACAAGGTGGGCTTCCAAGCAGGGGTTCAGAGATGCAGCGAGGCAGGAGTCCAGAGCGGGGAATGAATCATTTATTAAATTTACAATACCATTTATATATTCTAGTTCCATAAAGCAATTGAACAGTGCTCACACTTCTCCTAGGGTGATTGGTCAAAGTCTCAGACATCCACTTAGAAATGTTTTTTCCTAATATAATGTACATGAGGTCAGAAGATACCAGATATGAATGCTATTTACAAAAACCCTATCTATTGTTTCCATAGCTTACACAGCAAAGGAAAAGTTCTCACAGAATGAATGCAAGAAGAGAAAATTTCCTTGCTAACAGCATTTCAGCATCCACAGGACGAGGTGCAAATTTAGCCCTAAATGATGTGGGCACGAAGGGAGGGGGAAGAACAGGGATGGAGGAGCCTTGGGATGCTCCAGCAGGGAAGTTCTCAGGTAAGCTGGAAAGCCACGAACCCGAGGGAGGTGCCAGGCTCATCAGCATATTTAGAGCCACGGGATAATCAGAAAAGGAAAACAAAACCGGGAATGTGGGCATTGAAAGCACTTTGTGGTGCTGTGGCCCAGCGCCAGAGCCCCCCTCCAGCCCCTCTCCCAGCCCTGCCTCGGGACTACAAAGCCGTGGCAGGGAAAAACCAACACCACTCCCGAAAAACCAACCCGACAAAAGCCCCCCTGGCAACAATGGTCTGTCAGGCGTGATTTACTGGGCCTGCAGCCCCCGGGCAAGCTCCGCTGAGCAATCTCAGCCCTCGGGGTTCCCACACTGGGCTGCTGCCCGGCACCTCCCCGCACACAAAGCCACGAGGAGCGGGGCAGTAAATAAAGCTGCTGCCTTTGTGTGGCTGTGCGGGGCCTGGCTGCGGGGGAGGCAGGAGAAATGAAGTGTGAAATGTGATATGAAATCAATTTCTGCTCTTGGGGGGCCGGCTTGGGAGGGACGGGTGGGTTTTTGCTTGGGGATACCCAGGAATAGATTCTTCATCCCTTTGCCGAGGTGCTTGAAGAAAGCCACACTTTTCCTCCTGACTTTGCCCATTCCCACTTTNTTTTTTTTTTTTTTTTTTTTTTTTTTTTGCATTAAAGCTATTTATGAATGTGAGGAATTGGCGTCCCTCTTGACCTGCCTCACAAAACAATAACAGCCCATCCTCTGCGGAATCACAGTCCCCCGTGGAATATTTGTGGGTTAGGGGTGGTCTCCTCTTTGCTGTGCCCCAATCTGAGTTTCTTGCACGCTCCCTGACCATGTCACCACCCCACTGCTGCAGATGGTGCCCCCAGGAATATCAGAGAGGATTCTGGTGGAGAGACAAACACTGCCCCCCATGCGGCGTGTCCTCACTTCCAATAAATGTGTGCAGCTCCGTGGGTGTCAGCAGGGAGCAGGAACTCCGCCGTGCCTGGGGATGTGGCCTCCAAGTGTGGTTGTTTTCTTTCCCTTCCCTGGATTTTTTTATTCAAGCTGCTCCTGATGGGGAGTGTGGGATTTCTGCAGCAATGCAAAAATGATAAAGAGCAGGAAATCAAACACGATGCTTTGGATGTGGTGGGGAATAAGAAGAGCAGAGTTTATGTGATGAGATATCCCAGGGATAAACTGCCAAATGACATCATAAATTAGATAATCCCAAACAATTGCCTCCCTAGCATCTCCCACATCGCCTCCTCCCGGGACTTGCAGCAATCATCCTCCCTGCTCCGTGGATTCCAGCAGCTGGGTGGCTTAGAATCAAGTTGCTACTAGGACTTGAGTTACCTCTTTTCTCCTGGAAATGTTTGAATTCCCTGCTCCTTTTCCACCCCCGGGTTCCCCTAAGGTGCTCACTGGTTCGTTTTTGCATCACTGCCAGTCTGAGTGTTCCCCCATCCTGCAGGACGAAAGCTCAGCCAGGGCCGGGGGCAGCCTCACCTTTCCTGTTTGCCTCTCCCCAGCCCGATTTTCTCGGCACGTTTTTGTGCAGACAGCAGGGACGATCCCCTGCAGAAGGTGCCGCATTCCGTCAGGGATTCCTGCCTTTCCTGGGGAGGGGAATGTGGAGGACCCCCTCTGGAAGCCGCACCTGGGCTGGGCTGCACCTCTGGGGAATAGGGAGTGGCTTTTGAGGTAATTGTGGGGTGGTTTGGGGGCTCTGTGTTGGTGACACCACAGAGCAGCCCCAGCACTTTTGGGATGGGCTCTGCCACCAGGAAACCTGTGCTTGTCCTCCCATAAATCCAGCCTGTGCCACCCCTGCCTGGCTCTTAGGGCAGAGGCACGGGATGCTTGGGCACCTTTCCTTTTCCCTGGCAGAGGCTGCCAGGAGGGATCTCGCCCTGGAGTTTTGCTCCAGGTGAATCCCAGCGTTCCAGAGTTCAGGGAGTTCTTTCCTGATGCGTTCGGCATCCCAGCCTGGAGGGGCTGAGGAAGGTGCTGCAGCACAACTGTTAAATGTCAGCTGTCACACCTCTTAATCCACTTAGGACGCTTTGTTTGGTTTGAAAACTGTAATAAAAGCCATAAAAATGCACCTGCACGTCACATCAGCTCAATTCTTTTTCCCTTGTAGGACTTTGATTTATCTCCCCTCGATAAACACACCGACATCATTCAGCAATAAAATCCACCGACAAAATTCAACACTAAAATCCAGCGACATCGTTCAAGCAATAAAACCCACCGACATTAATTCAACAACAAATTTCTTCTGCCCCTTCCTGCCACCTGCTGATGGCAGCACAGAGGTGCCCACGGTAGGTGGGACAGCAATTCCTGCCGGGAATTCTCCCGGGTGTTGGATTGCTGCTGCAAACCAGCCCGGCCCGATAAAGGCAGTTGTTCCTGTGCTCAGCACATTGTTGGCTCCCTCTCCAGATGGAACAGATTAGCCGGGCCCTGAAATGTTGTTAAATAAAATACGCAAAAAGAAAATACAATTATTGCTAAAGTGAAAACATACCGCATGGGATTATTAAAAGACCAAGATGTTTTACATTTTAAGGATGTTCTGCAGGGTTGGTGTTTTTTTTTTTTTTTTCCCAGCCTTCACGCACTGAAAGCTTGCAGGGGCAGTGTTAAACTTTTCCATGTGATCTCAGCGAGCTCTCCCAGTGCACAGCTCTGCCAGGGATGGGGTTGCCCTCTCTCCCTGGCCCAGTGCTCGGGGCTGTGGGGTGGGAATTCCAGGGGCCCAAATCCACATTTCCTGCTCCTTCTCTGAGCACCAGGCACGCTCAGGAGCAGAGGCTCGGCAGAGTTTGTGTTCACTGTGTAAAGGGCAGATTTCTCGTGCTGCCTCTCCCCAGGTGGAGTGGGAACCTCAGTCCAGGAGATTTCCCAGCAGTCAGAGGAGCTCCCTGACTGTCATTTCTCCCCAGATCCCAGCTCTGACTGCCATTTCCCACCAGATCCCAGCTCTGACTGTCATTTCTCCCCAGATCCCATCTGAACACAACTGTGCTTAACGACCTCCAAAGTTCTCCAAGTTTGTGTGATAAGCTCAGTCTAATAATTATTGATTTTAGTACCACAGATTCGTGAGACGGTTTGGGGTGGGAGATGACATTAAAAGTCATCTTCTCTCATCCCTGCCATGGGCAGGGACACCGTCCACTACCCCAGGTTGCTCCAAGCCCCATCCAAGCTGGCCTTGGACACTTCCAGGGATGGGGCAGCCCCAGCTTCTCTTTAATAAATCCTGGCAAAGATAATTTTGAAAGGTGATGCCTTGGAGAGGCTGCCCTGGAGCAGAGGCTGGGCAGAGTGAAAGGATAAAGGGCAGGGATGTATGGAAAGGCCTTCCCAGGGCGCACCTTGGGCAGTGCAGGAGTCTCGCAGAGACTGCACCCAGGATGGACACAGCCACACGTTTTTGGGACAGATAGAAGTTCTGGCCATTTGCATATCAGAGGTTAATTGTCCAATTCCAGCTTCAGGCAGTGCAGTCCCATTCTCTCAGTTTGCTCCACCCAACTCACTTTTGTTTCCATTTCTCAGGGCCTGAGACAGTGAGGTGTCCTTGATTCCCAGGCCTGGAGAGGAATTGTTGTGTCTGACCCAAATGGGAACAGCAGTTGCTCACACTCGGTATGGAGCTCAGAGTTACACACTAAAGAACTGCAGGATTACAGATAGATGGAAATATAAAAGCTAAAATCCTAAGGCATCACAGGAACCTGCAAACCTTGATCTATCAACTCTGCTTTGGGCTGGATGTGCTTACTAATTACAGGTGCTTACAATTCCAGGGATATCCAGGAGGTGGGAAGTGGAGATGGGTAATGTGAGTGCTGCAGTGATTTTGGCTGCAGAAAGCACAGCTGAGTTTAAAATAACCTGGGTGAGTCCTCGGTGAGTCCCCAGCTTGGCGAGTTCGGCAGCAGTGCCTTGATGAGTTTATTTGAGCACGTGTTTAATGCCTTTTCTGGTTCTGGCTGCAGCAAGGCCAAGCCTTGCAGACATTTTCAGGTGCGTGGTGATAATAAATCACTTTTTAAATGGCCTCAGAACGGGAGTTTTGAACAGAGCTGCATCCATTAATATTCCAGGACTCTCCTGAGCATCACTCTGTCTCCCTAATGCCCCTCCACCTAAATCATCTCACTCATAATGGATGGAAAATAAATGCAGCTCCTCGACACCGTTCTCTCCCGTTTGGTTTTGGGTGACTGGGGCCATCCTGGTGACTGGTGACTGATGACAGGACTTGTCCCCAGAAGCCCGGCCTGGCTTTTCACCGCGCTGTCACTCACCAGGGACACTTCCACTGGAAACCAGTCCCCGTGGGAAGGGCTTTGGGGGGGGCTGCTCCACCACATCTGCGCTGCAGAGCACAGCTGGCGAGGCAGGGCTGGCCCCCCTGCACCCCTGCTCATTAATTAGGGAGCAGTTATTAGACAGCGGCCTGGAAACGCAAAGCTACAAATAAAATAAATCCCGCTTCAACCAGATTTGCCTGCAGCCACGTGGAAAATTCCGCCCCCAAATCTGTCTTATAGGAATTCGTAGAATTTGGTAGAACCAATCCCCCCCCCAACCTGCTCTAGTTAAGGTGTTCTGTCAGCAAGAGAGTGGCAATTTTTGCTACACAAAACTCCTGAAATTATGCAAATGCCTGTAAAATAAAACACAAAATAGAGCCCAGCTGACTCTTACTAGGTACCTTCAAAAGAACCATGAATTTTTAGTGGAATTCCGATGATTCCAGAGTGGTTTTCCATATCATGGCACCTTGAGAATGCGTGAGGGCGCAGGTGTGGGTGTGTGAGTATAAAAACATAAATATTTGTGTAAAACGTTGGTATTTTCTGTTCTAAGTAAAAAGTACAAGTCTGTGGTACGTCCAAAACGCTGCTTTTTTAATATGCAGGAATATTTCTCTGGTGGAAAGCCTTGCAGAAAACTAAATATTAGGGGAAGGATAGTGGAATGTGTTTGCCATGGCAAAGGGAAAAGCAGCAGCTGGAAACTGCTGAGCGGTGCTTTGCATTTTAAAAATGTTTGCAGATTCATGGAAAAGCGGGAATGCAGCAGAAGGAAAGGGAGCCACTGCTGCTGACAACTTTCTTTCCGTTGAAAACAACTGGCGTGGGGCAGCCTGGAGCCGAAGCGACGGACTAAGAGGAGTTTTGTTTCATAATATCGTAACTAAAGCGGGAAACGTGCTCCGGGCTGGATCAGGATCTTCAGCCCCGTGGGAATGCAGCACGGTCCTGCCTGGGAGCTCGCGGGGATGCTGCTCCTGTGGGGACAAAGGGACACTGGTTTAAATCAGCTTTTCCACTGCCTGAGCCTGCAAAATTTCCCTCCATCCCAACCGCGCCACTCACAATCCGATTATTTCTAAATGCTGGCTTCTGAGCATTCCTAAATTCCTGAGGGACCAAGCTGATGTCTCGATGCAGTTTTATTGTTAATTAAGTGTCCTCCCACCAGATCTTCTCCGAACCCCACCCAAACTCCATAACCCCTGAGTGCCCCTCATCCACGCAGCGACTCCAGCACCGGGAATGCAGGTTCATCTTGGATTTAAACCTGATCTCTGCCACAGCTCCGCCAGGTGATTTTATCAAGCCACTTAATCCATCAGGATCTCGGCTTCCCCAACCAGAATGCAGGAAGAAAAGCATTTTCCTCCATCCCGTGAAGTGTTTTGCAAAGAGGCCTCCGTGATGTACTTAGGGATTTCCTCTGTGGAAGCTGAAACACCTCGAATCCCGTCAGAACCCCTCCGAACGTTCCAGCCCAATAAAGTTCAAATGGGGAATAACACATTTGTTAAAAGAGGCCCAATTTTATGCTGAGAGGATGACATGGCCAAGAGACCATACATCCCCTAAAAAAAACAAAACAAAACAAAACAAAACATAACAAAAAAAAACCAACAAAAAAACCCAGGACAAGATCACCCAGCCAATGTAAACTGGAGTGGCGTGGTCAGGGTTTTTAAGATTTTTAGAGACACTTGGAATGAAAGAGGGAAAAATCCCACAGCCAAGTCTCAGGCACCGCACAGCCTGTGTACACTGCAGGAGGAAACTTGGGTTATGAGCAAATATTTTAGTACAAATCAAACGCCTTCCAGGGATAAGCAGCTGGGAAGGCGGGAAGAAATTAATATTGGAAGCTTTAGAACTTCCCAGAACCATTCCCTCCCTCCTTGATTGAGGGAATTAACTTTTATTTTATTAACTTTTTAATGCCCTTCTCCCATCCAAGGTGCTCCAAATGGCTTCTCCCCTCCTCCAAAAGGACTGCCCCGGGGATGTTGCTCTTCTTAGGCTTTAAGTAGCAGCTGGCTGTGATTAAGCGGATTGGGAGGATCAGTGCTTGATTAACTTTGTGCTGCTCCCGCTTTGCTCAGGTTCCTGCAGGAGAATTAATCCCTGGGTTTGGGAGAATGTTGGGCTCTAATGGATACCAGACCCTGGGAGCCCACCCAGTGCCAGGGCCTGGGTTTGACACGTCCGGGCTTCCTTCTGCTGTCCTGCGAAGGTGGGACTCCTGCGGGCTCTGAGGGGAGCTTTGCTGGTCTGGGTTTTAGTGCAGGTGTTCATAAACTCACCCAGTTCCCACTCAGCTCCGTGTCTTGCTCTATTACCCCGTTATTGCATTTTTCCAGTGCTGTAGAGAATCGTGGAATGGTTTGGGTTGGAAAGACCTTCAGGATTATCCAGTCCCACCCCCTGCCATGGGCAGGGACACTTCCCACTGTCCCAGGCTGCTCCAGCCTGGCCTTGGACACTTCCAGGGATCCAGGGGCAGCCACAGCTGCTCTGGGCACCCTGTGCCAGGGCCTCCTCACCCTCACAGGGAACAAATTTTCCCCAATATCTCATGGAAAACTCCCCTCCTTCACCTTAAGGCCATTGCAAATGTCTCAGTGGGCAAAGTTTTCTTAACCAGAAGACATTTTCTCGGTAACACCGGCAGAACTGAAGGCTCTAAGTGATGTTCGTTTTGCGTAATAAACAAATAAACAAATGGACAAATACTGGCAAAGATCACTTTGAAAGGAGTCTGCAAACCTTGATCTACCAAGGATCACTTTGGGCTGGAGTTGTTTACGAATTACAGGGGTTTCTCACAGAAAATCAGATTTTCTGAATTGAAAGTACAACAGTGACCGAATGAAACCCCAAAACTTCAACCGCTGTAATTGTAACATAAGAAACTCCAGGCTCTGAGTGTATAACATATTCTTTTATTACCCAGACTAGATGGACACGCTTTCCTGGAGGGAGATCTCTGAGTGGAGCTCCTTGAACAATAAGGGATATTCCTTCAGCAGTGACAGCCTCGATTTTCTGCAAAGAGAGGAGATTTTATCCATCCTGTGCAAAAAAGTGACACTCGCTGGCCAAAACTTCACTCTAAGTGTCCCCAGGTGGCCAGGCCCAAGCCAGGTTTTATAATGTCCTTTTCCTTTTTCAAACGGGGCCCCAGAAAGGGGCAGGGAAAGCGAGATGAGCACAAAGCAAATCAAAATTCACCAATTAGCGGGCATCGTTAAGTGATCAAAAGTCGCTCTAACATCACTGCCATGTCCCGCTGCAGAGAAATCCTACAGCAATCCCAAATCAATAACTGGGCTGAGGAAGCTGCTCTCCCAAGGAGCTCCCGCTTCGCCGAAACTGGAACGTAAAAACGGCAAGAATTTAAAAAGAAATAAAAACCAAGAGAGTGCAAATGGAAGCTTGGCTGTGCTTCTGCACTAAATTCTGCCTTGATGGAAGCGAATAAAGCTCAAGAGGAGTCCACAGGCATCTCCTAATTATATCACAAGGTTTTATTCCACTTAAGTTTTCATGAAAGACTCCTGATTTCTTTTTATTATTCTCCATGGGAGTATAACATATTGGTTAACCAGGAGAAAGGAAGCCAAAAAAAAAAGAAAAAAAAAGATGAAACTCTTGATGGCCGCGTTTGTCGGGGTACATCAATTGTGGAGTTTCAACTGGGTATGGAAATTCCCTGCTCGCAATATGGCTAAAAAGAAAGAGCATGGATGATTTAACAATTTACATAACCTGAGAGACTCAGCTGCAAATTGAATGAATGGGGCTCTTTGTTTTCTCTAAACTGGAATAAAAAGAGGGGGAGAACAAAAAAAAAAAAAAAAAGGGAAAAAAAAAGTTCTTATATAATTGTCTCTGTGACTGGCATGATAGGAAGTTTTCTGGCTATTGGTGGAATTAAGACTGGGAATTATGAGAAAACACAAAGCAATCAAGGGGCAGTGGAGCAGTTGTGCCGAGGCACTAATGGAGAGTGACAGAGCCAGGCCTGCGCAGGGCCAGCTCGGGCTGCACCATTGTCCCAAGCAGATCTGGGTCCCGCTGGGGCCACCCGGCCCCTGGGTGACCACGGGCCCGCAGGACACCCCTGCAGAGCCTCAGCTCCCGGTGCTGGACATCCTCAGGGGTGGTTTCACCTGGGAGATCCTCAGGGGTGGTTTTACCTGAGGGATCCTCAGGGGTGCTTTTACCTGGGAGATCCTGAGGGATGGTTTTACCTGAGGGATCCTCAGGGGTGCTTTTACCTGGGAGATCCTGAGGGATGGTTTTACCTGAGGGATCCTCAGGGGTGCTTTTACCTGGGAGATCCTGAGGGATGGTTTTACCTGAGGGATCCTCAGGGGTGCTTTTACCTGGGAGATCCTGAGGGATGGTTTTACCTGAGGGATCCTCAGGGGTGCTTTTACCTGGGAGATCCTGAGGGATGGTTTTACCTGAGGGATCCTCAGGGGTGCTTTTACCTGGGAGATCCTGAGGGATGGTTTTACCTGAGGGATCCTCAGGGGTGCTTTTACCTGGGAGATCCTGAGGGATGGTTTTACCTGAGGGATCCTCAGGGGTGCTTTTACCTGGGAGATCCTGAGGGATGGTTTTACCTGAGGGATCCTCAGGGGTGCTTTTACCTGGGAGATCCTGAGGGATGGTTTTACCTGAGGGATCCTCAGGGGTGCTTTTACCTGGGAGATCCTGAGGGATGGTTTTACCTGAGGGATCCTCAGGGGTGCTTTTACCTGGGAGATCCTGAGGGTGATTTTACCTGGGAGACCCTTGGTGTGGTTTTACCTGGGAGATCCTCAGGAGTAGTTTTAACTGAGGGATCCTCAGGGGTGGTTTTACCTGGGAGATCTCGAGGTGTGGTTTTAACTGGGAGATCCTCAGGGGTGGTTTTACCTGAGTGATCCTGAGGGGTGGTTTTACCTGGGAGATCCCGAGGTATGACTTTAACTGAGAGATCCCAAGGTGTGGTTTTAACCTGGAGATCCCAAGGGGTGACTTTAACCGGGAGATCCTGAGGTGTAATTTTACCTGGGAGATCCTGAGGTGTGGTTTTACCTGGGAGAACCCGAGGTGTAATTTTAACTGGGAGATCCTCAGGGGTGGTTTTAACCTGGAGATCCCAAGGGGTGACTTTAACCGGGAGATCCTGAGGTGTAATTTTACCTGGGAGATCCTCAGAGCTGGTTTTCGCTGGGAGATCCCAAGGTGTGGTTTTACCTGGGAGATCCTCAGAGGTGGTTTTAACCTGGAGATCCCCAGGGATGACTTTAACCAAGAGATCCTGAGGTGTGGTTTCACCTGGGAGATCCCAAGGTGTGACTTTAACTGGGAGATCCTCAGGGGTGGTTTTAACTGGGAGATCCTGAGGCGTGGTTTTAACTGAGAGATCCTCAGGGATGGTTTTACCTGAGAGACCCTGAGACGTGACTTTATCTGGGAGATCCTGGGGTGTGGTTTTACCTGGGACATCCTGAGACGTGGTTTTAGCTGGGAGATCCCAAGATGTGGTTTTAATTGGGAGATCCTGAGGTGTGGTTTTACCTGGGTGATCCCAAGATGTGGTTTTAATTGGGAGATCCCAAGGTGTGACTTTACCTGGGACATCCCGAGGCGTGGTTTTACCTGGCAGCTTGGAGCCGCCTGGGATGGTGGGAGCCGTCCCTGCCGTGGCACTGGCTGAGCTCTAAGGTCCCTTCCCAGCCGAAGCACTCCGGGATTTGCAGGGCCACGTTCTCCCTCAGGATTCTGTGGGCTCTGCGTCCTCCCGCTGCCAGAGGCACAAATCCCTTTCCTGGGGCAGCCCAAAGCTTGAGTTGTTTGTCCGGGGAAGCGTCACCAGCTCAATTATTCCATTTCCACCACGTCCCCTCTGGCCTGGCCACCACACACCCCCAAAAACGGAAATAATTTCTGTCTCTCTCACGTGGGCCTCTGCTCCTCTCTTAAATGTGGATCCCTCCAACAAAATCCAGGGAAACCCTGAGCTGTTCTAGAAGCCACGGTCACCCCTGGCCCCCAAACCTCGCCCTAAGAGGATGCCAGGGGCAGCTGCTCTCCCTGCCTGCAGCAGGAGTCCTTCCTTCCAAGGCCTGTTAATCCAGCAGGTTTGCACCAGCCTGGAGAGGCCCTCTCGAATAAACGGCTGGGAATGGGATGGGAATGGGATGGGAATGGGATGGGAATGGGATGGGAATGGGGATGGGGAGGGAGAAACCTCTGGCAAACATCTGGCAGCAGAGCTGGTGGCATATGGGGCGTATCTCCTCCCTGAGCGGGTGCAAGAGGCAAAAACAAACTTCACCTCTTGGACTGGAACCAGCAGATGAAAACAAATTAACCTTTTTTTTTTTTTTTTAATTATTTGTGTGTGCGTGTTGTATATTTGAACCCAACGTCTGCTTGAATGTCCTGCTTTAAAGCTTTGGGTCAGAAATTCCTCAGTTTGCCCCCTCCCCTCTGAGCAGAACCCATGCAAGTCAACAAATTCTCCCTCATCAATCATGGCCAGGATTCTTTTTCCTTCTTTTCCCTTCTTTTCCCTTCTTTTCCCTTCTTTTCCCTTCTTTTCCCTTCTTTTTTTCCCTTCTTTTTTCCCCTTCTTTTCCTTTCTTTTCCTTTCTTTTCCCTTCTTTTCCCTTCTTTTCCCTTCTTTTCCTTTCATTTCCCTTCTTTTCCCTTCTTTTCCTTTCTTTTCCCTTCTTTTCCCTTCTTTTCCCTGCCCCAATCCTTGCATCCACCATGGACACCACATTTGATTTCCACATCAGGCATTAAAATTATCAAATTGTGGCCTCTAACATGCTTATAAATTTGTTTTCCTTTTTTTTTTCCTTCCCAAACAGATTTTTATCATTCAATGAAAAACCCTTAATTAAAGGCTTGTGGCATAATGACCCTGGGTGGGCATCATTTATTTCAGGGCAGATCCTGACCATAAAACCTTCCTCAAGATGATGATGATGATGGGAGCTCAACTTTCTTATTAAACTGCAGAGATTCCACACAGAAAATCAGATTTTCTAAACTGAAAGTGTAGCAGGGATTGAATGGAACCCCAAAACTCAACTTTCTTAATAAACTCCAGAGATTCCACACAGAAAATCAGATTTTCTAAACTGAAAGTGTAACAGGGATTGAATGGAACCCCAAAACTCAACTTTCTTAATAAACTCCAGAGATTCTACACAGAAAATCAGATTTTCTAAACTGAAAGTGTAGCAGGGATTGAATGGGACCCCAAAACTCAGCTTTCTTAATAAACTGCAGAGATTCCACACAGAAAATCAGATTTTCTAAACTGAAAGTATAACAGGGATTGAATGGGACCCCAAAACTCAACTTTCTTATTAAACTGCAGAGATTCCACAGAGAAACTCAGATTTTCTAAACTGAAAGAGTAACAGGGATTGAACGGAACCCCAAAACTTCAACCACTGAAATTGTAACATAAGAAACACCAGGCTCTGAGTGCATAAAATATAAAAAAGAATTAAAACCTTCTATATCCAGCACTTCAACCTACACAGGCCCATGAATTCTGGTCTCCTTTCTCTCTTATTCTCCAAAATTTGATGTAGTGACAGTGGTTTTTTACCCACAGTCTGCTCCCAAAAATAATCAAGTATTTCCAGGGCTTCTTTTAGGGTGCATTTTTTTCTCATAAAAAATAATAAATGCCAATATCTGAGCCACATTTAGGTATTTTATTCACTCTCAGGCCTGCCAACTCAAACAATGATTTGTGTCTTTATAGGAAGGCACTTCACCATTTTCAAATAAATATTTAAATGCTCCTTCACAGGAAAAAATATTCCTGTGGTTAGGTGAGATATGCTGGAAAATTAAGGCTGGTCCTCAAAGGCCTGGTGTTGTTACACTTTCCTGTTCTTAATTTGCTTAATCCTTCCTCAAACTCAAAAATTCGGATCAGACCAAAAGAGGAGGTGTTTTAAAAGGAGCTTTGATGCCCACAGCAGATTTCCCAACCAGTTTTGTTTCAGCAATTTGCTGCAGAAAGAGATGGGTATGAAATAAGGGCTTTAATCTTTATAATTTATCTGTTTTCTTGATGACGGTGTTACACGAATCCCGTGTCTGCCAGGCAAAGCCTCTCCGTCAAAACCGAAATAAGGAACAGATTTCAAAGGGCAAGTGACGGTTTTTATGTGCGTTTGTAATCACATAGGTGCCACTTCCGTATTAAATTTCCATTTTTCTGCTCAAAAACCCAGAAAAAAATGATGAAAGGGATGATGATGAACACCCTGACACAAATCTGTGCTGTCACATCAGCACCCTCTATTTAAGCAGCTCTCAGGAAAAGGCTGAGTGGGAAAAACAAAAGTAGAAAAAGATAAGTCTTTGCACCCCATGAGCTGTATGATGGGGAGAGAAGTGAGTCCTGGCTTCCTGCCTGCCAAAAAAAAAAATCTTAAACGGGAAAAATCCTCTAAAATTTCCCATTTCCAGGCGGTTTTTCAAGTCCTGTCTGACCTACTCCTGCTTTAAACGGATAGAGAAGCTCATCAGCCACAGAGCCACGGAGGGGCTCAGCTTCAGCCTGGTCTCCTACCCAGAAAATCCCTCTGAAGCCACGGAAAAACTGGGATCCAGACCCTGGAGGGCTGAGGGAAAACTTCCCTTTTTCAGGCAGCATCTTCTGCTCCCCATGCCGGAACCTCCCAGATCCTCGTGCTTCCCAAATCCTGAGAACCCCTGAAATTCCCATCCTGAGAACCCCTGAAATTCTCATCCTGAGAACCCCTGAAATTCCCATCCCGACACCCCTTCTCTCCACATCCTGAAACCCCTTTATTCCTTCCAGCAGAATGAGCTTGCCCTGAGCGGGATTTGGCTCTTTTTGAGCAGCCAAATATCAGCTTTCAGAGCTGCACCCAAATCCTGATAACCCCTGAAATTCCCATCCCGAGAACCCCTGAAATTCCCATCCTGA
>VWPU01002698.1:0-15907 GCA_013398955.1 Callaeas wilsoni | reverse complement strand
GGCTCTTTTTGAGAGCCGGATTTGGCCCTTTTGAGCTGCACCCAAATCCTGATAACTCCTGAAATTCCCATCCTGAGAACCCCTGAAATTCCCATCCTGAGAACCCCTGAAATTCCCATCTCAAGAACTACTGAATTTCCCATACTGACACCCCTTTATTTCTTCCAGCAGAATGAGCTTGCCCTGAGCAGGATTTGGCTCTTTTTGAGCAGCCAAATATCAGCTTTCAGAGCTGCACCCCCTGCACTGCAGGGCTGGGAAAGAATTACCCAAATCTTTCTTTGGGATGAAAAAATTCCCTTTTTTTTTGTCCCCCCCCTCGGGCACTGAGGCAAGTGTGAGGTAGCAAATCACACATTGCTCTGTTTCCAAATCAGATCCCTTTGGTCCACCTTTAATACCATTTCCCCCCTCCCAATGAATTAAATATCCGTTCTTTTACCACCCAGTTTATTTGATCATCTGGGAAGATAAATGGCTTCTGCTGAAATATTAAACAAAAGGAAAATTAAAGTACTGGGAAGGGTAAACAATACAGTAAAGCACAATTTCCTTTCTGCGACGTGGAGAAAATAAGTCTTTTTCTTCCTAAATATCAGCACACAGACTGGAACTCTGGCACACATGGAGCTTTTCTCCCTGAAATCAACGGGATTTTACCTGTCTGGGTGAATTTTTAATCGAATGGGAGCCAAGGAAGGGTTTTCTAGAGAAGATGCACCCCAACAATAAAATTTATCATGCAGTTTAGCACGAGGAGTTTTTAATATCACCGCTTTGGCTCTGTTCCTTGCTTGCTCGGCATCATTCGAACCGAAGAGAAAATGAAAAATGTCATTTTAGTTGGGTTTTGCGCCCAGGCTGCTGGGACAGCACCAGGAACTGACTCATCCCCCTGGACACCTCCAGCTCCAGGGACCACCCTGAGGACAGAGGCTGGGAAGAGCTGGAAGGACTCAGCTGGAAGGTGAGGAGCACCGGCTCGTCTCCTGAGAGCTCACTGAGGTCGGATTCCTCCCAAAACACCCCAGGGGGAAGCAACTCCCTTCCCGGGACACTTCTCCCTCCAAGGGGAGTCACATTCCAGCAGGGACATCAGCTCCAACCCAGCCCGGGACGGAAATTCCCAGGTGAAAATAAGGAGCAATATCCAGGATGGACAAATTCCCTCAGCCCTAATTTCTCCTGACTGCTGGGAAATTCCTGACTTCTCTTGCATTTCAGCTGCTCGTTAATTTGGAATTTCAAAAAGATGTTTCTTACCATATTCCAGGAGCTCCGTCTTGGAACTCCGGAATCATTTACTTTGACAGATGATTGATGGGAAGGAAGGACTCGTTTCTTATGGACTTGCCTCTATTCCATAGGAAATATCTGAGCAGCACAGGAATTTTTCTCATTTTTGCACAATTACAGCCCAGATTCCGAGTTCAGGCTGAGTAACCACCAAAGAAACAGATCTGATGGGAATCTGACAGGTGGCAGCAGATCAGGATTTGATCCATGGATGTTGATTCTCCTCAGAGTTTTACTATGATTCCTCTTTTTTTTTCAGCAAAGCCACCTATGGATCAAAAAAATTCTGCTCCGTGTAGTCGAGGCATTCCTTGGTTTATTATTGCTGGATTATTCCCGGAATCCAGTGTGGATTTTCAGGCAGACTAAACACGATGTGGGGTGGAAATGGGAACGTGGAGGGCTGGGAGAGGGGCAGCAGGAGAGTTTGGGAGCTCCAGCAAAGCAGCGACGCCCCGGGGGCTCTGTGGCTGCACCAAGGGAAGCTGAAATCTCTTTTTGGGAGGCAGAAGCCAAAGCTGGGGGTTCTCCGGGGCTGCCCCGGCTGTGACCTCCATCCCACCCAGAGCATCTCCAGGGCGCAGGGAATTCCAGGCTCACTGAGCCCTGACCTGCCGCTGACAGAGATGGATGCCCAGCCCTGCTAATGGGCTGTGGCAGCTCCGTGCTGGGATCTGCACCCCAAGCGCCAGCCTGGGATGAGCCGGCTCGTTCCCACTCAGCCTCTGCTTCCCCCCGGCACTCCTGGAACACCCAGCAGCCTCCTGAGCTCCCCGGGGTCCTCCCCAGGACTGAACCCCACAGTCCCAGCCGTCGGGGAGGTTCGCAGTGCTTTTGCAGACACTGAGCTTCAGCTTCATCGGCTTGAAGGCAGAACCTGCACCTCGTTTTATGGCCCACGTTTATGCACGGAGAGAGAAAAATGCAAACCTAATTAGTGCAGACACGGCTTTACTGAGGATAAAAGTAAGGTGGGTGGGAAATAGCTGGTGCTGGTGTGGTTTTTGTCGGAATTTATTCACCGCAATGAGCAGTGAGTGGCTCTCCATCTCCAATTTTTGCAGTATTCAGAGAGTTTTTAGGCGCACCCCGAAGGAGCCCTGAATGAGAAGCGCCGGCTCAATCAGCCTTTGTGCTGAGCATTTCCTCTCCTCGTGTTCCCTCTCACTCCATCCTGCCCCTCTGACCCTTCGTCTTTCTGGCAAGGACAGGGAATTGCCCCGGTTCTGGCTGATTCCCACAAATTTCCAGCTTAGTGAGGTCATGACTCCTTCCCTGAGAGCTTCGCTCTCTCATTAGGTTCAAGAGATTTTTGAGCAGCCCCTGGGCCTTTAGAAAGCGCTGCTGCTGCAGACACAGAAACGTGCCCGGCTTCCAGAGGAGCCTTTCCCCGTCTCCTTGGGATGCTGGGAATGGGGAGGAGCGGTCCAGCCCGACTTTTCCACTTTGGAAAACACTAAGGAACCACCTCCTGTGGTCCAGGCTTGCAGCAGAACCCCTGGGAAGCGCTGGGTGCCCCATCCCGGGTTCATCCTTAGAGCTGCACGCAAGGAAGAAACAGATTCATCGAAAAATAAAATCAAAATCCTGAAAGGAAACGTTTTCCTGGACAATTAGCGGGAACATCGGGCACCCTCTTCTTGGATTGCTGCGTGTGACTTCGGTCCCTGCAGGACACAGGGCTAATTTAACGAGGCATGAATTTAAATATATTAAGAGCTCAACAAAACAGGGAGAGAATCAGAGAGGTGAAAAGTCACTGCCCCTCCTTGTCCCGCTGTCTTCTTTTTGTTGGCTGCTGGGCCGGGAGACACGAAATCAAACGGAGCAACACAACCTGTCTGAGTTTTATTCAAATCAGCCAATTAAAACATCAAGCTGAAATGTCAACGAACATGTTCTGGCCACTCAGGAATTAAAGCAGGAAAGCATCTGTCTGTCCTCACCACAAAGCGGGGAAGATTTTTAATTCCACTTCTGCAAAAGCTATGACAGGAGATCGCAGCCATGAAAAACACCCCGTGCAATGGGCCCTGCCCGGCTGGCTGGCAGCAGCTGCTGCTTTGGCACCAAATTAGAGCCACTTCAACACCTTTTCTCCCCTTTTTTTCGTCCCAGGAACACTTTATCAGGCAGCATTCTGGGTGCGCCACCCACCTCTGACGCTGCCACAACTTATTCAGCAACTCATTTTTACCCCTCTTTACTGCCCAAATTCTGATTTCACCTGGTCCCTTTAGTCATGAGAATACACAGATTGAAGTTCCTTCAGCAATTCATTTTTACTTCTCCTACCTGCCCAAATTCTGATTTCACCTGGTCCCTTTAATCATGAGAACACATAGATTGAAGTTCCTTCAGCAATTCAGTTTTACTGCCCAAATTCTGATTTCACCTGGTCCCTTTGGTCATGAGAACACACAGATTGAAGTTCCTTCAGCAATTCATTTTTACCCCTCTTTACTGCCCAAATTCTGATTTCACCTGGTCACTTTCATCATAAGAACACACAGATTGAAGTTCCTTCAGCAATTCATTTTTACCTCTCCTAACTGCCCAAATTCTGATTTCACCTGGTTCCTTTCGCCATAAGAACACACAGATTGAAGTTCCTTCAGCAACTCATTTTTACTCTTCTTTACTGCCTAAATTCTGATTTCACCTGTATCCTTTAGCCGTGAGAACACACAGATTGAAGTTCCTTCAGCAATTCATTTTTACTCCTCTTTACTGCCCAAATTCTGATTTCACCTGGTTCCTTTCGCCATAAGAACACACAGATTGAAGTTCCTTCAGCAACGCATTTTTACCTCTCTTTACTGCCCAAATTCTGATTTCACCTGTATCCTTTAGTCATAAGAACACACAGATTGAAGTTCCTTCAGCAATTCATTTTTACTCCTCTTTACTGCCCAAATTCTGATTTCTCCTGGTCCCTTTATTCATAAGAACACACAGATGGAAGCTCCTCCAGCTTTTCATTTTCTCCAATGTATAATCCAGAGGATTTAAAGTTGAATTTAAGGATCTCATCTTTATGACAGGATGTTGGGGTGAGCAGGCATCATCTCATCACCCCCTGACCTCCTGGATTCCCTCTTTGGCTTGTGGCACCCAGGGCTCCGCTCTGCTTGCCAAGGGGGTGATCTCAGGGGTCTTTTCCAGCCTGAATGACTCCATGAGAGGAACTTGAGGCTGATAACTCCAAACATTGCAAGATATCAATACCTACTCGAGACTAGGCTGGCAACCTCTTGGCTATGGACAGAAATTATGAAAAAAAAAATAAAAAATTGTCAGAGTTGATCTATGTCCACAAAAACATGAGATCTCAACAAATCCTGTTTTTAAAAATGGAATTTTATTGTGTTGAAGAATTCCCATTTTTGTGGTAACCAGATCTTAGGCTGAGAGCTAGAGAAGAGTGTAAGGAAGAAAGATCCATTAGGGCCTTCTTAAAATTCTGTTTCATAGAATCTTCAAGGTTGGAGAAGTCCTCCAAGACCCTCGAGTCCATTTGAAGTGCATCAAATAAATAAATGTTAGCTTCCAGACAAATACAATCCACACCTGTTCCAACCTCTCAGATTAATGTTAGGATGCATCGTATAGGTACACACACCAATGGAAGCCTGGTGTCCAGCATTTCCCAAAAAATGGGGGAAAATGGGGCTAAAAACCCCAAACCAAACAACAATCTGTCCATAATCCTCATATTCCGTGCGTTTCCAGTTGCAGGAATTGGCAGGGTGGTTCCTCACAAAAACCCTATGCAGAGCTGCTGCTGTCTCTGTACGGAATATTCTTGTCCCCAGTCCAGCTCAGGACCACAAAAAAATATCTTGGAGCTGCTCCTGGGATGCTGGATTTGATATTTAGGTGGGGCCTGCCTGAGAAAGGGAGGAGTTTCATTTTTATCTCGATTTCAATTCTTATTTCTTGCAGATACAAAGGCTCAGCTGGCAGCAGTGACGCCTCTGGCCTTCAAAAACAGGATTTTTGCACTTTGGGTGGAATCCTGGCTGAGGAGCTTCCACGGGATGAGAAAAGAGGAGAAAATGGGTTGGGATCCGTGGGGAAAGCTCCCACCGGCCCAGGTTGCTCGGAGGTTGAAATGGGTTTAAAAACGATGGAAAGGGAACAAACTGGAACCTCATCACCGTGGATGAGTGAATGTGATGGAGGTTGGGTTTTTCCCCACAGCATTTCTTCCAAGCTTCAGTTGTTTATTTATTACCCCAAAGAGTCAGAGAATCACGGAATTTCCTGAGCTGGACAAGGACCTTTGAAAAGACTCTGCATGCTCAATGTCCAGCAGGGGTGGTTCAACCTTTTTACAGGAAATTTTGGAAATAACAGCAAATTCATGGCAGTGAAAGACAGCAGAATCTCTGGATCTCCAGAGTCAAATCCCCAAGGTTATAGATAACAAGGGGAAAAGGCAAAAAGCAGCTTCCTCCACTCAGAAATTCCCACCTGGAGTAACTTCCAGGCTCCTGAAATTTGGGTGAAAGTTGTATTTTTCCCAGGAGAGGTCACTGGAATGATGGGATCCGGCTTACCCGCCCTGGGGTGGGAGAGAGGAGCTGGGACACCTCACTCCACATCATTTGGTGCTGATGTGGGGACAAACAGGACCCTGATGTCCCATCCCAGGCAGATCCTACAGCAGAGGTTTCCTTCCTCTGGTTATGGAAATCATTCCTGATTCTGCTCTCTAGTGAGCCCAAACTGGGGTCATTCCATCGTTTCAGAGAGGCCCCCAAATCAGCTCCATCCCCTTCTGCTGGAGGCTCCAAAAAGGTTTGAAATATTATGGAATATTTCAGTGTCCTTAAATTTATAGGACCAGACCTTTGCTCTGCTGATTTCAGAGCTGCACTAAATTTTACCCGTTAAAGTTCTGCCCCAGAAAAGATAAAACTCCCTGAGTTGGGCTCCACAGCAATCATTTTATCTACCATAAATTAGCCAGGTCAGCTTTAGATTATCTGCAGCAATTCAGTCTTCTTCCTTATGAAAAAAAAAATCAGGGAAGGGAAAAGGAATTCCAGTGTGCAAATATCCCAGAGAACAGATTGCTTATTGTTCCAGAATATCCTCTTTAATGGCATTACCAGAAAATCAGCCTTTTACTAGAAAGATGGGCTGATTTTCCTGCCCAGGCTGGCAGCTGGGAGGTGTCCTGGACAGGGAACTCGGGAATAAATCCATGGACATTAAACATGAAACTCCTCCATGAATAAGAGGGAGGAGATCTCGTTCTGCTGTTGAGATGCCCTTGAATTGCTTCTCATTCTATTTTCCACTGCAGCCTCCTCCGTCTGGTGGTGGTTTCCAACAGGACTTGATTTGGCTGAGAAGTTTCATCCGGGAAAGTTTCCCACCTGGAAATTGCCTTCCACGTTCGCCAGGATGGGTCACAGGCTCTCCTTGCTTCTGTCAAACTGTTCCTGGCCGACCTTGTCCTGCCACCCTCTCTATTCCGACGTGGAGCTGGAAATGAGAGAGGTTAAACCTTAACAAAACCAAAATCTCCCTCTTTTCACAGCTGAACTTCTCCATAAAACCAAAATAAATCTTCCTGACACACTTGGGTTCACAAATTATGATCGCCTTTGCATTTTTCACCTGAAACCAAGATTAAAAACAGGTTCTGAGCTCCTGAGCCTCTTCTGGAGAGAATTTTTTGGTGTTCACACCGTGCTGCAGATTTAGTCAATCCCCAGGTCTGGGCAATCTGGTTTTACAATAGGATCCCAAATTCTGCTGATGTTTTCAGGGTGCTGCTCTCACAGAAGCAATAAGCAAAGTGATGATCATGGAGGAATTTTATTTTTAGGGAATTGGGACCACAACTTCCTGAAAACTACCAGACCAGATAATGTCTTTTTCCCTTCTCCCTCTTTTATGGCAGGCACTTGTTCTAAAAAAGTTCCCCCACTTTCTTTAAAATGGACTTTTAAAATCCATCATTTCATGCAGCTCTGGAAAATCAGCTCCTGTGCTATTTCCTTTCCTTCCTTCCTTTCCCTCTCCTCCCCTTTCTTAAATCCAGCCCTGCATTTTAAATCAGCTACGAGAAATAAAGCGAAAGGAGCTTTGAGGAGTTGAAATCTCTTCATTGTGACAGGGCCATGTTTTTTTTGTGTATGAGCCTAAATGAGGCTTTAGAAAATGATATGGCCGTCCCTAAATGGATCTGCTATGGTCAGAGCCCATTAGGCAGGGGAGGAAGGTTCCTCAGGGACAGCTGAGAGCAGACTCCGAGTCCCAGAGGATGGAGATCGCTGTTTACTTTCCTGCATGGAGAATTAATAAATGTCTCCATCTTCCACCAGCAGCCCTCAACCGCTGAACATAAAGGAAACAGAATGAGTGGGGGGAAAAAGAAATGGGATGTGTGTTTTTCCCTTTTTCCTTTGGTGCACATTCGTGTTTTCAGTCAGTGTTTGCACATTATTCTTTGCTTGCTCCCTGGAGGATTTTCTGCCCTGACTCGAAGGCAATCCATCTGTCCTGAGCAGGTACCTAAAGATAATGAAGAGGCCCATAATTTAGTAATCTTGGCCATCTTGTCCTTGGAAGATTAATTTTTTGGCCTTTAAGTGTCAGCATTGGTTAAACCGAGTCAGCAGCAACAAAAAGGCCCAGGTGGAGGGACAGACAGAACCCTGGGCTGGGGCAAATTCCCAAAATAAATGAGTCCCGGAGTCACTGCCCTATCTGCACAATGGACTAACGATTATTAAAACAGAAGCACTCCCTGGTTCACCCAGTTCAGAGCTCGGAGTCGTTCCTTTCGTTTTCTTTCCCTGTTTTTCCACAGAAAGTTCTGTCCCTGGGCCTGTCCTGGAATTCCCCATTTCTCCTCCGCTCTGGAAATGCTTTGCTGAGCTTTGGAGGCTTTGTTGGCTTTCTCCAGGACAGGGATGGCTTGGATGAGGTTTGGGGATGTTGCTTCCTCCAAGCAGGGATTGATCTGGAGGAGTGAAGGAGTTTTGTGCTCACACAATCATGGAATTATGGAATGTTTGGGATGGAAGGGGCCTTCAGCTCCTCCAGTCCCACCCCTGCCGTGGGCAGGGACCTTTTCCATTGTCCCAGGGTGCTCCAGCCTGGCCTTGGGCACTGCCAGGGATGGGGCACAGCTTGGAGCCGGGTTTAACTCCCGTGCAAACCCCGAAGCGAGCCCTGAGCCAGCTGCTCCTGTGGTACCACACCAGCTCCTGACCCCGCAGATCACTCATGACAAACAGAAAATCTGTTTATTTTCTAGGAACAGGCTGGAAAATCAGCCCCTCCAGGAGCAGAGTGCTTTATTCCTGTGAGCAGGGGCTGAGCAAAGCACAGGAGCGTGGAAGGGCTGAATTTATGGGGGAGAAAACTAATCTGGAGTCTGACATTCCTTCTTTCCCAGCTCTCTCTCTTCCCAAGTCACGCTGGATTCGCCGCTGGCTTTCAGGGACCCTGTGGAATAACAGAAACGGAGACTCTGCCCATCATTCCTCAGGGAAAGGTGGCTCTGCAGCCACTCAGGTGTGCCTGACAGAGGATTATGCTCTCTGCCATCCTGTCCTTGCTGCCTGATACGGCCCCGAGGCCCCTGAGACGTCTCATGGCTGGAATTCCCTTCTCTTCCAGGAGATTCCTCTTTTCCACCAGGAAGTGAGGAATTCCCTCGTCTTCCAGGAGATTCCTCTTTTCCACCAGGAAGTGAGGAATTCCCTTGTCTTCCAGGAGGTTCTCCTTTTCCACCAGGAAGTGAGGAATTCCCTTGTCTTCCAGGAGATTCCTCTTTTCCACCAGGAAGTGAGGAATTCCCTTGTCTTCCAGGAGATTCTCCTTTTCCCTCAGGAAGTGAGGACCAGGTTCCAGTTTAATCTCGTTTTATTGTCACCAGTTCCTCCACACTTGTGTCCTCCATCACAGTTTGTGGAGGGGGGGGTGTGGAAAATTGGGAATAGGGACTGGTTATGTTCAGATCCCAACTGGAAATATCCTAGAGAAAACCTGGGAATAGGGACACGTTATGTTCAGGATCTCAACTATAAATATCCTGGTACAAACCTGGCAATAGGGACTGGTTATATTCCAGCTCCCAGCTGGAAATATCCTGCTGAAAACCTGGGAATTGGGACTGGTTATGTTCCAGTTCCCAACTGGAAATATCCTGGAGTAAACCTGGGAATTGGGACTGGTCATATTCCAGCTCCCAACTGGAAATATCCTGGAATAAACCTGGGAATTGGGACTGGTCATATTCCAGCTCCCAACTGGAAATATCCTGGAATAAACCTGGGAATTGGGACTGGTTATATTCCAGATCCCAACCGGAAATATCCTGGAATAAACCTGGGAATAGGGAATGGTTATATTGCAGCTCCCAACTGGAAATATCCTGGTGAAAACCTGGGAATAGGGACTGGTTATGTTCCAGTTCCCAACTGGAAATATCCTGATTTTAGGAATGCCTCCCTCACCCCTTGTATTTTTTCAATGCAAAGTTCTTCATTCTGGAGAATAGAAAGTGAAAAAGCGAGAAAACATGAAAAAAGTTAAATTATTCCCTTTTTCCCACTTGTCAGTCTTTTATAAATGGAAAAAATATTCAATATTATGCTGTCGGGAAAAGAAAATAAAACAGGGCTGGGAATTATTTTTACCACATTGTTGCCGGTTTTGTGCCTTTTTCTGCATAGAAAAGAATGAGAAGAGGGGAGAGGAGCAGGGAAGGGTCAGCAATGAGGGAAACGAGGTGATGAAAAATCGAAGTGCTTAAAATGAAGCAGGGAAATCTCATTTTTATATTTTTAAACATAGGAATAAAGTCCCATCTCTGGATTGAAAATGTTGCCCAGGCTTACATTTCAAAATGAAACACAGCTTTTCATTTCAAGGCTTTATTTCATATCCACACACACAAAATCAAACTGGGTTTTGAAATGAAAACACCACGGGGAAAATAATATTTTCAATTGAAAATTTTTATTTTTTTGCCTCCCCCTCCTCCAATAAATAAATAATTTGGTTTTCCAGGAAACTTGTAAAAGTGAGAACAGAGGGTGAAACGTAATGGACCAAAAGGAGTTTTGCCATTTGGAGCACCAGGGTTTGTTAAAATATCTGGGAGTTCCCAGGGATTATTTCTGGAGCGTTCATTCGTCTGCCGAGGAAGGGGCTGCTCCCAAACATCTGGGGGTCATCCACCAGCTGTAAATAAAACATTTGTTATTATTTAGGGTTTTAGCAGCCCCTCAGGTCATGGAGTTTCTGCTGGAGAAGCGGCTCAGCTCCTATCAGTGACCTTCTCCTCCACGGGATATTTTTGGGGATTTTGGTTGCAGCAGCAGAGCAGTCGAAGGATGATGCTCCCCCATTAACAAATGGAAAATTCCCCATTAATCCAGGTGTTCCTTGGGGATGGGGCAGCTCCCAGTTCCCATGGGCTGGGTAAACTGGAGTGGTCAGGACAAACAGGGCAGCGCTGAGCTCCTGGTACTTGTTCCAGGGATTTTTGTCGTCACTCTCCGCCAGAAACGCGCCTGAACTTGCACAAAAATATTCACCCGAGCTGATTTTGAGGAGAGGACAGAGCACGGGGAACAAGGAATGGCTGAGGGCCACCTCCAGGTGCAGAGCTCCTTTGGCAGCAGAAAGCTCGGCTGATCCCTCAGGATGGTGGCGATGGGATTTCCAGGAGGCCTGGGAGCCGCTCCCGCCGGGAAGGGGCACCGCTGGCCCTGGGCAAAGCTGAAGGCACAAACCCCAGCCCTGCGCCTGCAGCCACCAGCGCAGAGGAGCTGCTCTGCTGCAGGAACGGGGATGGAATGCTGGGGGAAAGGGGGGTCTGCCTCTGGAAAGCTCAGGAGAAGGGGGATGAAATGATGTTTAGCTCTGGAAAGCTCAGGAGAACAGGGATGCTATGTCTTAGATGTGGGAGCTCAGGAGAAGGTGAGTGAAATGTTTTAGCTCCGGAAAGCTCAGGAGAATGGGGATGAAATGTTTTATCTCCAGAAAGCTCAGGAGAATGGGGATGAAATGATGTTTAACTCTGGAATGCTCAGAAGAACATGGATGAAATGATGTTTAACTCTGGAAAGCTCAGGAGAAGGTGGATAAAATGTCTTAGCTGTGGCAGATCAGGAGAATGTGGGTGAAATGTTTTAGCTCTGGCAAGCTCAGGAGAATGGAGATTAAATGATTTTTAACTCTGGAAAGCTCAGGAGAAGGAGGCTGAAATGTCTTAGCTGTGGCAGCTCAGGAGAAGGTGGGGGAAATGATGTTTTAGCTCTGGAAAATGCAGGAGAATAGAGATGAAATGTCTTAGCTCTGGAAGGCTCAGGAGAATGGGGATGAAATGATGTTTTAGCTCTGGAAAGCTCAGGAGAATGGGGAGGAAATGATGTTGTAGCTCTGGAAAGATCAGGAGAATAGGGATGAAATGTCTTAGCTCTGTAAAGCTCAGGAGAATGGGGATGAAATGATGTTTCAGCTCTGGAAAGTTCAGGAGAAGAGGGATGAAATGATTTAGTAGCTCTGGAAAGCTCAGGAGAATGGGGATGAAATGTCTTAGCTGTAGCAGCTCAGGAGAAGTTGGCTAAAATGATGTTTTAGCTCTGACAAGCTCAGGAGAATGGAGATTAAATGATGTTTGACTCTGGAAAGCTCAGGAGAAGGAAGCTGAAATGTCTTAGTTGTGGCAGCTCAGGAGAATGTGGGTGAAATGATGTTTAACTTCGGAAAGCTCAAGAGAAGGTGGAGGAAATGATGTTTTAGCTCTGGAAAAAGCAGGAGAATAGGGACGAAATGTCTTAGCTCTGGAAAGCTCAGGAGAATGGGGCTGAAATGATGGCTTTAGCCCGGAAAGCTCAGGAGAGCATGGATGAAATGATGTTTTAGCTCTGAAAAGCTCAGGAGAACGGGGATGAAATGATGTTTTAGCTCTGGAAAGCTCAGGAGAAGGTGGATGAAATGATGTTTTAGCTCTGGAAAGCTCAGGAGAACATGGATGAAATGATGTTTTAGCTACGACAGGCTCAGCATGATCCCACCTCCCACCCCAACTCTATCCCGATTTTCCCTGGCCCAAGAGCTTGATCAGCCTTGCAATCTGCAGAGCTGTCAGGCCTTTGGCCACAGAAACCACTCAACACTTTCATTTTTGTTTTCTAAAGCGGCCCAGGTGTCCCTTACCCCAGTTTGGGAGCTGGAACGAGCTGATCCTTCAGGTCCCTTCCGACCCAAAGCATCCCCTGACTGTGCCATGTGTGAATCGCTCAGGGTGAACTCCCGAGGAGCAATTTGGGGTTTTCAGGACTTTCCCGTGAGTTCTCCACGACCGGGAGCTGCTGGCTCCAGGCAGGAGAGATGAGGTGTGAGCGCACAGGGAGGACAATTGTGCCTTCTGCTCTTTTTTCGGGGCACAAACCACCCTCTGCACGGCCGGGCTGCGATGGAATGACCTCGCGGACGTACAGGCTGTACTTTGGAGCATCCTCTTACGTGAAGAACACGCAAATATACTAGCGGGGAAAAAGCTGGAACCGCCCGTTAAGGCTGGTGATTAATGCGGTGCTGAAAGCTCGTTTGGAGGGCTGCACACTGCAGCTCGCTCGGCAAGCAGGGAGAAGAGCAAGGGCACCAGGACTGAGCAGCGCTGAGGCTGAGAACGGATCCAGAGTGGCTGTAGAGGGCACTAAAGATCTTCGGGATTCCTCGGCGAGAAGGGAAAGCTCTGAGTTGCTTTTTACACTTCACCATTAAAATAAAAATTAACCCTCTTCAGCAGCAAGTGGGACCGCATCGCACTCCAATATCGCAGCTGCTCCCCTTTTAACCACTAATAACAGGGTGAGCTGAGCTCTGTTTGCTTTTGGGGTTTCTTTCTTGCATTGCTGAGGACTGGGGAGTTGTGTGGAGCCCTCTCCCAGCACCGATTTTGGCAAGACGGGATCTGCTCAGCACAAAGAAATCCCATTCTCCCAACGAGAAATCAGCCTGAGCTGCCGAGAAATGGCAATTTCTCATCGGGTTGTCGTGGCTGAAACAGAGGGACCACAGAGAGATCTGGTCATGTCAACAGGGACCCTAAAAAAACCTTCCCCGCGTCCCAAAATTTTGCTGCCAGGTTTTGCATGGCTCTGGAACTCCTGGGTTTGGCTGGGATAAAGCAGCTCCTTTCTTGTGGGGTTTTCTGCCATCAGGAATTGGAAATCTCACAAGAAATCCTGTTCTGATGAGATTCCCAGCCTGATACACAGCCTGTGAGAGAAACTGCTGATTAAAAATTGGATTTCAGTGCTTCATATGAGTCAGGTCAAACCCTCCAAGAAATAAAGACCTGAAATGCCTCGTTAGGAGCTGAGATTGCTTTTGGATTGCAGATTGAATCCAATATTAAAGGCAAAGTCTGCATCTTCGATCAGCATGGGGTCTCTTTTCCTGCAGGGATATTCAGGATTTATTCCATGCTGATCCCACAGGCTCCTCTCCAGGAATCTGCACAGTCATCCTGTTTTCCCTGGGTGTCCTGTCAGCTTTGCACCAGCCCCACATTAGAAATCCAGTGTGACTAAGAAGTCTGTCTGCTGCCTAATTACACGGCCAGAGCTGCAGTGGTGTTGCTTTCCCTGGAGTTTCTATTCTGGAAGAAGCGGCCCTAATAATAACTTTACAATTTCCCTGCTATGGTTTCGCTGGGAACCTGCCCCTTGGGCTCGAGCCTGAAGTGTGGACCCAAAAAAATACCACAGGGTGCAAAAAAATCCTGACAGAGCCTCAGCAGAGCCATGGACACACCTCAGGAACGTGAAGCTTTGTGAACCAAAATAATTTGGTTTCTCTCAGCTGGTGCCGAGGCCTTGTGCAGATCCCTTCTCGTGCCCTGCACTGCTGCTTTAATTATCCAAGACCTTCCATTCCCCAAATGAATCGCAGGTGGAAGGGCTGCAGACACGGAGGTGTCCCCGTGAATCATGTGAAGTGAACTCCTGGGAGTCTGGCCAGTTCCTGACCACCCCAAATTCCTGCTGTCAGTGCTTTGGGAGCTGCACAATTCCCTTCAAACAGGAGCCGGCTGCCCTTGGCTCCCCTCCCTTGGGAAGGGATGCAAATGGAAGTCACGAGTTCTAGCCATGCTTTGGGGACAGGTTTGAGTCGGGTTTGTGGTTGATTCGATGCAAAATTGAGATGTAAAAGGCATTTTCAGCCCAAAAGTGAGGGAGCCGGGAGCTGTTGGCAGGGATTTACCTGGTGGTGACTCCGGGAAGGGGCTGAGAGCAGCCTGCACGTGGGATAGGAACCCACCTCCCTTTAATCCTGGGATCTGCTGGAGCCTGACTGCCAGACTCCATCTCCAGGCAGGCGCTCCCACCCACGAGCAGCGTGTCAGGCTCGGCTGGCTCTGAGCATCAGATCAGGGCTCATCTTCCACGCACAATTCCCAGCTCGGATGGGAGTTCTGGGCGCAGAGAACACGCTCTGCCCCCCAAAACTGCACCAGACAAGGGCGAGCTTTCAGCATCACACGGCCAGGAGGGCTTCGCTGGCTCTGTTTGCCCAGACAGGTCTTGCTGGATTGGTTTTTCCTTCCCTGGTTGAATTCCCAAGGGGTTTTGGCAGGAATATCTGCACGTTCAGCCAATCCTGCGACCCCCAGATTCGCTTCCTCACGCGTTCGTGTCACTGCAGGTTAATGGGTGAGGGGATGGGGCTGCACGACAAGAGGGTGCTGTGAGATTTCCCTTAGGGAAGCAGTTGTTTTGCACTTGAAAAGCCGGAAAATCCTATGGGAGCCTTCTTGTCTTGGATCCAGTGAATTCATGGATAAGTCAGGGAAGTCAGTGGCAATCAGCCAGTTGGACAAAGTAATGTAATCTCCACTCCTGGTTCCAACAGGGTGCTGGTGACAAGACCTGCATGGTTTCATCCAGATTTGCACCAAAACACAAACCTTTTTTAATATCAGTTGGAAGGGGAAAATAAGACCTGATTTCGAGCTTAACAGCAGAATAAAATACTGCAGTCTGGAATGCAAGTTCTCCCCAGGAACCACAGATCCTCTCAGCTAACAAAAAAAGACGTAGCTGAGCTAATAAAAATAGTCAGACAGCAAAAAGGGACCACATGTTCCACCGAGTGCGAGCCAAACGATTGGGATTTCAGTGAAATCTTGCCCTGACATCATCCTGCAGAAAGCCTGGAAAAGCTGGAGAGCCCGAACTGCCGAGCTGGGGAATCAGGGCGAGTTGGGAGCTGCATCCCAAGAGCTCGGAGCCGCTTCAGGGGCCGCTTTCATGAGGAAACAGAACTCAGATTCCTCATTCTTAGGAACGGAGATAAGAGCAAAAGGGCTTAGAATCAGTGGCCCCCGGGCTGGGTGAGCTGGGCAGAGCTGGAGGGCTCAGCCATGCCCACATCCCAGCTGTGCCAGAGCCTGGACAGCCTGGGAATGCCCATGGGCGGCTGGGGAGCTGCCTGCTGATTTTTCCTTTTGGAATGGCCGTGCAAACGAGGCACTGGCACAGAGTCAGTGCCCCTAGAGCTTAAATGACACACAAGATTCATGGCTTTTACCTTTCCTTGGTCTCCCCCTATTCTAGGTCCTTTT
>VWPU01002697.1:58583-84681 GCA_013398955.1 Callaeas wilsoni | reverse complement strand
CAGCCCCTTCCCAGGCGTGCCGCTGAGCCCGGTCCCTTCCCAGCCCCTCAAAGGCCGCGCAGCAGCTCAGCCGGGCCACCCGGATTGGCAAAAGTGATGCTTTTCCTGTCTTGGTCCGTGTCCAGAACACTCTGAAGTATCAGAGGGATGTGTAAACCAATGTATAAACCACTTCCTTTTCACTGCCTGCTGCCTCCTTTCCCCCTTTCTGACCCCGATTTGTTTGTGCCAGTCTGGCATGGACGAGCCCAAATCTCTCTTTGTCGGCTGCAGTAAAACACAGGCAGAGCCCCAGCACCGACATGAGCAGAGATTTCACTGCAAGAGGCAGGAGACCTTCAGAGGATGTTGCCTCTGGGGAAATTTGTTCAGCAAGAGGCTTTATTTTAATGTGAAATGGAGGAACAAAACACGGAATCGAAGCTTTTTGGTAAACCTTGCACGGGGCCCACAGCCCAGCTCTCTTTTTTTGCAGCCTTTTTGCAGCCTGCTATTATTCATGCCCCAGATTTGCTTTTTCTCAGTGGGTTTCCCAAGATAAAAATGTGCATTCTGAAAGGAAAAAAAAAAATTGGTAACAAAAGTATATTTCTGCTTTGTAGCCAAGCAGGCTCCCTCAGAAGTCCCTGTTTGAAAATGAGCAGCACATTTCAGGTGTGCACCTGAATTTCCTGATTCCCAAAGCTGCTTGTCAAAATTATCAAGGCAACGGTAGCAGGCCCAGTTGCAGTAATTTGATTATTAGACAAGCATGCAAAAATCTCCATGTTTTCTTCCCCTTCTAAAACCAGTTGTTCCTGAATCTGTTACTGCAGCATTCGGTGAACTTTTGCTGGGGTTCAGGGCTCTGGGCAGAGCAGTAGAAGCTGTTCAAGTTTCCTTCAGCACCAGACTTGTTCCAGAAAAGCAAAGGCAGAACAACGTGAGGAAAAGCTGTCTTTGAAATGAGGCCACATCTTGATAGCACCCAGTGGCTAAAAGGGGAAGAAACTTGGACGAAAACTCCATCTGGGAGCTGTTCAGTCTGGATTTTCAGGCAGACTTGCATGTTGCTCGAATTTCTTTCTTCCTGCCTTGACCCCAGCATTAAACTTGGCAGATCTGTTTGGGAGATCAGCGTGGAGCGGAGCCTGGAGCTTGGAAAGCTCCTGAAGAAAACAAAGATGTTCCAGCAGCAAGGAAATGACCAGGCCGGGGTTCTCCAGAGGGCTGGGGGTGTGTGCTCCCGTGGAGGCAGCACTAATTTACACATTCCTTGGGAAGACACCCACACAGGGCCACACAGAAAATATTTCCTTTCATCCACTCCAGTACCGGCAGCGCTGAGCAAGCTCTTGCCCTTGGACTGCCCGGTTCTCCTCTCACTCCACACCAGCACCAGCTTTCCCTCCTTTCCAGCTGTGTCTTGGGCACTGAAGCCAGGGTGAGGAGAGCTGGAGAGCAGTAAAATATTCAAATAGATTGCCTTTTCAGGGTTTCTGCTGAGAGGACATGCAAAGCTCTGCGTTGTCACAGCCCATGCGTGAACCGCCCTGGTTTTCATGGCTCCCAGCCCTGTTCAGGGAGCAGGTGAACAGCAGGGATCAGAAGGCTCCTCCAGCTCAGAAATCAGGCACCAGCCCTCGGGAGGAAAGCTCCAAACCCACCAAAACTCCGTGTGGACAAGGACTGAGCCTGGATCTTGGCTGTGGAGACCCTTGCCCGGGGCTGAGGACACAAAGGGGGAGCAGACCTCCCCTAGCCGGGAACGCTGGGGAGGGCTCTGTGTTTGTTTTCCCACAGGGAATTTCGGTGTTTCTGCATCTGGTGACCCCGCTGGCCACCCAGCCCGGAGACCTGGCCCCGGGTGATGTCAGTGTGGGAATTGATTGTGCCAGGGCTCGGCACAAACATTCTGTGAGCACCAGAGGAGATGGAAATCCGGAGAATGTGTTTACCAGGCACAGAGCCCCGGAGATGCTGCTCCTCCTGTTGCCATGGTTACTACACTTGTCTGACAATATCAGGAGGAAAATGTTCACATGGATTCCCCCCTCCCCTTGTTTTCCCTCTGAAATAAACGATGATACCTGGGAATTAAATTAATCCCTGGTCTATCTGCAGTTGGCTTTCCAGCGCAGTGCCTGGGATGCACAAACCCAGTGATGGATTTTCCCCCTTCCGACTTCACCAGCCCAAAGCATTCCCTCAAATTCCCTGTTTGCCACTGCTCCTCTCCCCTTAACCCTTTGCCTGCCGTGCTTTCCAGAAGGGAGCATTCCAGGTGTAGGGGAAGAAGGACTATCTGAGGGATTGATGGATTTGGGGGTACTGGAAGGTGGGCATGAATTATTTAAAGGCAAAATTTCCGAGCAGTGCTGTTTCATTGGTGCTCAAAGGAGTGTGGGTGCTCTCATTTCACTTTATAACTCCCATTCAAACCAAGGCAGCTGGGAATCAATTTAGGGAACAGCATTAAGCTGAATTTCCCGTGTTGTAAGGACAAATATAATCACAGGAAATGGAGCTCGCCCCCCTGACCTCGTTAATGTAACACTCACTCAGGTCTCTGATGGCCCAAACAAGGAGTGTCCCACTTTTACAGTCACTTTTCCATCCTCTGGGCACACCTGATGCTGTGTGAAGCAGCCTGAGAACTGATTTAAGCCACGCTGGTACAAAATCCCTCAGGTGTGAGGCACTGGAGCCTGCGAGGAAGATGGAGAGGGACTTTCCACAAGGATGTGCAGTGACAGGACAAGGGGGAATGGCTTCAAAGCGACAGAGGGGAGGTTTAGATGGGATATTAGGAAAAAATCCTTCCCTCTGAGGGGTGGAGGAGGGAAGGGTGGTGCTGCTCTGGCACAGAGGAGAAAGAATCCAAGAGGAAGCTTAGTTCCTCCACTTAGCAATTAAAATCAATCTTTCCTTTCCTTATTGGAATCTGATAATTCTAAAAGCTTCCAGCACTGAACAGTGAGGAAGAAAACGTGCTGAGTGCCACAGGCTCTCAGTCCATCTCATCAGCCCTGCAGAACTACAAAACAACATTTGTACTTCCCTGATCCTCTCCCTAAATCAGGAGTTTCGTCTTTGCAGCTTATCCCGAAATGGGGCTGAGGGATATTAAGAAGGCACAAAGCTGAGGATGGGGTTGCTTAGCAATCCAGCACGAAGATTCCTGGGAATCACTGCTCAGCTCAGATGGATGTAATGTTCCTGTCTCAAACTGGCACAGAACTTCTGCGAGCATCACTTCACTGTTACATTTAAACCTTCAACATTTAGATACAAACATCTGAGAAATCCCAGGCCTTTTTTTTTTTTTTTGCTTAATTTTTATCCTTTAACACTTTCTGGCCCTCAGTTTGTTCCTCCCACGCTGAAGAACTGAGGCAGCAACACGAGATTCCAAACACATCCTTTTCGTTTTTACCTTTGCTGGCTGCTGCAGCAAATTAAAATCACCTGCTGGTGATAATCCCCCTGCCTTGAGGCTTAATGATGCCATGAACTCTGCAAGGGGAGTTTTTGGTGTTTGATCCCATTATCCAGTGCTAAAGATGATTCAGGAAGCAGAGAGGGATGATGCCAGGGTTCTGTGTCGTTATGTGGTCACACACAAGAGATGAGCCTTTGAATGGGATGTATCACAGACTTTTACTGCAAAATATGATTTAGGTAGACAAGACTAAAGGTTGGGGAAAGGATTTCTCATTCCCTCAGCCCACCAATGGGAGAATGAGGTGCAGTGATGCACGAGGACCTTTAAAAGCCACCGCGGTGCCGGGCTCAGCTGGGGGACTCTGGGATGGCTGATTTCAATCCTGCCTGCAGAGCGATGCTTTCTCCTGTCTCAGTGGCTCCTGCTCTTTCTTTCTGCTTTTAATTTACATTGCACAATTTAACCATTATTGCCGGCCCTTCGGGCTATTTATTCTTGGAGAATAAAAGCTGAATGGCAGCAACGTGTGCAGGAGCTGGAGCAGCTCGCGAACACTCGCTGCTGCTCCCCTGCTGCATGGCAAAGCTGGGGGCTCGGGGCTCCAAACAGGTGACAATAAACAGAGCAGGTGCCCAGAGGAGCTGGGGCTGCCCCAGCCCTGGAAGGGTCCAAGGCCAGGCTGGAATGAGGAGCTCGGGATGGTGGGAGCTGTCCAAGGCTGGAATGAGATGAGCTTTAAGGCCCCTCCCAACCCAAACCCTTCCATCGCATTAAAAAGCTGTTTGTAATCTCCCCTTCCAATGGATCTGAGAAGAATTAATGTCATAAACCACCGTGTTTGGCCGCTCCCCGTGACATTTAAGCAAATAACACTTCTCGAAGCAAAGAGAGAGGTGTTTTCATGGATGTGCTCAGCAGATGGGGTGGCAGTGGCTCTGGCTGATCTAATTGCTCTCCATCCCGGCCACACTTCTGTGGCAAACTGCACAGCCCCACGTTTTTCTTGTAAATGTTGTGATTTTATGGCCCTGAGAAGTGAAACAATAACGTTAATTGATTTGGAGAGCTGCCCACGGAGTGCACTAATAAAGGGAGCGAGCAGCTCGTGGGGTCGGTGAGTGAATCCTGAGAAGAATCAGGAAAATTAAAGCCCTTAATTCAAGTGACACCAGCACCAGCCCTCCTGCACCTGGCCAAAACACGTCCCTAGAAACCAGAGATACGAATCCTTTATCTGGTTCATTCCAGGAGAGATTTCTAAAACGTGGAATTTCTGTACAAGTCTTTCTCTCCTCCGAAAACAACAGATGCAAGCGAAGAACACAAAGGGGGATGAAAAGATCTGTTTTGATGAGTAGGCCTGAGAGAATTCAGAGCGAGTTCTGAGTGGGATCTCTTGGCCCGTGTGCTCAGAACAGAGCATCACTCAGTGCCTGGGTTGCTTCCACATCCCACAGGACCCTTTTCCCTGTGCTTTCCATCAGCTTTGTCTTTTCTTCTTTCATTGAGCAGGACCAGGAGTGTCTGAGCTGCAACCAGGGCTGGGTGGAAGCTCTGGCCTTCGGAACAGGACAAACCAAAGCTGCTTCGTGCAGAAATCCACATCCAGCATCCCTGGGGGCAGGGACGGGGGGATCCCGGTGCCGTTTGCAGTGGAGTTGTGGGCTTCCAAGCAGGGGTTCAGAGATGCAGTGAGGGAGGAGTCCAGAGCGAGGAATGAATTATTTTTTACATTTACAATACCATTTATATATTCTAGTTCCATAGAGCAATTGAACAGTGCTCACACTTCTCCTAGGGTGATTGGTCTAAGTCTCAGACACCCACTTAGAAATGTTTTTTCCTAATATAATGTACACGAGGTCAGAAGATACCAGATATGAATGCTATTTACAAAAACCCTATCTATTGTTTCCATAGCTTACACAGCAAAGGAAAAGTTCTCACAGAATGAATGCAAGAGGAGAAAGTTTCCCTGCTGACAGCATTTCAGCATCCACAGCGGGGTGACAGCACCCCACGGCTCAGCCAGGCCCCACTGAGCCTCTGTCCCCAGGGGAGGCAGCTGCAGCCAGCCCGGAGTGGGATGGAGCCCTTGTGATGCCCAGCATCGCTCCCGGAGACCTTCCCTGGCCCTTTCCCACCCCGACCTGAGCCACGGCCCGGGCTGTGGAGAGCAGCTCATCCTCTGCCCTGGGCAGCTGCTGGGCTCCAGAATTGATTTATTTCTCCTCAGCAGGTCTCGGGGAGGCTCCCAGAGAAGCCCCGGGCTGGGAGGGGAGGCTGCTGGCCCCCTTGACAAGTGACATGATGGAGAAAATTGCCGTGTCAGCCCTGATTAGGGACAGCATTTCCCTCCCTGCCGGAGAGCGCCCGGCCTGAGCCTGAGAAGGTCCCGGCCACGGGAGCTGGGAATCACCTGGAGCTGGCGGCCCCGGGTGGGTGTGCGTGTTTGGAAAGGCACCCAGGGGAGGCCGAGGGGCCCGGGGGGATTTTCGAGCACATTCTCATGCTTGACCTGCTCCTCACCCCTCCCTTTGCCAAGAGACACAAGGAACAATGTGCTCCTTTCTGAGCGAGGGTGCCTTGATATTTTTGGCTGCTTCCTGGGGATGAGATCACGGAGGGAACTCCCGGAAAACAATTCCTTTTCCTCCTAATTAGAAACCATCAGCACCTCTCACTCTCTCTAGGTCTGTTCAAAACCATTTGCTGGCTCTGGCAAAGCCCCTTCCCAAAGGCCTGGTTTTAGAGACACGAGGCTGGCTCCAGCTGCAGCCCCTGCCTCTGTTTTGGGTGGCTCTGAGGGCATCATCTCCCTGTGCATCAGCCCCAGTGCACCCTCTGCTACCCCCTGGGTTAACTCCTCGTGTCTCCACACTCTTTCCTCTACTAGTCAGGAAGGACTTTGGAAAAAGTTCCAAATACCACCCTAAAATCTGCATCCCAACCTCGCCCAGGAAGCACTTTTATAACAATAAATTTACATCCCACCGGACAGGGACCATAGGCAGCTGCCACCCTGATTATTCACAGCGCAGAAATCTCCTTTGACAGGTTTTGGTTTCCTTATTTCCTCACATAAATTGTTTCCCTGGGAGCCTGGAGCAAGGTTCTGTCCTAAGGAAAAGGAAACATCCGGCAGCAAAAGTGTGAACAGCCCCACCTGGGCTGTGTGCTCAGACATCCACGTTGTTCCCTCACCTCCAGGGACGTGGAGGGAATATTCCTGCTGATGAATTTCCTTGGAAATGCCCACTGTTCTCCCAAATTATTTCAGCTCAGTTCGTTTATCGCAGCCTCTCAATGGCGGTGCTCAGCAGAGCTGATGAAGAACCTCCCCAGGGTCCAAAGAGAGGGAATGAGGCATTCCCCAAATTTTCTCTTTCGCCCAGTTTTCTCCACTCCCGGGCCCACTCACCTGACTTGCAAATAAATTTGTCAGAAACCAGGACTTGGCTGCTGTGACAGATGAAAACACCACAGCTCTGAGGGAGAGCTCATCCCAAGCAGGTTCCGTGCCACGGCCACGATGTGTTTGGCACCCTCCCGCCAGGGTTTCGTTTGCCACCAGACCTGACAGGGAATTTTAGCTGCGATGTGAATTCTGAGCGAAGCAGCAGTCCTGCTGAGGGCACTGGGACAGGGAAAAGGAGGAGGAGAGCCGGGATGGCTTCCAGGGAGGGAGGAGCAGCAATCCCTGAAGGATCTGCTCCCCTCTGTTCCCACAGAGACCCTGATGATCCTCAGGACCCACGAAGGCTGCAGAGAACCTGAGCAGCTGGAAAATGTTTAAATTCTCAACATCCAGCTGCCACCGAGATTCCTGGGTTTGCCTTCCCTCCCTTGCCCTTTGCATCTCCTCTCTTTTAGTTTGTGCCACTGAACCCTGCAGGAAAGAGCAGCCAGTTCCCTTATTCCTGTGGAAAGGAATAATCCCCACCCCAGACCAAGCAGATTTAAAAGGATCTTTAGTGTCTGGAAGTGGCAGTAACAACCCTCCCCAGCAGCAAAGGATGGCTCCTCCAGGAGGACCAGCAGCAGCCTAAACGTTGTGTTTTTGTGGGGAAAAGAGAACTTTAGAAACACGGATTGCCCAGGCAAGGAATATTTGCATGGATATTTTCCTTCTGGCTGATATCACATCTCCCTGCCTGGGAAATGAAGCGAGGGGGGTTTTTTGCATGCTCTGCATGGACAAGGTAATGGGAGATTTTGTGCTCCAAGAGGAGATAGCAGAATCACATCGGGCAGGTGAGAAATTGCCTCTCGCTTCCCTGCAGCCACTTCACCCTTCCCAGACAGGGAGGGGCAGTTGGACGGAGAAATTATCTCCAGGAAAAGAAAACAGCTTTTAAAACAGCAGGCCTGGAGGAATAGGTAACTCATCTGTAAGAGCAGCTCACCACGAGAGGAAATCCAGATTAATATTTAGCAGAAGCAACAAGCTCTTAACACCACATTTCCCCCCCAGAACGTTCTTTTCTCCACTTTATTGTTCTTTTCCTTTAGCGCAGCTTGAATGCTTTGGAAACAACTCAGGTGATTCTTTGCAGACTAAAGCAGTGATAAGAGCAGTGATTTTTTGGTGCTTATATTATTTCCTGTACAGCTGACAGAGCAGATTGTCCTGTTGGTGCAGGTGCAGCTCCAAAATCCTTCCAGGTAATTGTGATTTTTTTGAAGGAGCCGTTATGGAATTTCTCATTCACATCCTATCATTTGTGAGGTTTCAGCTCTTCTCTTCTTTCTGAGGCTGGGGGTTTTTTAAATGGGTTTTTAGCCACTTAAAAAATTTTGTTTTCAATTTCAATATGGTTTTAATTAAAGTAAAAGTGTTAATGGCACACATAACGTTCATAAAAACAACAGCAGCACTCCCCCAGTGACTCACTTAAAGAAAGCACACAAGGTTGTGCCTTCATGCTGAAATATGCTGGATGTGGTGTTTTCCCATTTTATTTTTTCATGCCCTTGAATTGGAATTCCAAACAAAAATCTTGAAATGGCTAAAAACCCATGAAATTTGACTTTCCCCCTTTCCATGCCTGGCAAAGCCCATCATCTGGGAGAAAAAAGAGGCCAATAATTGGGAGTTCTGCCTCCCCATGGGATTGCCCAGTGCTCCATAAATACGAAAGGCAAATCCGAGGAGATTGGAATCAATATTCCAACACAGCTATTGGCATTTGGGGCTGCCCAGGTTTATCCTCTTGCTGCAGTCACTGTGAATTCTCCTCTGCTTGCAAGCCCCCACTCTGCTGGCATCAATACCATATTAATATATTCCTGTGTACTAAGCAGCTCTTAATAATTACGTCAACCCTTAATTTGCTGCGACTCAATTACTGCAGCAGCTCATTGACATTGTTAAGGTTAATAACTCAGAGATTCAGAGGACAGGACACGTTACAAATCACACTGATTGTGGCAATTGTTGCAGCAAACCACAGAACAATAGGAAAAGTGTTATTTAGCAACACTCGGGCAACAACTTTCGCAACAGCCGGGTCCTTGGGAGAGCTGCAGAGGTTCCTGGATAGTGCTCCGGGGAGGTTCTGGCAGGGAAATTCAAGCAGTTTGGGCTGGGAGGGTCTTTCCTAAATCCTGGGGAGTTTCTCCTTGTGCTGGAAGAGCCAGGTTTTGAATTGGTGGATTGGTACAAAATGGCAAATTTTCTCACCTCGGTGGTCTGCCTGGACTGCAGCTCCTCTACAACAATCTCGAGGGAAAAACCCCATGGATTATTGTCCCAGCAGTGGTTTGACCCCTTGCTCTGAACGCAGCCTTAAAAATTTCTGCTTTTCCTCCTTCCGAGCTGGAGCGAGGCAGGACCCCTCCTCTCCTGCCTTAGCACCGTCACTGAGCAAAGGAGTGATGGTTTAATGTATGTGCTGAAGTGACTCCTCAAATGAATCTTAATCACATGGGCTAATTAGAGGCTGTGTTTGTTAATCAGATGTGAATAGCAGGCTGATTTCTCTATTTAGATAAACGTCTGCTGCAAAACCTCTTGGCAGATGGGCCAATGTTTGCTCCCCCCCAGCCTAAGTGGGCATTTTAGCAGGTTGCAAACATCGTTTCATAGCTAATTAGGGACCAATGAAAACAGCAATTCCGGTGTCCACCACAGGGCCAGGCACTCCCGTGGTGGGAGGCAGGGAAGTGCTGTGCTTGGAAGCCGCATTTGGAATTTTGGGATCCTCCCTGGGGCAGTTGTCACGGGCTGTGCTGACCCACAGGACTGCTCGGCTCTCTCCCCCCCCAAAAATAAATCAGGGTGGGATTTACTCGCGGGCTTTACAGGCTGATAAGAACCAAGTTAAATTCTGGGGGATGTCCTGTGCAGGGCCAGGAGCTGGACTTGGACGATCCTCGTGGGTCCCTTCCAACTATGATTCCATGATTCTAAATAAAACTGAAGCCCGGAGAGAGCAGCTGCAGCTGATCTTGTGGCTAACCCAACTTTAATCCAAGTTTATGATGCCCTCAAGTCCTGAAACCAAGGAAAACTGGTGGATTTAGCCTTAAAAGGTCCTTGAGCCTCTGTTCCTCGGGCTGTGGGTGCTTTACCTTCTGCCAGCTCTCCCCTCCTCATCACCCCACGGATCTTCTCCAGCGTGCTGGGGTGGCTCCGGCTGGGGCATCACCTCCCTCCTGGCTCCTCCAGTCAACAGCTGAAGCTAAAACGAGATTTTCAGTGTGTTTGGCTTCCCTTGCACTCTCCAGAATTACCCTGAAGAGTACTTAAATATCTCTCCCAATAATTACACCAAGTTCCCTGCTACCCCTATTCCCAGCAGCTCCTCTGCCAGAGGAAGTGCTGAGTTATCCTGCTTTTATCGTGCCTACCTCTGGATTACAAATAGATCTTATTAACTGCTCCAAGCTGACACATCTGTTGGAATAAAGGGGCTCGTTTCTTCCCAGGCAGCAGAACAATCTTCCTGTTATGCTAATAAATACAGGAATTTGCATAAATCTAATCAGATGGGGAGGCTCAAATGGAGCCCAGCACTCTCGGGTGCTTGGGAGAGCTGCTCCTGCAAGGGAATTTGGGGAAAACAGTCATCACCAGAGGGAACTGGGCAGGGAGTGGAGGAGAAGGAGGTGAGAGCTGCCTTTCCCTCAGTCCAGCTGCGCTTCCAGGGGGGTTGTACTGCAGAGACCCCGTCCTGGCTCTCCCAGCCTGCCGTGCTATGCATTGTATACATTAAACACTGTGTTAGAGAGAGGAAAAGGCAATTTGCTCCGAGCTCTGATTGTGCTGGACCATCCCTTTGGATGAATCATGAGCCCTGGAGCTGCACTGTGCTTTGCAGGATCCCTGTGTGCAGCAGGGATGCAGTGACCTGGTTCGTCGTCAAGATTTTGGGATCTCGAAAGCCTTTATTTGCCCATCATTCCCCCAGCACAGCCCTCCCCTGTAGCAGGTACAGGTCAGACAACAAGAGCAGCATCAGTGTGGGTGAAATAAAAGCAATCCTGGCCACCACAGCCCTGCGGGATTCATTCCACACCCAGACAGGTGATTTATCCCAGCAATGATCACTTCAAATTTTATCCATTTGGTGCAGCTCCAAGAGGCTCGCAGAACATTTGGCTTGGAGTTAATGCAGCAAAGGACTTCCAGACACTTTACCAGGGCAGGAGCCTTGGAGGAACCAGGAGGTTTTCCCGAGAACGTTCAATGTCGCCTTAAATTAGGCCATAAAAAGTAAGTGCTTTTTAAAAGCAATCTTGCACAGTAGGGTCTGCATTGTCAGAGCTTCCTGGTGATTTAAAGGTTCTCCTTCCTCGTGGCTCCTGCAAAAAATCCAACAAATGGGAGCCTGGCTGCTGTGAAAAATACCCTTGCCTATAAATCTAGAGGAAAAGCTATATATATAAATACATATATATATATATGTATAAATATATATATAAAAATGTGATAAACATCTATAACCCAGAGCCCATAAAACTGGGAGTCTGACAACGGGGGTGGGAAGCACTGTCAGGGGAAGAGCAAACCTGGATTTTTTGGTTAGGGATGTAAAGGTGGCTGCTGCTGTGAAGTTTTCACATGGTGTTTCTTGTAGTATTTACCTTTTTTTGGAGGTTCACACTGGCTGTGATGAACAAGGGAAAATCCCACAGCACTGAAGTGGCTCATTTGTCATCAAGCTGCTTTTTTTTTGCCTCGTTCTTTCTGTTACATCATTTGAGTCACCCTTGCTGGGTTTCCAGCATTTCCTGAGCATTTTACTTTCTAAATTTTCTAGTGGGAGAGGTGCTGCTGTTGGATGGGATTTTGGGGCTGGGCTGGGCTTGTTCTTCTCCTTTTGCTGCTGATCCACATCCCCACATGTGCCTCCTTCCCACTGCCTGCTTTCCCAGCTGTGGTGATGGGGCTTTATTCAAATCTATTTTAATAAGAATATTATATTTTATTCTGTTTATTAGCCACTGGATCCAGTGACAGCTGCCCTGCATGGCCAGCATCTCTCTCCCAGTGCCTCTTACAGAGTTTTCTTACCCTTGAACTCCCCTGTCATGAGTCTACCCCTGGCTTTGATCAGCTTTTGCCTCCCTGGTCTCTGGGTCAGCTTTTCCTGGCTCCAGTGCCACCTCCTCGGCTGTTCCTGGCATTCCCAGATGAATGGGGCCGGGCTCCTCTGCGGGGCAAGGCTGGGGCTCGGCTCAGCAGAGGGTTAAGAAAACAGCGTGGGGAGGAATTAGTGCAGGGCAGCGATGGCCTGGCCTTTCCCAGAGCCAGTGAAAAGCCCTTTCAGAGCCGTTTAATGTCCCCTGTCAGTGGCTGCAGTGGCACGAGAGCCCTCTCTGTCCCTCTGGGTACCTTGGTGCTCTGGGTCACCTTGCAGGGGTTGGGATTTTCTGAAAACGTGCACATGGACAAAAAAATAAAAAGGGGGGGGGGAATCAGCTTGGTAAATAACATTCCCTTCATTCCCTTCCCCATCAAGAGCTTAACAGGGAAGGACAAGACCCAAGCCCAGCTCCAAAAGCCTGGTCCTAATCTCTGATGACATCTGGAGCCAGCACCAGGCCGAGGAGGAGCTCTGCAGCTCCAAACAGCCAAGAGCAGGAGAGAACAGAGCAATTTTCATCTCCCCAGTACTTCTGTCATGCCTTTAATTGTGACAGTGGGAGCTGTGCCTTGCAGCTCTGCCAGGCACCAGGAGCTCTCCTGACTCGGTGTTCCAGTCCTGTGCAAGGGCTTTGTGCCACGCAGCAAAATCAGAGCAGACTGGGAGGGCACCTAAACGGGCGAGCAGGAAATCTGCAAATTAATGACTTATTTTTCAAAGCACTGGTTTGGTTCTCTCATCTCCTGTCTCTCTGCCCAGGGATCCGCAGTGGGAGCACCCCCAGAACAGGCTGAGCTGGCAAAACCATGGTAGAAAATGCCCAAAATACACCCAGAGAGGGAGAATTCGGGGTGCTGTTACTCCTCGGGATATTCTGGCTGCAGCTGCCCTTGGTGCTGGCTGAAACCCCTGCACTTGGGAGGAGAAACGATCTGCCAGCACCAATCTTCACAGGAAAAGGCCGCAGAAGGCAGGGGAGGGTCTGCTCCCTGTGGGTTTTTAAGTAGGGGTTTAGAGATGTAGTGAGGTAGGAGTTTAGAGTGAGGAATGAATTATTTGTTAAATTTGCAATATTATTTATATATTTTAGTTTTATAAAGTAATTGAACAGTGTTCACACTTTTCTTGGGGTGATTGGTCAAAGTCTCAGACACCTACTTAGAAATGTTTTCTCCTCATATAATGTACACGAGGTCAGAAGATACCAGATATGAATGCTATTTACAAAACCCCTATCTATTGTTTCCATAGCTTACACAGCAAAGGAAAAGTTCTCACAGAATGAATGCAAGAAGAGAAGATTTCCCTGCTACCAGCATTTCAGCATCCACAGCTCCCCTCTGGGTTAGGAAGGTGCCCTGAGGAGCAGCTTCAGAGCTTCCTTCAGCCACTGCTGCTGAGCTCCGGGTGGAGGAATCACCAGGGAGAGCTTTCTGGCCCGAGCTGCTGCAGGGCAGGAGACCAGGATGAAAGAACGGTCCAGCTGAAGTCCCTGAGGGAGATCCATGAAGCAGAAGAGCATCCAGCCCCTGCTTGGAGAGGGAGACCGGGATGTGGGGAGCCAGCTGCCCTTGGATCCTGCTCCGCTCCCGGCAGGAGCGCGGGGAAGCCGCGGCTTTGAGAGGTTGTGTGGGCGAGGCGCTGAAGGGTGGGCAGGAAGTCAGCGATTTGCATACCATAATGAAAAAGTCCAATTAAAAACATAAATCAGGTGCCTCATGGTTTAATCATGAGGCCTGGCAGGACTGGAATATCCCTTACAACAGGAGAGGGCTCTGCAGTGGAAGGGGCTTTGCTGGGGGAATCCAGATGAATTCTGACACCCAAAACAAATCTACACAGGGCTTTTCCTTCTCCATTTGGCTTTTGCAACACCTTAAATTAGAAGCAGCTCTTGTTTCCACATCAGGAATGAGTCCAAGGATGGTGTCAGTGGTTTGTGCTTTGTGCCAGCTCTGCGATGTCTTGATTGCAAAACCTGCTCTTTTCCCAGGTTCCTAAATCTTCGTTTCTGGAGGTTTTAATTGGAGGTGAGCAAAGTAATGATCTGTCAGCCACGCAATCCTTGCTCTATTCATCTTGCCCAAAAGGAGAAAAACTGAATTAAAGGAGAAAAGAATGATCTTGGAGGTGTTTTCCAAGCTTAATGATCCCATGATCCTGCGGTGCGTGGCTGCAGAGGGCCCAGCCAGGGCCAGGGGTGCCCTGGGTGTCACCGGCCAGCTCGGGAGGGGCTGTGACACCTGGGCCAGACATTCAGGCACAGAGCAAGGGCCGGGGGGTGCTCAGCTGTCTGCGGGTGCTCCAGAGAGCTCGGCTCAGGGGGAAAAGCAATGTTTTACTCCAGGGAGGAGCCTTCTCCTACAGCACCCCATACAAATTCCTTTATCTGTATTATTTATTACCATATTATTGAACATGGAAGGCCACTTCAGCCCTGGGCTCTGGCAATTAGCGCTAACGGCTGATTACAGAGCAGGGCAGTGCTCATCAGGCACAGACTGCTGTGCTGCCTGCCAGGGCTGGGCCACCTCGCCCTCCTGAGCAGCCAGATCCCTGCACATCCAGCTGCACGTTCCTCCTGCTGCACACCCAGGCACGGCTGGGCTCCAGACAGCATTTATTCGGTTATTTTACAGGGTGGATAAAGCTCATCCATCGTGCTTCACACGCTGCCCTGCTTGGCAGCTCGGGCTCTGGCCGTGCTGAGCACCAGGGAGCTCCGACAAAAATACCTGGAGTGCTGATACCCTGAGCAGAACGGGCTGGGGAACACCTGGGAGAGGGAAAAGGAAAGGGAAAGGGAAAAGGAAAGGGAAAAGGAAAGGGAAGGGGAAAGGGAAAGGGAGAGGAAAGGGAGAAGGAAAGGGAAAGGGAAAGGGAAGGGGAAGGGGAAGGGAAAGGGAAAGGGGAAGGGGAAGGGAAAGGGAAAGGGAAAGGGAAAGGGAAAGGGAAAGGGAAAGGGAAAGGGAAAGGGAAAGGGAAAGGGAAAGGGAAAGGGAAAGGGAAAGGGAAAGGGAAAGGGAAAGTGAAAGGGAAAGGGAAAATGAAAGGGAAAGGGAAGGGGAAAGGGGAAGGGAGCTCGCCACTGCAAATACTTGGGGTGCCTCATGAAATACGGTGTCTTCCCTAACACAGGAGTTCATTTCAGCCCTGTCTGTCAAGGAAAGGAACCCAGGCCTTGCTCAGTGGTGCTCAGAGGCCAGAAAGGGATGCCCAGGAAGTTCCACCTGAATATGAGGAAAAGCTTCCCTGGGCAGTGACCACACACAGGGACAGATTTCCCGGAGAGGGTGTGGAGTCTCCCTCCCTGGGGATATTCCAGAACCACCTGGGGGAAATTCCGTGTCCTGCGCTCTGGGATCACCCTGCTTGGACCAGGTGACCCATCGTGGTCCCTTCCAGCCTGGCCCAGTCTGGGATTCCCTTCTTGCATGGAGATGAAATTCATTTCATTTCATTTCCTAAGCACTCCCTTCTACCCTTCCTGTCCCCCTGACGCTTCCTGCTGCCCCAGCAACCAGATCCCTTCGGGAAGGACCCAGATGAGTGGGAAGGACCCAGTTTGAAGTGGGAAGAGCCCAGCTGAGGTGGGAATGAGTTGAGCAGTGGTGGTGCTGGGGCAGAGCAGCGAGGGCTGTGCCTGAGGGAACTGCAACACCCACACCACGAGTGACTGTTAAGGGCAATTTTAAGTACCTGTTTCTCATCAGTGGCTATATTAAGCCTCCTAAATTAGGCTGAGATAATGAGGTGACATCTCCTCAGTCAGGGGAGATGCTTTGTGCAGGGCTCGTGGCAGGGATGTGCCAGGGCATCTCCGCTGCTGTCTCCTGCTCTGCCCCGCAGGCTCCGTGCTCTGAGGGGCACCTGGGCCAGCTGAGCTTCCAGAGAAGCACCTGGGGACAACTTCTGCAGACCAAGCTCTTTCCCTCAGCTTTCTATTGGATTTGTTGTATTTCCAAAAGCTTTCGTGTCTGAGAAAACCTCTGCAAAATGTGCCAGAGCCACCCTCTCCTCAGCAGCTCAACTCAGTCAGGGAAATTCTCCAGAGCTTTGGAGTGCCCAGGGTGAAGAAATGAACAGCAACTGCCTGGAAGTGTTTGCTCCATTGGCTGGCCCAAAAAGGCTCTTTCCCTGCTCCTCTCTGACCCTCTCACTGCTCCATGGAGTGAGAAATCCGTGCGTGGGAACTCTGAGCAGAGCACGGAACACACGCGAGGCTCCGGATCCTTCCTGCCCTGAGAAACACGGCCCAGGCTGGGCGAGCAGCTTGCAGAGGGCTCCCGGGATAAAGCCCAGCTCTCTGCTGGCAGCGCCCGTCAGCCAGGCGTCTCTGGATGTAGGAGAATTCTTGGAGCAGAATGGACATGGTCTGTGTCTGAACGCAGTGAACAAGCCAGACTCAGCAGGGCCTGCTTGCCCTGAGTGCTGAGATTAACGTGACTGAGTGCTGAGAGTGTCCTTGAGGTGTCCGTGAGGAAACAGGGAGGTTTAACGGGATGCGATAACCGTGAGCTGGGAGGAGGGAGGACACTTGTTTGCCGCATGTTAAACAATTAGTAGACAGCAGATGGGCTTGATTTTACCTAAGTATCCAATCCTAGAGTTAGTTACAGTGTGTGGACAACAGATGACTAGTTGGAAATGCTCCATAATCCTGCTGGATTTGAGCAATAAATGAGAACGCTATCTAACGGCATCAGTGTTTGGCGTGACCCGGCTCCCATTCTCAGAGGAGGGCCCTGCTTCGCCTGGACAAGCCACAATCCCCAGGTGGAACACAGAGACGCTTGCCTCGCTCAAAGGTGCTGGGGGGACTTCCCTGACACATTCACAGGGCATGGGATGGCTTTCATTCCTGCTTTTCCGGGCAAACGTCTTCATTCTGGGGTGCAGCAGCATCTCGTTGTGCGTTGCTGGGGGTCGCAGGTGGTGTGGGTTTGGGTGTGAGACACTGAGCCCTTTGAACATCAATAAATTAGCGGCTCCTGGAGCGACTGCAGAGATGTCCTGGAGCTATTACGAAGCAGAATCCAAGGGTCTGGAACGGGAAATTCAAATCCTGATAAGAGCATTTCTTGGTTTAACCCAATTTCTATTCAGTATTCCTCTGCTCTTATCAGCTGGGTTTGTCAGGAGAACCCCAGTTCCTACACCTGCCACAGCAAAATCCCGAGCTCCCGCATGTGACTCCTGGGGAATGGTGATGTCTTCCCACAAACAAGTGTATCTCATCCCTGCAGGACACAGGGCAATGCCTATCCTGCTTTTCTGGTGATAACATGGTTGCTTTCTCATAGGAAGCAATTTGGGAATTGCACAGATCATTTAATTTTCTTGCTGTTTTGTCCAGGCCCTGCTCTTCTCTTCTCTCTCACAAATAGCCCTCTGTAGAGAAAGCATAATAGAAAACAGCCTAGGGAGAAAAGCAGAATATTCAGTGATTCAGGAATCCTCAGGGGACAGCTCTGCTTTTACTGCAGAGTCACCACCAGGAAAAATTGTAAATCACTTCTTCTCTGCCTTCCTCTCAATGCCTCGCTATTTAAAAATGTAATTAGATCTGCATGTTCCTTGGTTTTAATTTTCATTATGTGTCTGGAGCTGGGTTGTTAAGGTTGTTTGATGTCAGTTCCTAAGCGAAAATAACTCTGCTCCATCCTGAATATCCCTGCACTTGATTCCATTTTAGATCGGGGAAATGGATTATTTTAAAAATAATAATTGCCAAGAAAAAGCTTTTGAAGGCATTTAATACATATTTTCCTAAGGATTTCTGGCTAGACTAAGGAGGCTGGTGTTATTTACAGAGCTGGGTAACAGACAGACTTCCACGAAAAAATCCCTGCACTCTTCTTGGCTTTTTATTTGGATGTGTTGATGGGAACATCAGGAGTTATTGACGGAAGGCATTGATGCAATCTGAAACTTTGAATGGGATAGACAGGAGCAAAACTATGGATGTCCCATCCCTGGCAACATCCCAGGCCAGGCTGGACGGGGCTTGGAGCCACCTGGAATAGTGGAAGGTGTCCCTGCCCACGGCAGGGGGGGAACAAGATGAGCTTTAGGATCCCTTCAAACCCAAACCAGTCTGGGATTGCTTCTGCGACTCTGAAATCTGTGATTCCAAAAAAGCAGGGCCCAGGGAAGGAAAGGCTGCCAGGCCCAGCTCCCCAAATCCTGGGCTCCATCTGTTCCATGCTCCCTGAAGGAGTTCAGGCCAGGCTGGCAGCTACACCCAGAGTTAAACAGGACACACTCCCTGTCACTGCAGGAGCCCTAATTCCATGTGAAACCGCATCCATCCATCCATGGATCCATCCTTCCATCCTTCCTTCCTTCCTTCCTTCCTTCCTTCCTTCCTTCCTTCCTTCCTTCCTTCCTTCCTTCCTTCCTTCCTTCCTTCCTTCCCTCCCTCCCTGGCTCCATCCACCCACGCATCCATCCATCCCCACTTCATTCCATCAATCCACCACCAGACAGTCCTTCCATCCCTCCATCCATAGATCCATCGATCCATGGATCCATCCTTCTATCCATCCACCATCCATCATCCATCCATCCCTCCCTCCCTCCCTCCCTCCCTCCCTCCCTCCCTCCCTCCCTCCCTCCCTCCCTCCCTCCCTCCCTCCCTCCCTCCCTCCCTCCCTCCCTCCCTCCCTCCCTCCCTCCCTCCCTCCCTCCCTCCCTCCCTCCCTCCCTCCCTCCCTCCCTCCCTCCCTCCCTCCCTCCCTCCCTCCCTCCCTCCCTCCCTCCCTCCCTCCCTCCCTCCCTCCCTCCCTCCCTCCCTCCCTCCCTCCCTCCCTCCCTCCCTCCCTCCCTCCCTCCCTCCCTCCCTCCCTCCCTCCCTCCCTCCCTCCCTCCCTCCCTCCCTCCCTCCCTCCCTCCCTCCCTCCCTCCCTCCCTCCCTCCCTCCCTCCCTCCCTCCCTCCCTCCCTCCCTCCCTCCCTCCCTCCCTCCCTCCCTCCCTCCCTCCCTCCCTCCCTCCCTCCCTCCCTCCCTCCCTCCCTCCCTCCCTCCCTCCCTCCCTCCCTCCCTCCCTCCCTCCCTCCATCCCTCCATCCACCCATCCATTTATCCATCCCTCCATCCACGGCCTCTGGAAGGAGCACACTCTCCCCTTCCCAGCCATCTGGCCCTGCTGTCTGGGGCTCCTGGATAATGCACTCAGCGCATTTCTTTGAAACGCCGCGGTTCCCCGAGGGCCTCGGGCAGTGCTGGTGGCTCCGTCCCGTCCCCAGACCCGCCTGGGCTGACAGGGTGGCTGCACTGGCTGTGTGTGAGGTGTCCTCAGGGAGAAAATACCTTCCAGGAAGCTCCGTGCTCCCTCCTTCTGAAACCAGCTTGTTCTCAATTTGCACGCACGGGAAAATGCAAAGCTGCCGTGTTCCCTAAAATCATGGATGTGCTACAGCTGCAACTGAAAAATTGCCTTTTTTGAGGCAGTGAGTGTAAGCACACAGCAAAATGCTCTGGGTTTTGCCCCCTGGAACATTCAGGAATTAGGAGTTCTGCTCTTTGGAAAAACAGAGTTTTTCAGTGCGTGAGTCTCAGAACAAGGTGCCAGGGAATCACTTTTAAAATAACTACACGGATGATTAAAATAAAAGTAACAATTAAAACCTGCAAGGCTGCCAGGTAAATCCTGTATCCTCTCCAGTCCCAGTCCAACTCATTCAACCTCTCAATTCCCAATTCCTAGTGTGATCCAGCCCTTTTTGCATGCAGCTGGCACATCCAGCTTATTAATCAGGGAAGTGCTTTATTCCTGTGAATGGGAGCTGCTCCCCCTGCTCGTCTCCGGGAGTTTCCCCTCTGAAGCACACCCCTGATTTCCAGCCAGGGAGAGGGCTATTAATAACTATTCATTTAATGAGCTTATTCCAAGATCACCCAAGCAAGGTAAAAATTACTTCTCTCACCTCGTGAGAACCCAAGGAACCTGAGGTGATTGGGGCCTCTGCTCAAAAAGGGGGTTTTATCCTGGGTTTTATCAGATTTTTGAGGAGCCTGCTTTAAAACAAGGGATGGAATAAAGGAGCTGTAAAGGAGCTGCCCTGCACACTCCAGGATCTTTGTGCTGCTGGCAGTGGAGCAGGGGTTTGTTTTGGTTCGCTTTGCTTCTTTTGTTTGTTGATTTATTTTTTCTGTAAACACAGACAGTGAAATAGGCAGCAGACATTCAGGGAGACGGATCTAAGCCGCGAACAGGCAGTGCTGTCCCTGCCTGTGCTCAGCTGACACAACTGCTCCGTCCCCAGGGGCCTGTTCTGCTCCCTACGTTGTCTCCTGCAAGGACTGGAAGTGCTGGGCAGGCACTGGGAGCCTTTAGCACCAAAGCAAAGCCACCCACGACCTATTCTTCCGGCCCTGTAGGGAAAGGAACGCGGCATTCTGGGGTCTTTCTGCAGAACTTCAAATTCTGGGACCATTTTAAGCAAAAACAACTTCTCCAGGGCCAAGCTGTGATTTGGAGAGGCCACAGCAAAGCTCATTCCTCATATCCATGGATTCAGCCTCTTCGCTTGATTATTTGGGTGCAAACCCTTCTGTTGATCCCAGCTGCTCTGGTTTTCCCAGAGAGCTGTTTTAACCACACACATTTCAATGTTTTCCTCTGCATGACCCCTCTGCCGTTGTCTCAAATCTCTTCCTTGCTCTTTGCTGCTCTTTACGGGCAAAGCTTTTCCTAAATCCTTGCAGGTTTCATGGCATGGGGACCTCTCTGAATTATCCCGAGGCTGTCCAAGGTGCATCCTCTGAGTGCCTCCCCTCGCCCTCTTTACAGCCTCCCTCCATCCCTCCATCCACCCATCCATTTAGACAATTATATAAAGATCTTTTCCCCCTCTTTACAGACAATCATATACAGACCTTTTCCTCCTCAAAAACCAAGGCCTAGGAAACAGAACTGAGAGTTGCATGAGGCGTCATAGGGACAAAAAAGTGAAGATACTTGGTAAAACTTGACACGATGTTTCTAGTTTAGGTATTTATGCTTTGCAAAGGTGAAAGAATAATTTTCCACCTCCCAGCAATTCCTCCTGGACCCTCTGGCCAGGCTGGGCAGGGCAGGGAGAAGCCTGAGGTCCTTGTGCTGCTGCTCTGGGTTCGGTGCCCACTCCTGTAACCTCTCAGAGCTGTCTCCTGTCTCCCAGCATTAAATTTCTCATTATCTGCCTGCTTAGAGACCAAGACTTTCAGGGCCAGGGCTGCTTGACTCGGATTTTGTTCAACAACTGATGAAAGAAGTCTTTGCTCTGTTTGGGCTTCTCTGGGTAGGGAATTTATAGGGACTTGGAGAGGAATGTGGGTGGAAAGGTTTAACTAAGTTATATTAACTGAGATAACACTTGATTAGCAGCAGCTCTGGGAAATCAATCCATGAACACTCAGGTGCAAAGGTATATATTCCCTAAAATTTTCACCTCCTCTTTAGGGCAAGAAGGAAATGGGAGAGAGAAACTCTTTTGGTTCAGGTGTCATTCTCAGTAAATGGAAATTATGACTGAAGCACTTGCAGGGCTGTTTTTCTCCTGGAAAGGATGAAATTTTCCTAAGTGACAATTAACATGAAATATCTGATGGTTTTCTCTGCGCAGTGACAGGCAGGAAGTTTCCAACCCCAGCCAGCCAAGGAACTTTCCTCTTCCCCTCTGGCCATGTCACAGCAGCTGAATAATTTGCTGTGTCTTTTGTAGTGATTCTTCCCTTGGTTTGTTCCTCCTCCTCTCTCACTCCCCCAGCACTGAAGGCAAGTTTTGTCCTTTTTTTGTGATGCAAACAGTCAGGAACAGAGCTCAGCAAGAAAAATTCAAAGTTTTTTCCAAGCAAGGCCAAACCATGCAAAGCAAAACATTTTTCTCTCCCAAGGAACAATCCTTCAAGAGCCAGGTGCCTCCAGCTCCATAAATTTTGGTGTCAGCAGAGCAGTGACTTGTGAAAGATCAACTCCAAAGCAGGTAGAGCAGTGAGGGACATGTAAATGCCTCTGCACTTTCCATTCATCTCTCTCAGAAAGGCAAACAGAACATTCCTCTTCCCTGCCTGTATTCCTGGAGAGCCCAGCGAGGACGGGGCTCGATCTGCCGATGGAAAAAGAGATCACTGCCCTGCCACGGGCACTTCCAGCTCGGCTTTTCTCCTGGAACACCCGAAGGCTGAATGTGCAGCTCCTGCTTCGCATTATGGGATGTCTGGGAATCATTACTGCCCGTGAGACACCCAAACCCCTGGAAGTCCTTCCCCAGCCCCTCCCGTTGTGTGGAATTCGCTCTCCTTGGCTCCTCGTGTTTCAGATCCGAGTGCTTTTCCCTGTATCCCTCCCTGCTGGGGGCCCTTCCACCTGAACGTGCAGTACTTCAGTGTCCCTGGAGAAGAAAGTGAGGATCGGGTATTGCCATGGGAAGGTTGTGCCAGTCTGCTCCCAAAATACAGGAGCTGCAGGACTGCCCCCAAAACGAGGCCAAACAGGAGCCTGGGAGATGAGGATGCTGCAAACAACATCCACCAAAGGAGAAATCCCGATTTTCTTAATGCTTCCCTCCCAGTTTTCTGTACCACAAAGGCAGGGAAGAAGGAGATGCAAGATACTCCTGCCCAATACCGATTTTTTTACATATTTACACTGTGGCTTTGTTTTAATTCACCAAATCCTGCCCGGCTGCTCCAATTTATCAGCCCCATCTCAGCTGCAACGGATGCTGGCCAAGGCCTTATCATTTAATTTCACTAACGTCCCTCATTCCTAATTCATAAACCCAGCTCTCTGACAAATTGAATTTGTGTAACACAGTAAACAAAAGGGCCTCTGGCTCGTTTCCTGTAATGGACTAACCTTGTTGGGAACACGCAGTGAGTGGAGCAGGCAGGCCTGGGAAAGGGCTCGGCTTCCCTGGGATTCTCTGCGGGCACAGCCTGGTTCTCTTGCAGCCAAGCCAAGAGGAATTTGCACCTGGTGCGATTACTTCCAATGATCTTAATTACCTCCCAAGCTTTCTGCAAGGAAACGGGGGGCAAACCTCTCTGTACAGTGAGGAATGACGGGTGAATCCGGCTTTATTCCAAAAGGGAGTGCTTTGCACAGCCTGGGCCCAGAGGGGCTGAGCAAAGTCAGGCCGTGTCCACAGCTGATGGAGATGAAACAGAATTTCAGAGCCTCCCCGAAAAGCCTCCCTGAGCTGCCCTCTGCCCGTCTGTGCTCCCTCCACAGCAATTCCTGCTGCTGCCTCATTTATCTTCCCTCACCAACACGTTTTCCCCCTCCTCCCGTGCTCAGCCTTTTTCTAATCCCTCTGTTTATTATTATTCTCTCCCTTGGGAGCAGCCTGGTGGTGGCTCAGCTCCCTGGGAGTGAATGGGAGTAGCTCCACTGCTTTCCTGATTTAGCACCTGGAAGCAGGGGCTGGCTCAAAGCCCACGTCAACATCCCTTGCTGGTGATGAAGCTGGCAACTGGGACCTCAGAATGCTTTTTTTCCCCCCATTTTTCCTCCCATTTCTGTCAAAAACCTGAGCAGCTCCCACCCTCTAAACGTAGATCATAGAGAAAAAGAGAGAGAGAAATTCTTGTCACTCCTTTGCATCCAAACACAGGATCCAGGGAGACAAAGTCTAATTTTAGAGTGCATCAGAGACAGCAGCATCTGAGTAAACTCATTTCTGTCTCTCCAGCACTGGCCCCCGGGGAGGCTGCGTGTGTACCTGCAAGCAGCTGATAATAAATAACATTGCGAGGTAGAAACAAAAATAAGCAAGAGATTCTTTTCTGTTTGTGCCCAGCTTCCTCCCGAGGCAGTCCCGTTTCCAGGGGTCTGGTGGTTGGAGCTCTGCACAGTTGATGCTCTTGAAGTGATATTTAAAGAAGGCAAAACGCCTGTGTTGCCTGCAAATAGAAAGGGCAGGGTTGTGATGGCACATTCCTGTAGCAGATCAGCATCGCAAATTGTGCTCCCCTCGGAAATTTATCCCTTCTAGATTTTCTTCTCCATTTGAGGCTTTCATTTCAAAGCTTTACAGGAGGGAAAAATAACCCTGACAATGGAGAAGAGCTATTTAGCCTTCCCAAACACCTGAAAACCAACGTTTTCCTCTTGGGATTTACACATGGACATTATAAATAAACACATTCGTGGCTGAACTGTTGAGACCAGAGGGGAGTTTCGACCCGGCTGGGTTTGCCCGTGAGGCAGCGGTGTCACTGTGCAGGGTGGAATAACTCCTTGCAATAACATCCAGCTGGGCTGAAAATCCAGGGGCATTCCAGGCAAAACGAGGGAATCTTTTTGTGGTGGCAGGCACTCCTGGTGCTCAGGAGTGTACAGACCCCACCCCTCAGATATTCATCTTCCTGAACATCGCTGCCAGAGCAGAGCCAATAAATCCTCCAATTTCCAACCTTTCTGTATTATTTTCCCCTGAAACTGCCAAAAGCAGGAGCAGAGCACTATTCTAGGATGCCAATAAATATCCCTCCTGTCTCAAACCAGCCAGGAAGTTTTCAGGAGCTGCCAGGGGAGCAGAAAGCCTGGAAACAGCTTTTGTCTCAGGAGGCAGAGCCTCTCCAGTGCACTATTCCCTGCTTCTCACCAGCCCGTAATAACCTGCGTGAGCTGATGGAAACATCAAAGGCATCCAAATGGCGCAGTCAGGCTTTTCCCTGCTTCCAGAGGTGCCAGGGACTGTTATCAGCAAGTGAGCTCTGCAAACAAGAGGGAAAAAGGGGTCTTTTATCCAGAATTCCTGGTCCAGCTCCCAGAGATTCCAAGCAGACCCTTCCCCGGCTTTGAAGCTGTTCTCTCTGCAGTTGTTTTAGAGCCAAAGTGGGTTTGGAGTGGGCACGAAAATCTTTTGAAGAGTTCAGGCACTTCCCACAAATTCCATTTTATGCTTTTCATGTGCCCTCAAGTTCCCATCTCGCGGGGAAATGAATTATACACAAAATTTCCAGCGTTTGAGGAGGAAAATGGTCCCCAGGTCTGACTTCTCACTAATGTGTTGTCAACACACAAAGGGGCATATTTAATGCCAGTGTTGGCAGATTAACAAATTGCCTTGTCTGGTGTTCTATGGGATGTCGCAGGCCTGTCAGGGAAATGCTAAAACTCTTATCTTTAGCAGGAGCTGGAAATGAGCTGGCCTTTGGATTACAGGGCAATTTAAGCAAAAAAAAGGTAGGGCAAATGTTATTTTTTTATGTTATGCCAGGTGACAGATTCAGAACCTCCCCTTGCTGCTGGAGGGAGTCGGATCCCATCACCCAGCCCAGCCCTGGGCATGGAAAACCAGAGCAGCAGGAGCTGCCAGGTGGGAAAACTTTCATTTCAACTTTAAAAATGTCACCCACATGAGAAGGGGGCAAAGGAAGGAGGGGGGGATGCAGTGATCAGTGAAAACTCACAGAGACAGGGGCACAATTGTGCTGTGATAAATCTGATTGCTACAGCCAGGCACGGGTAGTTTAAATCCTCTCGTCTGCCCCCCAAACCCCTGTTTTTCCTGGCAAACGGGCTGACGTCAGCCCCTAATCAAATCTCCCCAGAGCACTCTGCAGCTTCCAGGGGAGATAAGGTCCCACCTAACCGAGTTATGCCTGAAAGCTCCCTGATGAAATTACTGATGTCACGTCTCTTCCTGGAGTACCAGAGGAAAAATCTGTCCTCCTCTGTCCCCTCCGGGGTTTGCAGAATGGCCTGGCAGCAGAGCCAGGCTTTCAGAGCAGGCTTTGGGGTGCTGGGTCCTGCCCCGTGCCTGCTCCTCTGGCACACGGACCCGGGCTGGTTTCAGCAGCTGCAGGTTACCGCAGGATGAACAGCCGGGGGAAACTGGGCACCTTCTGCACCCTTCTCCCAGCCTTCCTCCATCCTCCTGGGAGGATTTCCCCCGAAGCTCTCAGCCAGAGGAAAGGCACCCCAGGGGCAGCACGGCCCTGCAGGGCTTGTGAGATCTTCTTGGTTGGTTTGGACGGTCGGGACAGCTGGAGACGAGAGATCTCTGAGGCTGGGTCTCAGAGTGTGTAGTGGGTGTAGTGGGCCTGTTTGGAGCTGCCAGCTGCAGCTCGAGGCAGGCCAGTGAGAGAG
>VWPU01002697.1:0-58381 GCA_013398955.1 Callaeas wilsoni | reverse complement strand
CATACAGCCTATAAGAATTGTTCCATTACCATGCTGCGTTACATTTTAAACTCCAGAAACTCCTCTCTGGACCCCTGCTGCCAAGCTAGCAGGGTCTGCTCTGACCCTGGGACCTGTCTGCAGGCAGAGGGGATTGTTCAACAGAGAGGGGATTACCTTCAGCCGGCCATCCCATTGTTTTCCAGTTGTTCAGTAACTAAGGCTTGGTATCTCAAAGCTTGCCTTCATTTCAATCTCACTGATAGTTTCCCTATTCTCAGCCTCTTTTGCCAGGCAATCATATTTATAAGGCTCTCCTGTTTCATCTTCCCCTCCAGGGCTGAGGCAGCCGGGGCAGACCCCGTGTCAGACAGCAGCGGGCTTTGCTGCCGGCAGTGGAACAGCTCGCGGCTGCCTGCGGCTGATCCGAGCCCGGCAGCCCCGGCAGGAGGATGATCCAGAGCCACGCTGGTGCCTGCCAGCCCCAGCCCCGGCCCTGCCAGCCCCAGCCCCGGCCCTGCCAGCCCCCACGGGCTGGGGCTGTCCCCGCTGTCCCCCGGAGCGGGTAGGGCCAGCCGAGCGGCTCGGTGGCACACGGCTCCTTCGGGCAGCGGCGGACTCAGCCCGGCCCCAGCGCCACATCCAGTTCCACCTTCAGGAGAAGGATGTGTGGGCCATGATGGCCAATTTGAACAGAACCGGATTCTTGTCCGTGCCATCCCTCTGGATGACACTTGAAGAAGATGCCATTCGAGTGAGGTTTTGCTCTTACAATAGGTAGAAGCAGTTCCCATTTTTGGATATTTGAATAAATCTGTTTCTTTAAAGGACTCTGGCTGGGCAGATCTGCTGCACGCTTCCCCTCTGGCTGCTCCAGAGGCTCCTGGGACTCTTAAAACACTCCCTGGAATGAACTTTATTATCTTCAGTCGCTCGTGGAAAATCCTCGGTGTTACTGAACTCTTGTTCCCGACAAGCTGGAAGGTTTATTTTACATCAGGGGCCCCTGAGAAACAGGATCCTGCGAGTTAATAAACACCTCTGCTGTTCCAGCTCCAAGTAAAATGGATGCAGATCAAAAGGTCAGAGGAGAACCCCACTCCCCTGGCCAGGAATCTCTCTCCTTTCTCTCCGTCCAAGGGCAGGGACACCTTCCACCACCCCAAACCCCATCCAACCTGGCCTTGGACACTTCCAGGGATGGGGAAATTTCCCTGCTGGGATTTGGCAGCTTCCCTGAGCCAACCCTGTTGTTGTGCCTTTTGTGAAACAAAGCACGGACAGCAGGACAGGAATAGGTTGCTAGAAATGCCTCTGGGAAAAGGTTATTATGAATCCGCTTCTCAGTGTTTTCTTTTCCTGGAGAACCCGTTCTAGGGAAGTGCTGAAACATCTCCGGCTGGTATTTTAAAGGGTCTTTAAATATTTTGAGGAATTAAAGAAAAAAGTGCCCCTGGCAAGTCCAAGGAAGTTCTGCTGAGCATCAAGAAACAGAAGAAAACACATTTTCTCCTTTTCCACCTCCCCCAAAGGAGCAGGGCCAGGGGTTGGTGGGAGCTGCTGGTGATTGCAGCATCCCAAGGGTGTGATTACAATTTGCCTCCATTGTGAACGCTCCAGTTTAGGAATATTCACTTTGTTTAACTCCAGCTCTGTTCCTTTTGCTCTGCATTTAAAAACACGCCAGAATGTCTTTGGAGCTTCAGATCCACCAGTCCCTTGAAGAAAGAGGGAACAGAGACAAACACACCCAAAATCTTTGCTGGTTCTGCCGAAATCTGGGTTTCACATCAGCCCACCAACTGCAGCACGGGGTAGTTAAGCTACAGCCATTAATTGAATTAACAGCCCTGCGTAATGCGGTGTCTGCTTTTAGGAACTCCAGGTTTCAGCCCTCACAGGTCCTGGTGGTTTCTGCAAGCATTGATTTGTTCTCAGGAGCAGGAGAAATTCCGCCACGTGGCTCTCTGAGAGCTGCCCCAGACAGTTCCGGCAGAGGAAATCAGTGAAACTTCTGCAGCCCCGCTCTGGCTTAAAAAAAGAGACAAGTTATTCTTGCTGCAGACCTCAGTCTGCCTTCCCTTTCCACTGGGGCAATAAACACATCATTTACTGATTAATTTTGTGACTCTGGCTGCTGACTGAGTATTCTCCTGTGGATTTCCTCTCTCCCTTCACAGTTTACTCTGCTACACCAAAGCACTTGACTCCAAGTGAGAGCTGCTCCCAGCTCTGTGTGCTCCAGCCATCCATCCATCCCACAAATACCCACTGGAACTCACTGAGCCTAAACCCTCAGGGCGTTAGAAAAAGGAAAACAAAATGGGTAAATCCCTGCCCTTCAGTTTTAGAGCAGTCAGTGCAGACTGTTCCAGCGCCCCAGCAGGAGATGGAGCCAAATTGTGTTTTCTGAGAGGTTTCACACGGATTTGTGCTGTGCCTGCACCTCCTTCACGTGGCCCTGGAGAAGTCTGGAGTCTGTTTAAAACCTCAGCCCGAGCTACTTTTGGAATTTGCAGTTCTGCTCAGAGCCTTCATCCCCTCGCTCTGCTACTCCCTGCGCATCTGGGAAGCCAGATTTGGTTGTCACAGAGAATCAAGGAGTGCAAAGAGAAAAACATTAAATATAAATATCTGTAGAGCTTATAGCAAGGGGCTCTTGCTGTCCATGCCACGGATAAGAGCTAAATAGAGTTGCTCTCTCTTTTTGCCACACTCACTCTTGCCCATGCTTTGCTGGTTTTCTCTTACTCTCAGTTTTTCCCTTTCATATCCAATTTACTTTTTCAAAGGGGCTTGTCCAAGCTGAGTTATAAAATCTCCAACTGCTTCAGGGTTCCCAGGTGTTTGCAGCCTGGGAGCTCTGCAATATTTTCTGCTCCACTTGCCCAGGGCTGCAAACCCCTGGTCCACCCTGTTAGGCCTTATCTGTGTGGAGCAATCTCTCCAAATATTCATTTAATCCAATATTTATTTCGTTGCCCCTGTTTTTCTGCTCTTTTGAACCTTGGACAGCAAGAGGGCTGACAAGGAATGTGTGCATTCAGCCCGTGCCTGTATTTATTACAGCTTTTGGGGTTGTTTGGGGTTTTTTCACAGATTTAAGTGGCAGGTTCAGCAGAGAATTTAAAGAAATTTGAGATTTCTTCTGCTAAAGACCAAAGCTGCCATCAGAGCAGGCCCACCATGCCAAGTGGAGTGTTTTAATCGCTAGGATTGATTAATCCATCCCCAAAACTCCCTGAAATTATGGTAAGGAGAGGAAATCAGCAGCGATTAAACAGCAGAACAGCACCGGAACAGGTGCGAAGCCAGGAGCTGCCTCGTGCCACCCTCATCAAACTGTGAGCCTTGAGTTTCTGTCTGAACTGAGCAAAATAAACACTCAACCCAGGGAAAAAAAGTGCCAGGAGACTCCTAAACCCAGCAGTGCTTTCATGGATAATTTTAACTGGCACTTTACAGTGTGGCATTTCCTCCCTGCGCCCCAGGCAGGAAAAAAAAACCCATCCCCAAGTCGAAAAATATGAAAGGAAAAAATGGATTTTGATAAAACAGGGCATAAAAACAAGGAATGAGTGTAAACAGAGCTGAAAGCAAACTGTGAGAGATCCAGAGCGAGCTTCTCCTTTCTGTGCCAGGCCCCTGTAGCTGAGTGTGTTTGTGCTTATTCCCTAGGAATTTACTGGTTATGGAATATTCACAGGCGCAGGCTTTGTCTGGGCACTCCCATATCTCCCAAAACTTAACCAGGAGCTGATATGAAACATTCCTCTTGTCTGACCTACCAATATTAGACTTAACAGCGGGCCTGGGCAAACCTGGGGCAGAACTTTGGCCTCCAGGTCCCAAACCATTCCAGCCAGGCTGCCCAGAGGAATTTTCTTCCTGTCTCTCCTTTCTATATTTAACTCCCCAAGGCTCATTAACCACGAGCCTGCACCTTGTTACCACATCAATCCCGTGGAGTTATTCTTCGGCTGCAGTTATGCTTCAATTTGGAGTATTAATTTCCTTTAACTCTTGCCCTATTAATCACTTTAACAATCAAATTAAGACAATTATTTTAATGAGTTAATGGATTAGACGGCGCAGACGATGCACATTTATAACCACTTGTGCCAGGGCACTTTTACCCAAGTCAGCCTCGTCAATAAAATATGAGATCATAAACGTGCTGCTATAGGGCTGAGGGAAGGGCTGGCAGAGGCTTCTGTCTGACTGATTTAAACCCGTCTGTCTCAGCTCTCTGGGAGCTTTTATGTGCTCTGGGCCTATTAAAATCAAGTGCCAGCCACTGAGAGGCAGAGCTGTTATTTTTTCCTGGGATATTAATGCTGTATGGCAAGGTGTTCTCTTTTAGATCGCCTCCAACGTGGCTGCTCTGGATATGTCATCAAAATGAACCGTTTTTCACCGTGTTTTGTCACATATTTTCTCGAGGAGATGCTGCATTGCGAAGTTCCATCACCTCTCCAGTGGTTCACAGCTCTCTGCTCCTCGGGTGGAAATTCTGGCCTGGGGAATTTAGGGAATTCTCCAAGCGTTGAGTCCTGACACCGTTCCTATTTCCCTGATTGAAATCATGATGTGTGGTGGGATTCTGGGCAATTTTTAGACTGGCATTTCCAGGAGGTGGAAAGAGGAAGAGTGGAGGGACCAAACCCAACCTGTGCAAGAGCTTCTGGACGTGTTTTCATCCCATGGGTCAGGGTGGGTTTGGAAAGGCTGAGATTTTGTCACTGACGAGGCTGAAGAGGTAAAATTTTAAGGTAAAAATGTTCTGGCCATAATCAATGGACACCAGAGCATTTAAAGGCTTCAGAGGATGAACAGAGGATGAAGAGAGCAGGGGGAAATAACACCTGAAGGTACCTGAGGGGAGCCTACAAGGAACACGGAGAGGGACTGCTTACAATTCAGGACAAGGGGGAATGGTTTCAGACTGACAGAGAGGGGTTTAGATGGGAAATTGGGAAGGAATTCCTCCCTGCCAGGGTGGAGAGTCCTGCCCAGAGGAGCTGTGGCTGCCCCAGCCCTGGACGTGCCCAAGGCCAGGCTGGATGAAGCTGGAACACAAAGCGGGGACTCAAACTGAGGCACTTTTTCTCTTTTGGACCAATTTCTGGGCCTAAATCCTCTCCCTGCAGACAGCAGGTGCCCGATGAGAGGAAAACCCCTTCTGTGGGTGAGCACATTTGCACAGGGAGCCCTTTGGCCCCAGGAAAGGCTGCCCTGCCAGGCTCACCTGCCTGAGGCAGGAAAAGCCTTCCCCTCCGGATTTCCAGCCTCCTGACATTCCAGACAGAAAGCAATTTTTTCAAACGCCTTTCCAACGGCACCGATCCATCAGCGGGGCTCTGCTTTCCGCAAAGGACGGATCTCACAGTTCCACTGCACAGAAATCCATCCATATTCCCCGAGCAGCTCCTGCTAAGATAATACTTCAGTTATGGGCCCATCTATCCCAATAAACTCCAGGGCTTACAGATCTATTGGAATCTTTACGAGGGATGTGCTGGGGAGATAAATGACAGCTTTCCAGTTTACAGCATCGATTCCCGGAGTGAAGGGATGAGCTCGTGGGTGGGACAGGGAAATACATCAGGGAGATGGAGATGAAAAATCAAAATGACCAGGGATGAGCTGGGAGGAGCCAAAAAATGGGTGGTATTGACCACACAACTGTGGATGCTGAAATGCTGTTAGCAGGGAAATTTTCTCCTCTTGCATTCATTCTGTGAGAACTTTTCCTTTGCTGTGTAAGCTATGTAAACAATAGATAGGGTTTTTGTAAATAGCATTCATATCTGGTATCTTCTGACCTTGTGTACATTATATTAGGAAAAAACATTTCTAAGTAGGTGTCTGAGACTTTGACCAATCACCCTAGGAGAAGTGTGAACACTGTTCAATTGCTTTATGGAACTAGAATATATAAATAGTATTATAAATTTAATAATAATTCATTCCTCGCTCTGGGCTCCTGCCTCGCTGCATCTCTGAACCCCTGCTTGGAAGCCCACACACAACCCTGTGTTCCTGCTGCTGGATGAGAAGGAGCTGAAGAACAGAACCCAATAAACTGATTTAGCAGGGAAGTTTTATGTCCATGGGGGGATCACTGAAGAGTCATCCCCTTCAAACATTTCTGTGTCCTGGGTGAGAAGTGCATTGGAAATACAGAGTTCAAGCCCAGCACCCAGGAAACCCAGTGCAGAGGTGCAGATGTGCTTGTGATTTGGCAAGAGCAGCACATCTCCCCTGCTAACAGCCACAGCAAGTGAGGTTGTTCTGCTCCTGGAGTGCTGGGCCCTCAGGGATGGGGGGGAAGGGGAAAGCCAGGCCATGAATCTGCCTTTTTTTTTTAATAAAAAAGCCAAATGTAGCATTTTGGACTTGATGATCTCAAAGGTGTTTTCCAGGCTGGTTCAGTCAGTGACTCTGTGATGGCTCTGGGGACTCTCTGCTCCTCCAGCACAGTGCAGGGCTCATTCCCACGAGCTGGCCAAGACCTCACCTCCTCCTTCCACGTTTTGGAACAGCAGGATCAATTCCCGGCTCCTCCACAGCCTTGTGTGAGCTTTGCCACTTGTCCCTGCCCCGTGTCACCCACCTGTGTCACTGCCCTCGCCTCCCCTCCCTGAGCCCCTTCCTGGCAGGGCTTGCATCCTCTGGGGTTTTATTTGCATCCATTTCAGTGACTGCTGGGAGATGTCGTGTCCTAGATTTCACCTGTCAGCTTGTGAGTTCTAAGCCTTCCAGGGAGTTCATTAAATATCCTGCTCCAAGGATCCCTTCCAGGATGAGGACTGGGAAAGCTGCTAAATTCAACATAATTTAAGCTCTAATCTAAACCCGTAATATGATTATACTCAGAAACATTTTTATTTTCAGCTCTGGTTATATTCGGGTACATTTTATTTTCAGCTTTGGTCCTTCACACCTGTCACTGCTTTAAATCCCAGTCACTTCAGAGTAACTTTTTAATGGGAAAATCAATTTTCACTGAGTAAAATTTCATTCATTATCACGGCGTTCTCGTTCAGAAGGTGCCTGGTGCTAAAAAGCAGAGGGTGGCGATGAGTGAAGTGCAGCTCATGGCTGAACCTTTCTCCCAGGTTGATCTGCACCCTGAGGAGACGCCCAGCACTTGTATTGGCACAATAAACAGTGACCAGCACCTCACAGGGAATTTTGGGCACCAAATTAAAATGAGAAGGACAAAATGTGCTCCAGGAACCCAGAGATGCCTCTGGAAAGCAAAGTGTATTAATCTCCACTTCCTATCCCAAAAGCTTCCCTGTTTCCTGCCATGACCAGCTGCTCCGAGGCACCATTGCCACGATTTATGTGGTTTTTATTTTCATTGACACTTGTGCAGAGCTCCCTGCTGCAAGGAAGAAGCCAATAAAAAATTACTGCCACTTTTATCACAGGTTTAACTGGAAAACCTCAGTTGTGACTTCTGCCTGCCCAAAGGAGCCAAACTGAGGCTCTCTCATTCTCAGGCCTTTGTTTGTTTGGTGTTTGAGCTTCACCATCCAGGTGGTTTCCTTCAGCTCTTTCTAGGCCCAAGACAAGGCCAAAATAATTCCTCTTGCCTTAGAATCTCAGCCTTGCCTTGCAGGAGCGAAGTGGGCAAAGACAAATGTTGTGCTCTCCTGATTTTACTTGACTTAAAAACCAATTCAATTGCAGTTTATGCCATGGGCAGTCAGAGCTGAGTCGAGGTGGGTGGCAACAAATGAAGGAAAAATCAGAAATCATCCAGAGTGGGAGTCTGGTGCCAAGAGCAGGAGCAGACCATGGAGAAAGGAAAATGCTGGTCCCAGGGTTATCCTGGCTGCTCGCCATGGAAGCAAAGGCCCTCACCCACCTGTGAGGTCACCTTGCCAAAGGCTTTTGTGCAGAGTCCTGTTCTCCAGAAATCCTCCCCACCAGAAACCCTCCAATAAAATAAAATAAAATAAAATAAAATAAAATAAAATAAAATAAAATAAAATAAAATAAAATAAACCGCCTCCCTGAGATAAATGATCAGCAAACTCTGACTCCCCCACGACAAACTCTCTATTAAGCAAATGAAATAGAGACCTCCAGGCTCTCTGCCTCTTTTTTCCTTCCCTGTGATTAACTGCCCAATAAAAAAGATATTAAGTGGGTATAAATTTGATACAGGCCCTTCTGAATGGGAAACCATTACAAGTACCACAATAAACAGGAGTCACTTTGCTGGTGGAGTGTTTCAGTGCAGCTGTGACCATTCCAGCTCTGGTTTCCTCCCAAGGAAAGGAGCTGCCAGGAGAGCTGGACACCCCCAGCCTGAGCGTGGGTATCAGTGCTGGCAGCTCCCTGCACAGCATTCAGCCCCTCTCACTTTTTATTCGCAGGTTTCAGCATTCCCAAATTAAAGGCAGCACCACAAAGAAAGCTCCAGCCAGGGAATGCTGCTCCTAATCCTGCTGCAAACCAGGGGTTTCCTTTTTGTTGCTGCTATCGCTTCTGCTCCTATGACCTGGTTCCATTTTTCTGCAAACTGGGACAGTTCAGCAAAGTGAAGAGCATTGGCAAGGTCAGTTCTCTGCCAGTCCCATAAAAGTGACAAATGGAGGTACAGAGGGTGCCGTGTCTGGAGTGCAAGGGTTAAGGCAGGCACCTGGCACCGGGGGCTGCCAGGCAGCACGTGAAGCATCCCAAAAAACACCCCCAGCAGCCCCCTAGAGCCCTGCGTTTATCAGGGCACATCAGAGTTTGTCTCCTTCGCACCAGGGCTCCATCCAGACCCAGTCCCTGATGGCTCAGGATGGGCTCCACTGGAAATTCACTGAGGGTTTTGCCTCTGTCACAAAACCATGAATAAATCATTATCAGATTCCAGATAGTTAAGACTGAATCCTTTGCCAATGCAGAGCTCAGTGATTTTAAAGTAACTGCTGAGTCCAGTAATAAATTTTAGAGGGAGAAGTCACTGACCTTTGGAACAAAATTCAACTCCTACATCTGTTGAATTCCATTCCGAGGTTTTCTTTGCCTAGAAAGGCTGCAGAACGGAAAAGTTTTACTCAGCTGCAGAGCAAGTGACTGAGCTGATGAGCAGCTGCCCCTCCTGCAGACAAAGACTGGTGTGCAGGGAGCAGCTCTGGAAATAAGGAGACATTTATCCACGAGTCCTTCGAAATAGGAGCAGCTTCTCCTTGTGTTGTTCCAGGCTGCAGGCACACTGCTGACCCGTGCAGGCCAGCTCATAAAAATAAACTTGTGGTCTGAAAAAGTGCCAAATCTCCTTCCCAGTCTGCCCCAGCAGAGACCTTGGCTGTTGTGCTTGGAGCCACATCCATCCATCACTTACTGTCCTTTCACTAAGGCTGCAGAACCTCGTTATCAGTCCCTCTTTTAGTGCAATTTGCAGAAAAACACCAGGTTGAGGCTACGAGCAAGAGAAGAACTCTTTTTTCCCCCCTCTGCTCTTTTCACTGGTGACTTTCCAGTTGGAGCTCCCGCTCTGTGTGCTGGCTCATCTGGAACACATCAGGCTGCTGAGGAGCTCGGCCCCACGGGGAAAAGCTTCCCAGAAAGGCCCTGCTGGAGTCACTCATTGATAGAAATCCCTCCAAAAGGCCCTTTTGGCTAAATACCATCCCCTAAACCAAAGCTGTACTCATCCCACACCGCCCTATATACGGAATTAGGGAGCCATGAAACAAGGAAGTTCTTTCCCTTTCTTTTATGGGCTCAGCCTGAGCTTTTAACACAGAGTTTGGCTTTTCAGGGGATCTCAGCTCAGATCCTCTTGGAAAGGGCCCACCTGTGATGCAAAGGATAATTTTATATTTGGGGTGGAGGGGAGAGGAAGAGAAAAGAAAAACATAAATGAGGCTTATTAAGATTCCTGCTTCTTACAGCATTTACAGGAGATCATTTACAGTCGGCCAAAACAAAATTTTGGAGTCTAAAGAATAAAGGACATCTTTAGGATGCATTAATGCACCTTGCAAAGCTCTTAAGATGTCCTGGTGCCTCTGACAGAGTCAGGCATTGATCCAGAACTGACACACAACAACCACACTGTTCTTGCACTAGGGGCAGCTGTTAAGTTTTGGTCGTGAATCCTCCTTTTCAGCCAATTTAGGATTTGTCTGCTTCTAGCAAAATCACTGAAGAGCTCGTCTAGAAAAGCACAGCCTGACTAAGCAAACACTCTCCCTGCTGTGATGGCAGCATCCACAACAAATTTGGGGGGAAAAAAATACAATAATCACAAGAAAAGCAAACTCCAGGGTGTCTGCAAAAGCTGCTTTCTAATAAAACATCATCCCCTCAGGAAATTAATTTGTATGCTTAATTGGTTCAGAGAAATAATCTTCAGCACGATCCCTTAAGGACTTTGCCTTAATCTTCTTTTATTATCCCGTGCTTGCTGGTAGGACCTGGAACAGTTCCTGCTGAATTTTGGGATCAGTGCGTAGCAGCATTCCCGTTTCTCTGGGATCAAACTGGCCCTGACAAACCTGTGGGCTCGTTCCGCTGTTTGTCCTTTGGAGGGGAAGGAGGAATCCTTGATTCCTGGCCCTGCTCCATCCCCTGCAGGAGCTGCCGCTGGCTCAGCCCTTCCTGCAGAGCCAGCCCGGGTTTGTCAGAGCCCTGCTCCCAGCTGGGAGCACTTCCAGGCTCCTGTGCCCTTTTTCCTCGTGCCAGGATGTGCCAGGTGGCCGATGGGATCATCCCCAGCCAGAGCCCAGAGGGAATTCCGGGCTGGCAGCAGCGGGGATCCTTCTCTCTGCTGGATTTGCCTCCATTTCTTTGTTAGAGATCAGAACCCTCCTAAAAGGTGCTGCAGCCCCCAGCTGGGCTCCCCCTCGGGATAAACCCGTCCTGGGCAAATTCCAGAGCTCCAGTTTGGCTGGGAGCTGGCCGGGGTGAGCAGCAGGTACCAGACCATTCCCGAGGGCTCAGTCCCTTCCTTGCCTGCCATTCTGGAACTCAGATCCTGCCAGAGGAGCCTCTCTGCTGAGTTCTGGCTTTTTCCAGCTCTTAGAGGATGAGTTTTACTTCAGGAATTGCTGGAAATGATAAGACAAAAGCAGATTTTGGTGCAAACTCCACACAATTCTTTCCGAATCGCTGCAGATTCAGAAATTATAAATTCTGTTATCACCAGAACAGCTCCCTCCTCCTCAGATCCAGGGGTTCTTATTTAGGCTCCATTTTGTCTTATTCCCTTCTCCAGAACACAACCCCACTGCACCAGAATCAGAACAGCAAGCCTGGCTTTTGCTAAATTATATAAAAGCAAGAAACTTTTATTTTTTTGTATTTTTTTGAGGATTGTTCGTAGCCCACACAGCATCTGCTTGAGAGTGAGATGAAGTCCCAGAATTTCCCTTTATCGCTGGGAATTTGGGTGATGCCCACGAGGGAATAAAACTCAGGTTGAGAAAAGCGACTGTAAGAAGCTGTTCCTTGGGTTTGTGCTCCGCTGCGATGACAGCAAGGGCTGCTGAGTTCCAAGGAATCGCTGCCGTTTGTGACATTAAACACCAGGTTTGACAGGCCCGGGGTGCAGGCTCCTGGAGCTCCTCACGTGGTTCTATCAGATTTCAGCTCTTAAAAAAGAAAAGCTGGAAAAGGGAGGAGAGAGACAAAAGTTGATTCCGGCTGCCAGGATCTGGGAGAGAATCCCAGACCACGCAGGACACATTTCATCTGCACTACAGCTGGCCTCTTTCTCCTATTTATAGGTCAAGAAAATAACATTTTTGAATCCAGGAGCTGAGGCAGTTGCCAGGGGAAACTCGATATTCTAGAGGGAAAATTGTTCTTACATTTGCAAAGCTCGAGAGTTTCTGTAACAACTAAATGTAAACCAAATGTGACATAAGGAGGAGGAGGAAAGAGTGGGTGGGAAAATGGGAGGATGAAGTAGAAAGTCAGCTCAGGGTTTGGTGTGGAGTCCTGGAGTCAGTTTTATCCCTTTCCACGGGGAATTTACCACCCTGAGCTCACAGAACACGCTGGGAGCTCTGTGCTGGAGGGCTCCCAGGGCAGGGACTGCGCTGCTCTGGTTTCGTGTGGCGCAGGAATGATAAAATAACACCCAGGCTGAGAAAAGGGGCTATTTCAGGTCAAAGTCCTCCATCTGGGCCGAGTCTCTGAGCACCCAGAGCTCATTTACACCCAGCTCTGCAGGCAGGCGGGAGCTCAGGCTGCTCCTGTCCAGAGCCTGCACAAACCGAGCAGCCAAATTCAAGGGTGCTGAGCTCACCCCACCTCTCCTCATGTGCAGTCCTGGCCCTGCAGTCCAGCTCAGGAAATGCTGGCACTGCTCTTTATAACGTCACTGCATTGGGGTCGGTTGTTTTTTGGTTTTTTTGGTTTTTTTTTGATTTCCAAACAGAAGAAAATGGATTTTTTTCTGAAGAACTAATGAGAACCAGGTAACACTTGTGCACCCACGCACAGCACACAGGCACTGAGCTGCTCTGGACGGGGAAAGGAATGGAAAATCCATCCACAGACAGCAGCTGGCTCCTCTTCCCAGGAGCGTGCCAAAGGCAGAGCCAGCAGCAGCGAGGGAGCAGCGATGCCTTCGGTGGCCCCAGGAGCAGGAGCAGCTCCCAAGGCTGACCCAGGCCTGCCTGGCCTCCCGCAGCCCTCCAGGGGCTGTTTCACCAGCAGCAGCCCAGGCAGGGCTCTGCAGGGCCAAAACCCAGCCTGAGCTCAGAGCCCGCGGCGGGCACGGCCGCTGCCAAAGGCAGGACAGGATTTTCCATTCTGTCACATCCCCCATCGATGCCTCCCCGGCTCTGGGGCCGTCGCTGGCTGCAGCGGGATCGATCGGGAGCATGAGGACGGGGACGGGTCAGGCGCTGCCATCCGCTGCTCTGCCTCGGCCGCTTCGGGCTGTCACCGTGACCTCCCGGGCAAAGGGACAGTCCCCACGGCCTCCGTTCTCTGTCAGGAGCTGAGCAGAGTGTTTGGGGACATTGATTCTGGCCGGTTTGCGGGGACACGGCAGCCCAGGAGGACGGGGACGGGTCAGGTGCTGCCATCCCGCCGCTCTGCCTCGGCCCAAACACACAGTCCCCACGGCCTCCGTTCTCTGTCAGGAGCTGAGCAGAGTGTTTGGGGACATTAATTCTGGCCGGTTTGCGGGGACACGGCATCCCAGGAGGACGGGGACGGGTCAGGTGCTGCCATCCCGCTGCTCTGCCTCGGCCCCTTCGGGCTGTCACCGTGACCTCCCTGGCAAAGGGACAGTCCCCACGGCCTCTGTTCTCTATCAGGAGCTGAGCGGAGTGTTTGGGGACATTAATTCTGGCCGGTTTGCGGGGACACGGCATCCCAGGAGGACGGGGATGGGTCAGGCCCTGCTGTCCCGCTGCTCTGCCTCGGCCCTGCTCGCGTGGGCCGTGAGCTGTGCCCTGGTTTGGCCGCTTTGGGCTGTCACTGTGACCTCCCGGGCAAAGGGACAGTCCCCACGGCCTCTGTTCTCTATCAGGAGCTGAGCGGAGTGTTTGGGGACATTAATTCTGGCATCCCAGGACCTGCTGCTGTATCCTCAGCTGCTCTTCTGACATGCGAGATGCTGAGGCTTTTCCCATTTCACCGCGTGCTCTTAAGCAACGCTTCCCTCCCTGCTGGAATTGACGTGTTGTAGGAATTTGTGTCAATTTTGACAACATTGCCCATACTCACGATGGGGGTGAAGTGCCTTCAGTGTCAAAACATCCTGTTGTGATGTTTGCAGAGCACTTTGAGGGGCCCCTTTCAGGAGGTTGTCTCAAAATGGAATTTGTTTTCTCAACATCGCAATCATCTGAAAAATTTTGACAGCCTGGAGATCGTTGTGGTGGCTTTTGAAAACTTTTTCACTCCCTTCATGCACAAAAATGTGAAGGTTTTAATTGCTGCCTTTCTAAAGAAAGGGAAAATCAGCCTCCCCCGCCTCCTTCCCCTCCCATCTGGAGGTAAATGCATCAAAAAACATTTCTTGCTTAAAATTTGTTTGCTGTCCTCTCCTACTAATGATGTTTTCCTCCCCATGTCTCACACCATTTATGTGAACAAATTAATCTCTGGAGCTCCCAAGATTCAAAAATAACAAATAAAAATTTGACAGCTGGGAACCCAAGAGATTAAGGAGGAGATTTTGGTACCTAAAGCCAGGTAAGGATGGGATGTTGTTTGTAAGAACACCAAGGTCACAAAGATTGCATCTTCAGGCATCAAAATAGCTCTGAAATCTACCTGACTTACACAAAAATCTAGAATAAGGCTGAAAGCAAATCTTTTAAAAAATCTTCACAGTGTCTGCTCATGGCAGCTGCAGAAAATATTCCCCCATGGAGCTGCAGTGGAGTCAGGAGAGCAAGGAGCAGAGCCTGGGATGTCTGGAGTCTCTCCCACAGGGCTTCAAACCCCCACTGACTTGGCACACGTTGTCAGAGGCGTTTGATGACACTGATAAATATTTGCAATATAAAATCACAGCTTGAGCCCTTCACTTGCTCCGTCAGCTAAGCCCAAACCATCCAACTCTTAGGAAAATCTCCTTGAAGTCACATTTTGGGGGCCAGCAGCCCGGATTCCCTGGATGCTCCACACTAGGTCGTGCTAAACTGACAGCTCTGAAGCAGGGGGACCCGGATTTGTCCCCAAACACCCCAGTGACAGGGTGTTTGACCCCAGCCTGGGCCCAAGGTCAGCTCTCGCTGCCCAGAGCTCGGCCCTGCCTGTGCAGCAGCCCCAGACAAAATCTGGAGGGACAGAACACTTTTATGGAGGGAACACGAAGAGCTCGCTGGAGAAGGAGACTGTAAAACAATAGCGAAAACTAAAAAAAAATAATCCCATAAAGTTTCAGTGTTTTTGATACAACGGCGAATTTAAAAAACGATTGACTGGTTGTAAGTGCGAAGAAATTAATGCAGGGTTTTAAGTAAGAAATACAGGCTGGGTGATCCTGCCCCATAAACATTTCTGGTGGGCACAGGGAGACTATTAATTCTCGTGATTCTTCACGCCACAGGACAGCCAAGTAATCGTTGGAGTCATGTATGATGAAATCTAATGTTGGGGGATAATTCCTGCCCATCGATCGGGGCCAGCCTCTGGGGGCTGATTTACGGCCAGAACTGGGACAGCAGCTCGCTGCTCTGTTGCAAGGGCCAGTTAAGTTTATGTGCTGTGTGATGTTCAGAGTTAATAGATTTGGAATTATGGGCTGTAGAGTTGTTCCTACTGAGGCAAGTTTACCTCGAGGGCCTGGGCAGAGGCGGTGGCACAGCTGGCACAGCTGGCAGGCACCTCAGCAGTGGCATTTGGGTCACTTGGGGGGGACTCGTTGTCAGCAGAACCATCAAAGCGACTTCTGATTACACCAAAAAGTTAAAAAATGGTCACAGCTCAAGGGTGTAAATCAGAACTCAAAATCGATGGGGTTGCACGGAGCTGTGCCAGTGAGGGGCTGGATCAGGAGTCTGGGGACACAGGTTAAATATGGCCTTCCTTTAATACAGGTATGAAATACAGAGCCAGTGCCTGGTGCCGGTGTCCAGAGGAAGCAGGGAGCTGTAAACAAAGCTAAAAGATGGCACGGAAGTCACAGCCAGTGGCACCCCATCATTCCTCTGCCATCCCTGTCCGGGCCTCGGCAGAGGCAATTCCAGAGCCAGACAGGGTCCTGCTCCTGCTTTAGGTGTGGAGGGCTAGGAACATCCACTGTTCCCTCGCCTGAGCAGCAGAGGAGAGGAGGAAGATCTCTCCAGGCTGATTCTGGTTTTCTCTCTTCTCCACCTCTTCTCTTTTCCACCCTCCAGCTCATCCTGCTTTTCCAGCAGCTGCTGTGCCTGGGAGCTGCTGCGCTCCCAGCTCCGAGGGCACACAGGAGCTGCCCTTTGCAGCAGGGCTGGGTTCCTTCTGCTCTGCCAGGGGAGCAGGGCAGCACTTCCAGCCCCGGCTGCTCCTCGAAGGCCTCGGCTGGCACTCGGCCACCACCGGGAGATGCCGAACAGGGACAGCCCTGTCTGGGGACATCACATCCATGTCATCTCTGCCGGCAGCTGCCGAGGAGATGGCCCCTGGGGAGATCCGGGGGAGCGGCTGGGCAGCAGTCACCCCCGGCAGCCCTGAGGGTGGCTGTGCCAGGGGGCTGCAGGGCCCTGCTCCGGCAGCCGCGTCCCCACAGCCCGAGCAGCGCTGAGGCTGCGCTGCCCGTGGGGCTGCTGGTCTTGCTGGTGCTGGTGTTGATGCTGGTGCTGGTGCTGGTGCTGGTGGCACTGCTGCTGGTGCTGCTGGCGCTGCTGCTGCTGGTGCTGGTGCCGCTGCTGCTGGTGCTGGCGCTGCTGCTGCTGCTGCTGGTGCTGCTGCCGCTGCTGCTGCTGCTGCTGCTGGCGCTGCTGGTGCTGGTGGCACTGCTGCTGGTGCTGCTGGCGCTGCTGCTGCTGGTGCTGGTGCCGCTGCTGCTGGTGCTGGCGCTGCTGCTGCTGCTGCTGGTGCTGCTGCCGCTGCTGCTGCTGCTGCTGCTGGCGCTGCTGGTGCTGGTGGCACTGCTGCTGGTGCTGCTGGTGCTGGTGCTGGGGCTGCTGGCGCTGCTGCTGGTGCTGGTGCTGGCGCTGGTGGGGCTGGTGCTGGTGCTGCCGGTGCTCCTGCTACTGGTGCTGGTGCTGCTGCTGGTGCTGGTGGCACTGCTGCTGGTGCTGCTGGTGCTGCTGCTGGTGCTGGTGCTGCTGCTGCTGGTGCTGGTGCTGCTACTGGTGCTGGTGTTGCTGCTGCTGGTGCTGGTGGCACTGGTGCACACAAACACACACCTTTCGTGGAGCCTCACACCGCCTGCGGTGGGGGAACCTCTGCCCATCCTCGATCCAAGCCCTGCCCCAGCTCACCTGGAGCAGGTGGCACAGGAACGTGCTTGAGGGAGCACAAATCCATCTGGGGATCTTTTCCCAGCTCGTGGTTTTTTTTACACAAAGCAGTCCCTACAAGCACACAGTCCCTTCTCTCACAATTTGGGGCTCAGGGACGGGTTTTTCTCTCCAGGCCATCACAGTTTTTGCCACAGTGGGCAGGAGGCTCCTGGCTATTGTAGCCTCCATCATGAGGTGTCAGTGTTCAGCCTTCTCCTGCCTCATCCCCTGGCAGGAAAACGAGCTCTGAGTGCCCCGGGTGCCCAAACCTCCAGGGCAGTTCAGAGATAACAGAGCCAGAGCCACGCAGTGCCTTTAAAGAGACTTTCCAGCCTCTGTTAAAATCAATTGGGCCTGAGGGCTCAGGTTTTTTAAACCCTTAGGGACAGTTGGACACCCAGCTCCCAGAGCTGCCTGTAAACAGCTCAGTAAGACTGATCTGGGTTATTTAGTGCTTTAATACTTCTAAATATTATTTAGTACTTTAATATTTCTAAATAACCATTCTGAAGTCTTGATTTCTGCACTCAGAACACCTGAGCTGGCATCTACCAATCCCGTTTTTCCCTAGTAATGGGATTACTGGAGGAATTTTGTGGTGGCTTTGGGAAAAGTCAGCCTGTAGTATCTATAGTTTCATCTCTCAGGCTGGGGGAGCAGTGTGCCCAAGAAATCCATTTATTAAAATAAACAAAGCCTATTTGTGTGGAGAAACTGAACCCATTTTCACTGTTGTTTTGTACACAAATGAAATATGACAGAGGGATTCCTACAGCTCGGTCACATCCATCTAATGGCCATTGATTCAGGAAAAAGGACTTTGGCTGGAGTTTGCAGCGTGTTTTGCAGGGAGATGTGGCTGGACCAGCTTTCCAAGGGCTGCTGGAGGTCCAGGCTGAGATTCTGAATCCAGAAGGATTCACATGAGGAGGAACAAGCAAATTGTCCTGCCAAAGAGAGAGGAGGGAACGTGGAAAGTGACTTCCAGTCTGTGTTTTTGCAGGGAGAGGCTTCCCCTGCTCCACTTCCGTGGAGCTCCTGGGTGGCACAGTGAGCAAAAAATAACTTGGAGCAGCTTGTGAAAGTCTTCTCTGAAAGGGGAAGAATGTTTTCCTCTCTGCTGTCAAGTTGTAAGCACATCTCGGGAGGGGAATCGCTGCGTTTGGCACCCGGAGGGGTCAGGCTGCCTTTGGATGGCACCGTTCACACTTCAGCCCCGAGCCAGACTGAGCATGTGGAGGAGCAGCACCATTAATTACCGGCTGAGAGGATGTGAGGAACATTTGGGTTTAACCTCTCCACCAACAGGCGTTTTAAAATACTCCTGGCAAGCTGTTCCTGCCTGGGAGCAGAATGCTGCCAGAAGCTGGGGCTTCGCTGGTTTTTTCCTGGGTCTGTTGTAGGTCAGGGCAAGGCTGGGCTCACCTTGACAGGTGAGGTTCCAGGTAATGTGGTTGTGTTTTGAGGCCTTTCTCCCACAGAAAGGAGAGGAATTAGGAGTGGAGCTGGGGTTGAATCTGAAGAAACGGGGTCGCCCCTGTGGAGCCCAGCAGGTGGGACAGCAGCACCCGACTTCCCCCGTGGCTGCGCTGGATCCCCTCCTCTGCAGAACGGACCCAGGTTCCCCCCTCTCATCCTTGCCTGAAGAGCACTGCCCTCCCGACCCCCTGGATAAAAGCTGAGGATCCCAGTTACTCGGAAACCCTCCACAGACAGTGGGAATTGCAGCGTGGGCACGGTCAGGATCCATCCCAGCTAATGAGATTACAGCCGACACCACCAGAATTCCCGAGGAGCTCCTCTGTGCCCCCAAATCTTAGACACCACCAGAATTCCCGAGGAGCTCCTCTGTGCCCCCAAATCTTAGACACCACCAGAATTCTCCAGGAGCTCCTCTGTGCCCCCAAATCTTAGACACCACCAGAATTCCCGAGGAGCTCCTCTGTGCCCCCAAATCTTTGCCAGTGCATCCTGGTCGGGCTGCAGTGTGAGGTGCTGGAAAGGGCCCACAACACTTTGCATTTCCCAGGTGCCAGGACAAACAATTTTCCCTCGCAGTTGCTCTCTTGGCTGGGTGATGCCGTGGGCTGTTTATCCCCGAGAGCACAAACAGCACAAAGCACTGGACAGACGCAAACAGTCCTCGAGTCTGGCTGGTGCAGGAAGAAAGGACCATAAATTCACATGAATTCCTGGTGTTTCCAGGGCTGGAGGGCGAAGGCATTGCCCCCCAGGTCCTGTGATTGAGGTGGGACTCAGTGCTTGGAATTTGGGGGTTCCACCTACTGAGCTGAGAGTTGGGACCCCCTGTGATTGATTAGGATCATGCAGCCCCCTTTTTCAGCCTCCAAACACACCAAAACCAGCCCCCAGCCCCTGATAAAGGGCTTGTGAAGGCAGAGAGCTGAATCACCCCCATTTCCCAATTAGCACTTTAATTCTGAGCAGTAATTAGGGCGCTGCTGTTTGGAGAGTTCGGCTCTCGCCGACCCACTTCCATCGTTCATGGGAGGCCCAAAGAGACCCTGAAGTTTGCAAATAAATCAACAGGAAAAAATGAAAAGTCAGTCCCAGCCCATGAGCTGAATATTGGTGACCTGGGAAATGCTTCATAAAACCCAGATTTGCTTCCTCGAGCATGAGAAGAAGAAATATTTCAGCTGTGATTCTGTGAAACTTAAGAAATACAGGAAAATGAGCTGTTCCTGGGCAGGGGAAGGATGGGCTGCAGGTGGCAATGCACAAATATTTCCCCAAAGAACCCTTACATTTACCCTATTGAGCCCTATCATCCTTTGGAAACATTATTCTTGTGCAAGAGGAAAACTGTTTCTTTTTCGGAGGTGTAAACACACCAACTAAAGGCGAAGCCTGTGGAGAGGCTTGGATGTGAATTCATCATTAATGCACCCCAGTGAAATGAGATTTACTGGCTCCTCCTCACGTGAGGAAGTGGAGGGAGATCTGGGAATAAAACCCACAGGAGATCAGCACATCCCACCACAGGATAAACAGCAGCAGCCACAGGTGGAGCAGCAAAAATATTTATCCTAAAGAATGAAAACACTGAAGATTCTGCTGCTTTCCAGGCAGGCAAAAGCCAAGTGCAGCTAATTCCTCCCAAGGCACAGAAAGAAGAAGGGAAGGTGTAAAGAATTCAGCTGGAAAAATCCACCTCCCTCATGGCAGCATCCCTGCAGCAGGAGCAGCCAAAGGAGGGTTTGGAATACAGATGGCGTTGAGGTTTTCAATGAGGATTTTAGGGAGCAGACAGGATTTTTCTGGCTGTAAATGAGGATTTCCCTCTTTCAAGGGTCTCGTTTCAACGTGCCTCCCTCCTTCTTTTTTTTCCAGAAGAAAAATTTTCATTGGAGGCCACTGCTGGAAAACCCAGCAGACTGGGGACTTGCACTAGAGTCATTTATTTCCCTTTATGCAGAAAACAACAAAACTGCTGTGGGGAGCTGGGTCCCATTACTCAGCTCTCTGCGTGGTGTTGGACTTGATTTAAGTGGCAGAACCCTTAATTAGGGCTCTAAACAGGCTCCTAATGGAGCAGCTGGGAGAGAAACATTTGTCTGATCAAAGGAAACAGAATTGGATTCCTTTCCCTGAGGGAGCAGGGAGGGAAACGGGGATGACAGAGTGAAGACACCGGATCCAGCAGGACACAGCTGGATCCTTCCTCTGGTGACCTCTCTGTCTCTGAAAACATCTGCCTTGGAAGCTACAGATGCAGGAGAGCAACTGCGAGTGGGGTCTGGAGAAGAAATGGGAAAGCTGCATCCGACCTGGGCTCCTGGTCCTCACAAGGGTGGAAAAAGGGTTGTTCCAGAGTCAAGAAGCTGTGAAAGAACTCCGATGGAAATCTTAGGAATAACATTGTCCTGGATCCTGGTCCTTCACAGAGGCCAAATTCTGCAATGTTCAAGGTTTCTGCTTGGAAAGGCTTTTTGAACACGAGTATTTTAATACAACCTGTGAAGCTTTAGTACTGACTCTGCACAGTAAAGCTTTCCAGAGGGTCTGCAGTTCCCTCCCAGCGAGCCATGCAGGGGAAGCAAGCAGGGGAGAAATGCTGCCTTGCTGCAGTACTGAGGAGAACAACATGCAGCAGTGGGAGGCTTTGGATGCTGAACCCGTCTACGTGGGGTGGAGACGAGGTCGATGTGGAGAAATGAGTTTTATGGGGAAATTGCGTGCTGGCCCCAGCCCCAGTGACTGGGGCAGGGAGAATCGCCAGCTGAGGGCAATGGGGAGCATTTAGACACTTTCCAGGAGGCAGCACTGGTGATCATCCCCCCAAAATCAGAGTCCTCAACTCCTCATGGAATTTTAGTCCCTGGCGGAACCGCTGCAGTGTTGGGGAAGATGAAACAGGAAAGCCTTATAAATATGATTGCCTGGCAAAAGATGCTGAGAATAGGGAAACTATCAGTGAGATTGAAATGAAAGCAAGCTTTGAGATACCAAGCCTTAGTTACTGAACAACTGGAAAACAATGGGATGGCCGGCTGAAGGTAATCCCCTCTCTGTTGAACAATCCCCTCTGCCTGCAGACAGGTCCCAGGGTCAGAGCAGACCCTGCTAGCTTGGCAGCAGGGGTCCAGAGAGGAGTTTCTGGAGTTTAAAATGTAACGCAGCATGGTAATGGAACAATGCTTATAGGCTGTATGGAAATGCTATAGGATTTGTAACTTGTACTAGAATGGTTAGTGGAAATTGGAATATTCAACACAGAAGAAGATTTATTGTATTGTAAATCAGAACCTGATTCCCTTTTACTACTGCTTCCTCTCTTTTCCCTCTTTTCCCTCTCCTTTTACTACTTCCCCTTGCCCTTACTCTCTCTTGCTCTCACCTTTGCTTCTCTTGCTCTCTCTCTTTTCTGCCCTGCCCCGAGCTGCAGCTGGCAGCTCCAAGCAGGGCCCCAACACCCACGCCCTTCATAAATAAACTACACACTCTGAGACCCAACCTCACAGATCTCTTGTCTACAGCCATCCCGACCGTTCAAACCAACCGAGAAGATCCCACCCTGCAGCCACATTGTTTGTGCTTCCAGCTGTGGGGAGTGTGAAGGGAGGATCCCAGGCCTGAAGGCATCTCAATGTCTGGCTCTAGAGCTGCTGCCTCTGCTGAAAATTTGGGGGCTTTTAACCCTAAAGAGCTTTTGAGACACCAGGGATAGGGGAAACACGGCTTTGGGCGTAAACTGGCAGTGTGAGCAACAAGCAGGAGGAACTGGGAGCACTGGGCAGCTCCCAGAGCTGTGGCATCACTGGAATTAGTGAGAAAGGGTCTGATTCTCCTCCTGAAAGTTTTGTATGAACTCGTTGTGGGCAGGGCAAACCCAGGAGAGCAGCGCATCCGCCTGAGTGTCTCCAGGAGCCCAGGTAACAATGTCAACAGCCCTGTTTGTTTTACAAGGGCCTGTACACACCAAATTGAAATCAAATATTGGTTCTGCAGCAGGGACTCCGAAGGGGAGAGAGGCTTTTTGCTTGATGAATAGCTGGGTTTGTGTGGGGATTCATCTCAGGCTCCACACCAACAAACCCTAACTCAATATTTGCCCATCTGGGCTGGGCTGAGCCTGGCTGGGGGAGATCCTTCCCTGATTGCTGTCACGGGCAAAACAGGCTCTACTCGGGGAAAATTAATCTGTTTTATGACCAATCCAATCAGAGAAATAAAACCTCATCTTGAAACACCTTCCCTTCTTCCCAGGCTCAATTTTACTCCCATTTTTTCTGAACCTCCTCTCCCCCAGCAGCCTGAGGGGACAGAGAATGGGCTTGGGCTCAGTTTTTCACCCCTCGCTTCTTTAAGAATCCCTGTTTTCCTTTCCTCTAAAGGAAAAAAAAAAAAAAAAACAAACCAACCCAACAAATATCCAGAAAAATGGAAGATCTGCAAAGAAATGGGCTGGAATTCAAGGGCAAGATGTTGGGAAAGGAATCTGCTGCTGCCCTGACAGCGAGCTCCTGCTTTTGCCTTCCCAAAGATCCCATCCATGAGGTCCCTCCTCGCACTCCGCCTCCCTCCCCGCACACGGATCCACAAACACAGCTCCCAGTTCGGCCGCCTTTGGAACACAAACGGTGCCAATTAGCCAATGTTTTGCAGGGAAAACAGAAAGTCAAAATATTCCTGCAGATCCACATATGGCCAGATCCTTGCTTGGTGTCAACGCTTGCAGCTCTGCTGATTTTTTTGGAGCTGGGCCACACTTTCTGCCTGCTCTGTCTCAGTGGAACTGAGCTGATTTTGGCTTTTCCAAGATATAGATCTGGGCCACTGTTGTTACAAATGCCTTAAAAAATCTGGAGTGAGGATGTTATTCTGGTAAACAGCCCCACGCTGGAGCATTCCCCGTTCCCTCAAACCCCGTGGAGCGGAGAGAGCAGGGCCTGTTCTGCCTCCCCCCGCTGATTTTGGGACCAATAATGCTCATTTTCAAATTGAATTTAACATATGCCTGAAAGTTGCCCGCTTGCCCCCAGCCAGAAAATTGCAGTTGGCAGCTCTGGTTCCTGGCAGGGCTGGATTCAGAGTGGACTCTCTGTGCAGATCCAAATGGGAGGCCTGGAATGCGACCGGTTCCCAAATATTTGGTGTTTAATTACAACAGAGGTCAGGGAAGTGTGGAGGGAGGAAGTTCTGCTCCATATTTACTGGAAAATGAGAAATCACCCTCAAAAATGTGTCATGACTGGATAAAAATAGGAGTTTAACAGAAGATTAAATCCGTGGAAGCTGAGATTTAAATGCAGCAAACTTTAAAACTCCCCTGGTCAATTAAAATATAAAATAAAATATCTTTCCTTATAAAGAGCTCTCTCAAGGCAGCACATTTTACACAGCGCTTGTGCTGGACCATGAACTGGAAGTTTTCCTGCCTGCTTTGTCAATTGGAGGAATAAATGGAGTTGAACACTAACAGAACTCTCCAAAGGGCATTTTCAAACCAGGAGAGGAGGGGAAATGGAATAGAAACCCACAAATAGGAGGATAAACAGCAAAAATGCCAGTGAAGCTTGAGCAGCCACATGGCGACAGGGGATCCTTGGGAAAAAAAAAAACCAAATATTTAAAATGAGAATGCTGGTGACCTGTTTCTAGAAATTTCAGCATGCCAAAATTCATATTTTCTCATGAGCTGAGTGAGTCTCTTGTGCTTTCGTGGAGCCACCAAATTCAGGGGGAATTAAAAATCCCGGATGGTGAATTCTGCTCTCGCTCAGGAGGTCCTTTGGATGTGTGATGGCTTTCAAATTTTGGGATAAATGTGCCCTTTGGAAATGAAAAATTACTCTCTGTCCGTAGAGTGAATCGTGAGATATCTCTCATAATTAATCAACTTTTTAGTTCATCCTTGTGTAGAGGCACGGTCTGGAAAGTGCTTGGAGAAAGGCCGAGTTGCATGAGGGGAAAAAATGAGTAAATCAGGAAATCCGTGTGGATTCCTGAGCGCAGGGAATCCAGGCATAGCTTCTGTCAATGCATGAATGCACCGCTTGTAATGGGAAATAAAACCCCTTGGAAAAAAAAAATGAATGTACGAGGCATTGAAAACTCGGTTTTTTGTTAAGTCCCACTCTGCCATTATTTGGAAAGCCCAAAAATGAGCTTGCACACAATGTATCATTTATTGGGACAATTTTTCCTGACAGTGCAGTTTGGAAAGGGGGAAATAATGTGGGAATGAGAGGTAGAGGCAGCCTGGAGAGGGGGAAAGGAGACAAACAGCCTTTTCTCTTCACCCCTCTGCTGAACAGGGTACAGCAACTCCTCGCCCAAAACCTGAGCCTGCACAGTTAAAATTTTGGGGTTGAAAGTCTGATAAAAGTCTGTGCCATAATTTCATGACCCAGGTAGGGCAGAAAACTCAGTTATTTTTACTCTAAAAGCCTCTGCCCAACTCTTTGTGTGGGCACAGGCACGAGAGCGGCTCTGCCTGCAGCTCTGCATATGCAGATTTATTATTATTAATTATTTATAGGTCACCAGGAGCGTACATGGAGCATCAGACACACCAAAAACAAGCTGGCACCTCCTGTGAGTTGCTTCCCATCAAGTCTTTAAGCAAGGAATTTGGAAATCCAGCATTTTAAGGACAAATGTGCTGATCCAATAGGAACAACTTGTTTTCCCATTGAAATTGGCACAGACTGGCAGGGAGCAGCTTTCAGGATGGAGGATTCCACCGGAGTTTTCATTCCAGGAGAGCTTTTTTCTCACTCTCTGCCCTTTTTTCTGTTCATGAAATGGTTTATCTGTGGTACCAAAGCTGTTGAGACGCCAAAGGCAGAGCTGGGTTCCTGCAGAGCCACGTCCCAAAGGTGCAGGGAATTTATCCTGTATTCCAGTTCCTGCTGGACTGAGTTCCCCGGCTGTCCCTGCGTGTCCTGGTCTGGCTGTGCCACCCTTTGGGTGCAATCTGAGCAAGGGATTTGCAGGTGAAGTGATGGGAGAACCTTCACTAAAGCCACGGGATTCCCAGGAATTCCACAAACCACCTGCAGCCTCTTCGGACAGCTCCTGCTGCAAACCCTACTTTTATTCCTTAAAATTCTGCCTGGAGGTCTGTGACGGGGGCTGGAAATTGGAGGATCCGGGCCCTGGTGCTGCTGGAGGTGCTCAGACCTTGGAGCACCTGGAGCTCCAGCCTGGAAAAGCTCCAGGACACAGGGGAAGGAGAGAAACGGGCACTGATGGATTTTTTCCAGCAGTGTTTTGGGGATGTTTCAGCAGCAGAGCAACAGGGTAAGCTCAAGGAGATCTTCCAGCCCCAGAACTGGGAGAAAAGGGATTTCCAGTGCATTCCTGGCAATTCCTGCCTTGAGACAAGAGGAACAAACAGGGGCTGGTGCCAAGGAGCTCCGGAGCCAGGACAGCCGAGGCGGCTGCGCCCGCAGCTCCCGCGCTGGCCCTGCTTCCCCCAGCTCCCTGCGGACATCAGGACACCCATCCCTGGGCACAGCAGCCCCAGAGAGGGGCACAGCAGCCCCAGAGAGGGGCACAGCCCCGGCCTGGGGCCAATCCACCGGCCCAGCGTCATTAGCAGCTGCCACCTTGCTCTGGCACGGCCAGGGAGCGCCTTGGAAAGGAGGATTTTGGGGAGGTGCCAGCTCCGAGCCCCATTCCCGCGGAGCGCAGCCCGTCGCAGGCGCTGGCTTTGCTGCCAGCTCCTGGTTCTTGCTGGGGCTGGGGCTGGCTCTGCTCTCCCAGCCTGGCACTGCTCCCACCCGGCTTTTCCATGGCCTCTCTCTGCTCCCCCTCCCCGTGTCACGAACGGCCCCGCTCTGTTCTGCCTCCCTCCATCCCCACACCTACGGAACGCCAGGAGAGATTTATCCAAAGGCCCGGCTTGGATGAACGTTCACCACCAGAACGATCCCTCCGGGATCCTCCCAGCACTGGCTGCACACAAAGTCTCCAAAAATCCCGAGTGGTGACGCTGGTGCTCCTTTAGCAGGACCGGTGTCCCCAGCTCTGCTCCTGGGCTGCTGCGGCTGCTCCCTGGGGTCAGGCAGGCATCAAAAGAGTGGCCTTCATCACTGATGCCGCTTAATTACGTGCCCCTGTTCTACCCCTGAGGCTGGAAATAAATATTTTTCCGTGCCTGGCAAGGCTAAACATAGCCTTGTGCTCCATTCCCAGCAGATTCCCATTTTCATCTCCCCTTCAGCACTTTCTGCTCTTTCATCTGCCTGTGAACACCCAGCCCTTCAGACGATTGTGATGCACAAGTTTGCTGGTGCTGGAAGGACCTTCCTTCCTTCCTTCCTTCCTTCCTTCCTTCCTTCCTTCCTTCCTTCCTTCCTTCCTTCCTTCCTTCCTTCCTTCCTTCCTTCCTTCCTTCCTTCCTTCCTTCCTTCCTTCCTTCCTTATTAGTGTGGGTGACAGAGGGAGGTGTTGGTGACATCCAATGCATGGCATGTGTGGGAAAAACCTCAATATTGAACAGCCTATTGAATAGTTCCCTTGCTGTCTTTTTCCTTTTTCCTTTTTCCTTTTTCCTTTTTCCTTTTCCTTTTCCTTTTCCTTTTCCTTTTCCTTTTCCTCTTTCTCTTTCCCTTTCCCTTTTCCTTTTCCTTTTCCTTTTCCTTTTCCTTTTCCTTTTCCTCTTTCTCTTTCTCTTTCTCTTCCTCTGTCTCTTTCTCTTTCCCTTTCCCTTTTCCTTTTCCTTTTCCTTTTCCTTTTTTCTTTTTCTTTTCCTTTTTCTTTCTCCTCTCCTTTCCCTAAACATCCCCGGGCTCTCCAGTCACTCTTTCCCTGACACCCATGCAGAGCACAGACCTCATTAGGAGATAATTCAATTAGGTAAGATCAGCTCTGGGAGCTCATGAACTGCTCCAGGAGCAGCCAGATGAGGGGGCAGCCCCTCCCCTGTTAATGAATTGAGGCAAATGTCCCTCTGTGTGTCCCTGGTGTGCCATCCAGGCCGGGAGCCCTTCCCGGGCCAGGTGTCCCTGTGCCACCCCCACGGCCCCCGAGCTGCCCAGCTGGGCCCTGGCCCTGCACCCCGCCCGGCTGCTTTGTTCTCCTGGAAGCACATTTTATTTATGGAGGGTGTTAAAAGATATTGGATCCCTGCAGGGGCTCAGCTCCAGCTCAAGGAGAGGGGGAGAAGAGGAATTTCCATCTGCTACCAGTGGATACAGGAGAGGCCAAGAGAGGGCTGCCTTTGAAACCTTTGCAGAGCTGGGGGTTGGATTTACAAAATGAAAGCCAGGGCTGGGTCGCTTTCAGGGCAGCGCAGGAGTGAGGGGAGGTTACAGCAGCATTTATGCTTTTGACCCGCATTTACATTTTAACATCTCTCACTCTCTGCAGAATTCGTCTGACCGGGCTCCGGTGGCTGGAACAGGAATCTGGAAACTTCCCAGAAATACAAAACACCCTGCCTGGGAAAGAGCCGAGCACCAAGTGCAGGGGCACTGCTCAGGCCGCCTTCCCCCAGAATGAAAGACGAAAACCTTGGGCCACCCTTTTATTCCCAGTGAGGGCGTGCCTGCCCCACCCCTGGCAGTGCCCAGGGCCAGGCTGGACAGGGCTGGGAGCAAACTGGGACAGGGAAGGAGAAGGGACTGGAGCATCCCCTGTGTGAGCAGAGGCTGAGGAGGCTGAGCCTGGGAAGGGAAGGCCCAGGGGCTGCTGAGCAAGGTTTATTGCTGTTCCCAGAGTGGGGATTTCCTCCAGCCTTGGCTTCACCCCCACGCCGCGGTGTTTGCCCACATTCTGTCAAAATATCTCAGAGTTTTCCAGGGATACGGAGGGCTCAGCAGGTCTGGAGAATGCTGGCACCTGGGCTGGAGCCCTCCCTCTCCACCTGCCCATGACCTGGGTATTTCCATCCCTCCTCAACTCTGTTTGCAGGCAGGACCCACTGTGACTCCGAGGCGTTTTAAATCGCATTTTAACTGGTTTAAATTGCCCAGGCCCAGCCTCCTTCCAGCGGCTCCCTCCAGTGGCTGGCTCCAGGAGCTGTTTTCCTGCAAAAGCCGTCATTTTTGGGAACCCTCTGTGGGTAACCGTGTGATAAACATAAACCCCAGGCAAACAGCACTGACGGTGTGCCAGGCACACCTGGGCACTGGGCACTCCCGAGGTGCAGCTTGGCAGGAAACAAAATCCCCGAGGATCTGAGCTGGGGGAAGCAGCAGTGAGCTGAGTGGTTTAATTGAGCCTCTGAGGGCTGAAACATGAAGGGGAAAGTGTTGCAAGACAAGAGGATTTCTCACCAGAAAGATCGGATGGAAATCTTAATCGGAAATAATAATGGGAAATATTAATGGGAAATACTTCACAAGTTGCTGGTATGAACGCACCTAAATCTCTTTTTCACCCCCAAGTCCCTTAAAAGAGGTGAAAGCAGAATCCAAAAGATGTTAAACACCCCTGGTTTTGCTCTGTGAGATCCCCACCATTTGCCAGCTGCAGTTTGGTGTGATGGGATGACTCCTGAGCTGGAAAACAAGGGCCATTGCTGTAACGTTTCAATTGGAAGAAGGATGCCCTGATCCACGGGGCTGTTCCTTAGGCACAGGCACAGGAATTGCCAGTGTTGATTCATTTAGCTCAGGCCCAGGCAGGTCAAAATCAATCATGTCAAAAATACATCAGCGCATTCAGGAAGTTTTTTAAAAGGGAATGAGAGGTGCAGGCTGCAGGAATAAATCACAGCAGAACGGGGGCTTGCTTGGAAACAAACCCATCATTTGCTCTGAAAGGATAAATATGTTGTTTGCTCCGAACGTTTCCACAATATTTAAGAGCTGGCTTGGCAAGGAGACAAGGCTTGGCTTGGGCAAGCTGCGTCTCGAGCTCAAAACAATGGCATTGAGGATCAGAGCCCCCCCTTTCCCAGACCTGCACCTCCCCCTTAGAGGTTTGAATGGCACCTTCGCCATGGGCAAGGCTTGAAATTGGGAAAAAGAGGAATTTTCCCTCCAGCACTGCGTGGAGGTGTTGTTTATTTAAAGGTCTGAGCCCGATCCCCACGCCTCCTGCCCCGGGGGTGAATCCCAGTGTGTCTCACACCGGGATCGGCTCCCAGGGCAGTGGGAATCACCTCTCCCTGTCTCCTTGGCACAGGAGGCTGCCAGGAACGGAACCAAAGCGTGATTAGCTGGAGGCACATTCCCAAGCTGACAGAAGCAATGGATGCAGAACCCTCCAGCACCACGGAGCTGTGAGTTATTGGAGCTGCTCGTGTTTGGTCAGAGTAAATCATCCCAGCTCTGCTGACAGCGCTGCAGCTCACCCAGCCTGCCTCAGCTGGAAATTCACCCCCTTTCCTCTGCTAAACACAACGTTGTGGAATATCCAGGGGAAAAGGAAAGGGAGACAGGGCTGCCATGAGAAGGATTAGGCTGAGGCAGGTGTTAAAAGTAAAGGGTGAGAGCTGAGACAGGGATTGTCTTCAGACACAGGTTTTGGTTTATTCAGGGTGTTTGAAAGAGGAAGAGAAAGGAGAACAAACACTGAAAGAGCAAACACTTGTTCCAAGAGTTAAACTTCCAGAGCAGCAACCGGCTGGGGAGCTGTGCCCCGGCTCAGGCGTGTGAGCCTCGCTGTCAGGTGGAGATTTCCCATGGATTCAATCAGCAGGCTCTGGGATGAAGCATTTCCCACCTCAGCATCCCTGCCAGGCCAGGGAGAGGCAGGGAGCCCCAGCGGGAGGAGCTCCAGTGTTCCCAGTTTCACAGGTGGCCGAGTGAGGATTGCACCAGCAGAGACTGCTCTGCCACGCCAGCCCTGCCAGGACTCGTGCTTCCCTTCCCATCCCGTCCAACTGCAGGGAAAACTTGGAACAAACAGCACCCGCAGTGGCAAGAGAAAGATTCTGTCTGATACCTCACGCCCCACTCACCTCCCCTCTGGCCTTTTCATTCTAAGGGATATTTCTTTTGCCTCGCTGCTGCCAAGTTTCTGTTTTAAGCAGCTTTCCCAATTCATCAATGAAAAATGAATCACGGAGCTGAGTCAGCCCGGACCTCAGGCAGCTGATTTCAGGATCAGCCAGGAATCAAAGTGCCTGCGAGGGGCAGCTCCACACATGCCGTGTTTCCCGTGGGAGCAGCCTGGACCCAGAGATCCCAGCGGTGATGTTGGACGTTCCTTTGGAGTGGCACAGCTGGAGGGAGCAGATCCCGTCCCGAGGGAGCACAGCCTCACACCTGAGGACAAGCCCTTGCACAGACCTGTAGGATTTGTGGGAAGTTTCCCAGTCCCTGATCTGCAGCCAGGAGCTGGGTCCTGGCTTTGTTTTGCAGAAATTGCTGGTGAATCACGTGGAGTTCCTGGCACTCGGAGGATGAGCTGGCACCGATCCCTCTGGGGATAAAGAGGGGTTTTGTTGTGTGTGAGTGGCTCCTGGTTTCACTGGGCTCTCCGGCCATCCCAGCAGGAGCAAATGGCCAAGCAATTCCAGCTGCATTCTTTCCAAAGCTGAGCTCAGGAATGGGGAGAACAGGTGGTTGTGACAGATGCTGGGGGTTAAAAACACTCCAGTGCAGGGGATGTAGAGGGAACCACCACCATCCTCCCTTGGGATATCCTTCAGGATCTTCAGGTAACCTGAATTCTGCCTCGGCTCTGTGTTGGAGAATTACTGGGAGCATTTCTCTCCCACTTTGCGACAGGGAATCAGAAGCACTGAGCAGGGGAGGAAGCTAAAACTGAAACCTTGGTTATCCCAGCTGGGAAGCACAGGGCTCAAACCTGTGTCCAGAACCTCTGAATTCCTCCGCTTCATCCCCAGGCTTGTCACTTGTGATAAAGTGACCAATATGAGGCAGGAACTGAGCAGACAGCAGGGCATGGATGGCATTCCCAGATGGAGCAAAAGCTGAGTGATGAACAGGGAAACGTTCTGATTGGGGCTGTTCAACCCGCAGAGTTCAGCCCAGATATTAAAAAGGAACGTGTTGGATGCTTTAGGCCAGGAAAGAGATATCAAGATGCTCTGAGCACGGTGCCTCATTTATCAAAGGGACAAAAGCACAGGTTACCTTGTCAGGGAGCTCTCCCCTGGGCCCAGGGGATAGGAGCTGGATTAATATTCTGGACATGAAGCAGGGACGGCACCAACTCTGCAGCCTCGGTGCACGAAAGGAGCCCCAGGAGCCGTGGGGAGCCAAGCCATCCACACCCCTCTCCTGGCTGGAGGCTTCCCTCTCCATCTGTGGAGCAGGAGGGATTTGGATTGCATGTCCTGGTGCTAATCCAGCAAGGCAGGCGTGTGGATTTTCACAGGAAGCAAAAGGAGGAGGAAACAGTGCCGTTGTTTAGGAGAGCTCCGAGCTGCGGGTTCTGGCAGGTGGGAGGGGTGGCAGAAGGAAGGAGTTCAGGTTTTCACAGCTCGTGGATCTGCTGGGGGTTCCTTCCATGCCCAAAAGCCCAGACAGCAGCTGGGGAAGGCAACAAACACTGAACAAAATCACTGAACGGGAATCCTGCACCTTGCCTGTGCTCATTAAACTCTCGCCCTTGCAATTACGGTGCAGAGCTAACCTGGCTGAGCTCAGAATGTTCTCGTGGCACATCGGCATCAGCCTCGATTTTCAGAAAGGACACAGCCAAATCTGTCACACCCACACGGGCCAGAACCTCCAGCATTGCCGCCCTGGGGGCAAATCCAGAGCGATCCTTTGGTCCTTTCTCTTGTTCCACAGGGAGGCTTCGGGCACAATCCTCATATTTGGTCTTAATTGTACGAAATGAAACCTGAAATTTCTTCCTAACCGAGACGCTGGGGGGGTTTAAATCAGACTGTGCTGCTTTCGAGCACCTGGTCATGACTGGACACCGTTCATCTTCCCCAGGGATGTATTTTCCGTGGGGCTGGGGGCAGGGAGTGCCAGACTGCAGGAGCCCTGACCCTGGGATGCTGATCCCATCCCCAGCTGCCTGCCAGGCAGGCACCAAAGCCAGCAGGAAAGGATATTTGCTTTAATGCTGCCCTTCGAGTATTTAAGGAATCTTCCAGGCAGCTTTGCAATTTGAAAAGCTTCTCAGTGATGCAAACACCTTCCCCTCTCCCCTGAACTCTCTGCTTGGGCTGCAGCGTGTTCAGTCTCATCTCAGCCTGACCTGCTTTGAAATGGAAGAGGTTTTAAACCCCAAAATACACAGAGAAAAGCCCCAGTAGTGGCTTACCGATGCCCGTTCCCAGGTGGATCCCCGTCCCCAGGCTCAGCCCCCTCTCCCCAGAGGCCGGTGCTGTGGGAACGGGGTGGCCTGGCTGTTTGGATGCTGCTGCTTGGATGATGCAAACCAGCGCTGCCACACATCGCTGTCCTCGCCAGGGACCAATTTGTCTGGCCCCGGCCTCAAAGCACTGCTTCATCCAGACAGGGAAGGCATTAACTGGGAGCGTGAGGCACCTGCAGCCACCTGGAGCTGCAGGGACGGCAGGGACAGCAATGCCACTGCAAGGTTACTCGGCAGCTGCAGCTGGGCCACGCTTCCACTCCCACTGCTGAAACGTTAGAAGGCAAAAAAACAGCAAAAAACCCCCACTTCTGAAATGTTAGAAGGCAAAAAACCAGCAAAAAAACCCCCAAACCAAACTGGAAAAGCTGTGCTTGTGTCCTGGTGTTTGTTACAATCCTGGCAGACAAGTTATATAAAAGGGGAGTCTTCCAAGAGAATTCCTGGGGAAGGAGAGGGCTGAACACAACCAGCAGCATCGGCGGGGAGCAGGAATAATGCAGATTGCTCGTGGGACTTAAACCAGCCCCTTTCCAAAAGCCTTTCATCCTCTGCTTACAGCTGAAGTGCCATCAGCTCCCGGGCTTGGTCCAGGCTGTGTCTCCCTTCCAAGACCTCTCCCAGAACAGAGTTTGTGTTTACAGCAGGGAGATGAAAAGCCAGGGGTAGTTTTCATCTCCGCTCTGCCCGTCATGAGCACCATTAATTGGGGCTCCAGCCCTAAATAATCCCCCTAATCTGTCAGATCACAGATTATCAACATGAAAGCGAAGAGCCCGAAGCTCCCCAGAAGCGAATCAGTGCCTGGGCTGGAAGACTCCACAATTAGAGGCAGGGAAAGCTGAGGCCCAGGGGGCTTAGGCTGGGGCTGACAGCGCTGTCAGGAAGGTGCTGACTGCCCAGACTGCAAGTGGGCAGTTCCTGCAACGTTCTGGGGTTTTTCTCTCGGGGCAGAAGGCAGGATTTTTTTCTCTCCAGCAGCAGAGTCATGGGGCCACAAGTTCAGGGCAGGAAAGGCTTCCCAAAGCTTTCTGGCTCCTTTCCTGCCCACATCTCTGTCATGGTGTTTAAGCACTCTGTTGTAGGGTGATTATCACTTACTTGGTGATTACCAAGTTTGCTGAAGTTAATTGGGTGCCAGAAAACTGCTGGTGGTGTCCAGGGATGGAGGTGACACCAGGTGGAAATTCCCCTTCTCCTCACACCCGTAACTATTAAAGAAAATTATAAATCCCCCTGTCTTCATCCAGAGACTTTCAGGTACCTACAGGAAGCCCAAAGGATTAATTAATGCACTTCATTTTTCCTCAAGGTACAGATCAGATTTGATTCTTCCCTCAGAAAGATGTGATCCGAACCCTCCCAATCCTCTGACGTGTGGCACCTTGGAAGATGTTGCATGAAAACAACTTTGCTGTGCTTTCAAGATATTTCAGGGCTCCTGACAGGGTTTTTTAGGCTCTTTTAAGCTCATGTTCAAGGAGTCTTGTTTGAAATTGCTGTTCCTGTGCCCTGCTGCGTTTGAGGGGGGTTAACGCTGCGGGATCGGTTTGGGTGTGGGATGTGCTCCTGGACACAGCAGCCTGACTCTCCTCTGGGATCTGCAGGTGGCTTGGAGCGTTCCTGCTGCAGGGATCACCTCCCAGCCCACTCCTGCTTCCCTTTTCCCACACATTTCTCTCTCAGACTGGCGGGATCTCGTCTGCCTTTAAGCCTGGAATGATTGCAGGCTTCACCCTTCTCACCTTCTCTATTCCTCTTCTTTCTTTCATTTCTTTGGTAATAACTGGGACAAGGAGAGCGGCGAATCCCGCGTTCCCCTCCTTGTTCCCTGCCTTCCTCCTGCTCCAGAGGTGCTGCCTGGCCCCGTGCCTGTCCCTGGCTGGACTGGATGCAATCAGTCCCCGTCACCGTGGCTGGGAGTTATTAAACATTTCACCTCCCTGAAAGCCCTGACAAGAACCTCATTTCAAAGGCCTTTCAAACACTCTTTAGCCCAGATAAGGCTTGAAGGGTGAAGAGGCAACAAAAAGCAGCTAATCCACTTAACTGCCAGGGGAAACTTCACCAGCCAAAAGAGCAAGTGGTTTTTTGGGATGACTTCTCCCCAGTCAGATCCTGGGGATTTCCAGCAGCTGCACAATCCTCCCTGCTCGTGTTTTCTGGTAATGAATACTAACGATCCTTCACTTCGATTTTAATTGCCTGCCTATCAAGCTTTGTTCATCTTCCCCATTTTCCTTAATCTTTCATCGCGTCACTTTTTTTTTCCCTGTGTTTCTTCTGTGTTGACAAGGCATTTAAACATTTCACCATGCAGAAAGAAAAATAAAAGAAGAAAAAAAGGAAAGAAAGAATGAGAGAAAAAGAAATCATCCCCTTTGCATCTGGAATGCTCATTTTCCAGATTAGAAAATAAGTGGCTGTGGTGGTATCTAATTAAAACTAATAGGTTAATTAGTGAACATTGAGATTCCCATCCTTCCAAACCAGGAAGACTGGGGGCTGCTTCAAAGTCAGACTGTTCCTAGTCCAAACAATCCTTGCAGCTCAGACAGGTTTTGTTCCAGAGGGAAGCTCACAGCATTTTAGGAGGAATTTCAGCACGAGTTTGATCGCGGCTTTGCTGAATGAGAAGGGTTTGGAGCTCAGTCCTTGCTGCGGTACCAACAGCTGCTGATGGTTGTTGCTTTTACCCAAGAACAGCCTGGGAAGAGCTGCTCTCCCTGCGGATTTGCCATTCCCAGGGGCACACGCTGAAGCGTGGTCGGCTCGGTTTAGTTCGGCTCAACACAAAATGAGTGGGTGCAGGAGAACCTCTCTGAGCCGAGCACACCCGGCTGTTCCCCACCGTGCTGGCCCCAGCTCCACATCCCTGGCCACAGGGGCTGCAGAGTCCATCTCGGAGGTCTCCAGCAGGATTCTCCTGGCCCCAGCCCGTCTGGGTGCCGCTGGCTCCAAGGCTCCTTTGGCCCTGAGCGTTTCCTCTGCTGAGCGGCTCCATCCATCGAGGAGATGCTCCCTCCTGCCTCTCTGCTCGCCCAAATGTGCTCAGACACTGAAAATCTGCTCTGCCTGCCCAGGGAGCTGCTGATGTGAGCTGATGTGAGCTGTGCCTCAGCACATGAGGGCAGGGAGGGACACAGGCCAGGAGAAGAGTAAACAGCGCTTTTCTTTGTAGGGAATAAAAATAACTCCACGTGCAAATTGCCCAATTACAGAAATCCCAATTCAACATCTTAAAATGGAGGTCCCATAGTTCCAAATGCATTTCTCCCTTCTTAAAGCTCCTCCATGCCGGTCTCAATTACTGAGCCTTTGACAGGTTTGTTGTTGGCACAAACCGATGGGAAGTTTTGGGTGTCTCATCCGCCTCATGGAGCTTTCCAGAGCATCCTTACCTTGCTTTTTCCTATGAAAAATAACATTATTATTTAGACATTCTTTAAAGCAAACGAAGTAGATTTTTGTTTGAGGGGAAGGTGGGGTGGTGGTCTCAAGCCAAGGCCCTCAGAAGCCAGCCCAGCCCGTGTCCTCTGCCCAAGGAAAAGGACGAGAATCCTCCTTTTGGAGGGATGTGAGAGAACAGATCCTGCACGAGGAGTCTGCTCCGAGTTGCTGGAAGTCAGGCACTGTTTTTAAACAGGACACTAAATACCTCAAATGTGGGATTGTCTCAGCTCCCTTGCCAAATTTGCCATATTCCGGACTCGCTGTGAGGAGTTCCGTGGCTTATTTGCATATTGTGTGAAAGCAACGTTTCCATCCACAGCTTAGGCTTTGGAATTCCTTCACTTTGTGCCCTTCCAAGAGGAAAGTAACAGGGATTCCTGGGACTCTGCACTGCTGGCCAAGAGACCTGAATTTGGAGGCACACAGGAATTGAGGGTTGCTTTGGAGACAGACACTGAGCAAAAGCAACCGGCAAAAATTAAAGTTACAGATCCTGGTTGCAGCTGCCAAAAAGTCCTTGCAGGGGAAGGATCGAGCAAGGGATGGAGAATGCAGAAATCGCTGGGGAAAGGGGTGAGCTCTCCCTTCTCCCATTCCCTGCCCTGGGGATTGACTCAGGAACCTCTGAGGAAGGAATTGTGCCCCGAAGGGGCTCCTGTGGTGCCTCAGGGTTTGCACAGCACTTCCACCGCTGTCGCACCGGCCCCGAGGTGCTGCTGTGTGCTCCTTCCACGCGCAGACCCTGCGGACAGCTGGGCCCGTTCCCAGTTCTGGGAATCCAGGAGAGGGGGGCTGGCAGGGGCAGGGGGGCAGCAGGGCTGGCAGCAGCTGCCAGAGAGGGGACAGGGCGAGGAGGGGATCTGCTGAGGGCTCTCCACGCAGGAATTTGGGGGAGTTTGCCCAGCCCCTTCCCAGCCTGGCAGCACGGAGCACGGGAGGAACTCGGTGCAGAAGTGACAAGTGGGAGGCTTCCAAATCTCTCAGAGCTGCACATTTAGAATGGGAACATTTTGAATTTGTTTTTTTTTTTTTTTTTTTTCTTTTCAGGAAAATCCGAAGGAGGGTTTGTGGCCAAATCCCTCCTCTGTGGAGCCTGCTGTGTCCTGACAGAGCCTGGGGAGCACGTGGAGTGATGCTGGCAGGGCTCTGCCCGCCGGGAGTGGGAGCGAAGCGCAGGAAAAGCCCCAGCACCAGCTCGGGCTCCCCTGGGACAGGAGATCCACGGGGAGCAGCGTTGTTTTCACATCTGCCGTGCCCTGAGAGGCCCCCAGGTACCAGGGATGTGTCCCCAGCTGCCCCTGCTTGTTGTCACCACCGGAGCCTTCCTGAAGCCAGGCAGCTGCTGCTGCCTTGATTAAACGTGCTCTGGGCAGCTCCTTAACGAGGAGTTTAAAGCAGCAGCAATTACAAGCTCTTAATCCATCCCAACGTGGGAGTGGAGCAGTGTTTGCTCTCAAAAATAGTGCTGCAAACTGGGCCACAAAGCAGGGAAAGGAGAATCCTGGGAGGAGCAAGGAGTCAAAGTGGGTGATGAGGATGTGGAGGGAGCGGAGAGGGGAGCAAGGCTCAGCAGGAGCAGCTGCCTTGAATTTTCAGCTGCTGTGGGCCAGCAGAGAGCAGAGAATGAACTGCAATCATCTGTCAATCCAGAAATGTCATTTATCAAGCTGATAACCTGCCAAGGTCCGTGATGCTGCTAATGAAAGGGTTGAATATTCACACGAAAGATGTAGAATTTGCTTTTTGTGTCTCTTCCCTTCCCAATTTTTGGCAGCCCAATTTCTCTGCTGCCCTCCCATCTTTCTATCATGAATACAAAAAAAACCTGAAGGGTGGACAGGAATCCTTGTGTTGCCCGGGGAATAAAGTCTGATGGCAGCTGGGAGCTTTCACGAGGCTCTGAAGGGAGGAAGAATTATTCGCTCTACAGCTCTTCCAGCTTCTCCTCAGGACTGAAAAACGCAGGCACAGGTGAATCTGTCAGACTTCAAACACACCCAGTCCTTCAGCAGGGACCCGGTTCTGAGCCGCCAGCACAGGAGGAACTGCTCAGATTTAAAAAGGGAGGGGGAGCTTGCCCTGTTTCACACACACAGGAAGCAACTCCTCGTGTTCACCTGGGGGAAACGTGTGTCCTTCACAAAACACAGCCAGTGCGACATTCACCGGGCACAGGGCGTTTGTTTCTGAGAGAAGGGGGAAATTCGGAGCAGTTAAGGGTGATTTTTGTATTTCAGATATTTAGAAAGCCTCTAGAAAGTGTTTGCACTGCTATTGAAACCCTCTGCCCCAGACATTCCCAAACTTCCCTGGCTTTGGGAGAAGAGCGTTTGGCTGCGTGGAAACCTCAGTTTGGCATCTGTAAAAGAAGTGTTTCATTTTATCTTGTTGATACGCTGTATTTTAATCGAGAAAGGCAATCAAATAAAGAGAGGTGCAAAGCCAGTTCATGTGAAAACGGAATTGATTGGTCTCTGCTGCAGCCACGCTGAGAAGTAAGAAGTCAATGGTCTTAAATCAGGAGGTCCTGTCAGAGACCTTCATCCAATCCTCTGAGAGGAGAGGGCTCCCTCATTTCTGGTCAGTGCAGAAGCCAGCCCCCAAATTTAATTCAAGATAGGGCTCAAGCAGTGGCTGTTGGTGCAGCTGCAGCCCCAGATATCAAATCTCTTAGGTTTTAATGCCTCAGAAGCCAATTCTGCTTCCTCTGCTGAATAGGAAAGTGAAAAACAAAGGAGGGGGAGGCCACATCCTCCCCCCAACTCCCATCAAATGTCAGGTAATAAAGCACCTGCTTTGCTCCTTCTCAAAAGGCAGGAAACAGGCAATTTTACTGCTGCCCCCTACCTGGGCAGGAGCCTGCAGGATGGAGCTTCAAACCGGTGAAGGTGAGACCCGAAAAGGTAAAAAGCCACCTTCCTGTTCCACAATTATTCTCACAACAGCCCAATGTCAGCGAGGTGCTGAGACAATGTGCTGCTCGCGCTGCCAGCCTGCTCCACTTCAGCTCCCCGTGTTCTGCATCACAGAAATTACTCAGCGCCACAATTAAATCCCTCCCGGTCCCGCTGGGCCCGGGTCACAGCCTCTTCAGGAAAAAGGAAGGGCACTTGGAGCTCCTCTTTAAAAAACTAAATTACATTGGGAAGTAATTGCAAATTATTATTGCTATTATTATTTATTACTTCCCGAACTGATAAGGTGTGCATGATCTGAATGCTTTCGGATCCTCCCTGCGCTCAAAGATGAGTTCTTGCAGGCCAGGAGTCTCTGTGAGGGAGAATACATTAGGAAACGCCAGTTTTATTGCCAGTCCTTTGTTTTTTTCTCCCTGAATGGGTTCTGTGAGCTTTGCATTTATCGTGTGGGGGGAGAGGCGATTAAAATACAGCCATGGAGAGGTGAGTATTGATGCTGTAAAACACAGCTAAGGAGGAGACAAGATGGATCTCCGTGCTGCTTCCTCAGGCAGGAGGGAAGGGATGCTCTGTGCTCCTTGGCAGAAAGTGGGATATCACTGCCAGCCAGGAGATGGATGTCTGGGTGCAGAGCAAGGATTTGGGCCCAGAAACAGCAGTTCCTGTGGAAGGCTCCTCTCTGCCCCTCAGAACTGCCCCAAGCTGTGCTGGGGTTGAACTCCTTGTGCCCAGCTCAGCTTGCAGAAGGCAGCTGAGCTGTTTTCCCATGGAAACTCTCCGCCAGACACAGGTAAATGAACCTTTATCAGATCAGCATCTCCCTGTGCGGATGAAAAACAGCCCAAGCCCAAAAGGTGTGGGGGAGTCATTCGTCAAATATTCGAACCGTTTAAGGTGTGGAGGATTAAGTGGGTCACCACCACAAGGCTGAGCACTCCCACCTCTCCATCTTCTCCACGGATCTTCCTGCTGCTTTCTCAGGTGTTTCCTGCAAAGCCTGGCACTGGTGAGCCTCTCCCAGCTCAAGAATGGCACCTACAATGCCCATTATGGCACCTACAGCTTTGGGAATACTGTCCAGAGTTGCTGTCTCAGGGAGCAGGGCTGGGACACACACATCCCACACAACTCTGGTTATTTCGGTGTTTACTTCTTGCAAACAGAGAGCTGCATTCCTTTTGTTCTTCAGAGCAGCAGCGACTTCTCCCCAGCAGCGTTATCCTCTCCCAGACACCTTCCACTCCGCCGAGGCTGCTGCAGCTCAGCTCTCAGCCCTCCCGTCCCACCGGGCCTGTGTGCAAACACCTCTGCTCCTGGGAGCTGCGTCCTGCGATCAGCCCTGCCGTCCCACCGGGCGTGTGTGCAAACTCCTCTGCTCCTTGGAGCTGCATCCCCCCATCAGCCCTTCCATCCCACCCGGCCTGTGTGCAAACACCTCTGCTCCTGGGAGCTGCGTCCTGCGATCAGCCCTGCCGTCCCACCGGGCGTGTGTGCAAACTCCTCTGCTCCTTGGAGCTGCATCCCCCCATCAGCCCTTCCATCCCACCCGGCCTGTGTGCAAACACCTCTGCTCCTGGGAGCTGCGTCCTGCGATCAGCCCTGCCGTCCCACCGGGCGTGTGTGCAAACTCCTCTGCTCCTTGGAGCTGCATCCCCCCATCAGCCCTTCCATCCCACCCGGCCTGTGTGCAAACACCTCTGCTCCTTGGAGCCGCATCTCTCCATCAGCCCTCCCGTCCCACCGGGTGTGTGTGCAAACACCTCTGCTCCTTGGAGCTGCATCCCCCCATCAGCACCTGTGCTTTCCCCGAGCCCCTGCCCGTTTCCCTGCTCCAAAACACAAGAGCTTTTCATCCCCCCGCTGCTGCCTGCCGGGGTTTGTGTTTTGTGTTGCAGCGTTCCCCGGGGCTGCCTCTGATCCCCAGCGCTGAGACACAGAGACACGAGCTGTCACTGCCCTGAGAGCACCTGAGAACACCTGCGGCTCCAGAGGGAGCCTGCTGCTCTGCAGGGTGATTTTTCCCAGCGCCCCAGGAAAGCGGCTCAGATGTGGCAGGGAAGAGGAGCTTCAGAGCTTGGAGCTTGTTGTGGCAAAACCACTTTGCTGGTGCTCTCAAAAGCTTGGTGAAGAACTCCTGTGAGGACAGCAGGGCGTTCCGGGAGTTTCTGCTGCTTCTTTGGTTTCTCTGGGGCGGGCAGTGAGCAGGTGCCCACACAAAAGCAGAGCTGGCAGCAGTGACGCTGCCCCTGGTGCTTCAAGAGCCTGCATGGTGATGCTTCGGGTCGGCATTCCCATCCCAGCTCCGCTGCTGGCCTCTGGAAGAGCACCCAGCTGCCCTGAGCCCGCGTCCCCGTTCTGTGGCACGGCACAGCTCCTTCCTGTGCCTCCCAGAGCCGGGACAGGGCTGTCCCCGCGTCCCAGTAACGGAGCCTGCCCTCCTCCGGCTGCCAAGGGGGGCTGTGACATGGGAACGAGCACTGAGCCTGCCTTTCTCCCTGCCTGGGAACTCGGGCAGGGCCGGCATCCCACTTGACACCCGGAGAGAAAAGGCACAGAAAGGAGATGGGATTTGCTCCAGGTCACACAGCGGAGCAGTGGCCAGGAACAGGAGCCAGCTCCCACTTCCCTTCCCAGAGCCCCGTCCCCCTGTCCCCCCTGCTCCCTGCGGGTCCCTCCAGTGTGGGCTTTAATCACCAGACCGTGTTTGTTTTCATGGCCCTGCATTCCTCACACCCACACGCTATCGGATCCTCTTTGCCCTGCTGGGCCAGGTGGGTGGACAGCAAGGAGAAAATTGTCTCTTTTCCCCAAGCCTTTTCCAAGCTTCCTGCTTGACTCCAGCACTGAGAATTTCCTCGGGGGCTTTTGTGACTCCTTGTCCTGCTCACCCTCCCTCGTCTGGGGGAAAGGAGACCTGCGGAGCATTTAACCCCGAGCTGGCAGGCAGGAGGTGCAGGGCACTGTCTGAAGGAGACATGGAGCGAGGAGGAGGAAAAGCAGCCGCTGTTCCCAGCGGGAGGATGCATGGCTGTGTCACTGTAATTCGGCGTGATGGCTGCTGGAAAGGGCCCGCTCTCTTTAGCCCACGTTTGAACTCTGGGCAGGAAGGAGCTCACAGCCTCTCGTGCTGGGTTCTGAGCAGGATTTTTTATTTGGAAGTGCGGCACGTTGTGCAAAAAAGGCTTCCTGCACCCCCGGCAGCAGGGACAGGAGGGGATCGGGGCTGCTTTTGACCCTTGCAGGGCCAGGAGGCTCCAGAGGACAGAGTGCCAGGAGCCACAGGCTGCAGCCAGGGCGAGGAAACGAGGGTTTGGAAGCAGGAGGCAGCGAGGGAAGCAGAGAGGTGACGGAGCAGGGCAGTAGCAGTGACTGACGGAGCCTCTGCTGCTTCCCCTGGTGCCAGCGATGCCCCTGCCACGGAGCAGAGCGCGGTGTGTGCCTCTGGGAGCGGGCTCGGCACGGACACCACGCACTGCTTGACTGGCATTTTTAGGCATTTCAAGATTTGGCCCTTAAAGCAATTTGGCTCAGTTGTGTGAGTCAATAGTCTTCAATTCAGTAATTAGATGTTTTTAACAATATGAGATATTAGGGAGGCTGGTGGGGCTCTGGAATGGAATTCCCAGAGCAGCTGTGGCTGCCCCATCCCTGGCAGTGCCCAAGGCCAGGCTGGACGGAGCTTGGAGCACCCTGGGATAGGGGAAGGTGTCCCGGCCATGGCAGGGGTTTGGAACAGGATGAGCTTTAAGTTCCCTTCCCAACCAAACCATTCCATGATTCCGTGATAATTGATCCTGTCTCGTTTCCTGTCAATATTTCCATCTCTCCTCCATTGATTGTGCAACTCTGCGGGCCGGGTTACCCTGGCAGCCACCACCAGCTCCTGCAGGGCTGCCAGGCCACAAGCGGGGGAGAAATCCACCCCCAGCCACCCTTCCACCCCAGTTCAGTGGCCAGGGACTGTGGGAAGGAGGAATTCTGCTCCCAGGGAGTCACGGATCAGCAGGAGAGCTGTGCCATGACCACCTCTGCGAGGGCAGCTCTGCCCGTGGAAATCAGGAATTTCACGATCCAGAGAGCAGTGGGAAGCGGCACTGTGTGTTAGCCAGAAACCAGAGGCACAAAATGGTTTTATTCATCCCTGGAAGGGAACCCTGGCTCACTGTTCCACGTGCACACAGGTTTATCTCCACACGGGGGAAGTTCAGCTTCTCCTCCCTGCTGCATCCGTGTCAGATCCTTGTGCTCTGCGCAATCCAGCAGCTCGGGGGGCCTGCAGGGAAACCGCTCATCCACAGCACTCCCTGAGGAGAAGGACCTCAAAGAAGAGGCAGGAAATGTGCTCAGCAGAGCTGAGGACGTTTTCCAATGGGTGCTTTGAGTCACCAGCCTGCCCGGGGCAGTGTGGGGTCCCTGGAGGGGTTTAAAAGGATGTGGTGTGGCACTTGGGGACATTGGCAGTGCTGGGAGAGCTCGATGATCTTTGGGATCTTCCTCAGTTTAAGTGATGCTGTGGTGAAATCACGGCCCAGCCACAGAAACACGGTGTATATAGCACTGGAATGCTAAGGAAAGATGCTGCTGGAATTTTCCTGCTTGGCCAAACAAAAGAAACAATGGAATTACCAGAAAGTGCTCTCGAATACCACGAAATTAATGAATTACAGGTACAGGAACTACGGGATCACCCCGGAGAGGGGGAGGATGCCCTGAAGTGCTGCTGTCTCCAGCCACGGGCGCCCTTCCTGCCGCTGCCTGGCAAAGAGCCAGCCCACAGGGAGCAGATCCCACAGGCTCTGGGACCAGTGCATCCCAGTCCGAACAAAAAAACTCGGATTTAGCCCGGCTGAGCTGAACCTCAGCCGTGAGACCGGTGCCACATTGCCATGGCAACAGCAAGGCCGGTGCTGGGGAGGGCCTGACTGCTCTCCAGTCTCCATCCCTGGTGGCTTAAACCATCCCTTTTCCATGGAATCACGGGATCGCTGAGCTCGGAAAAGCCCTCTGGGACCATCGAGTCCAAGCTGTGCCCAATCCCCACCTTGTCCCCAGCCCAGAGCACCGAGTGCCACGTCCAGACCTTCCTTGGTCACCTCCAGGGATGGGACCTCCAAACCTCCCTGGAGATTTTCACCAAACCCAAAATTTCCTGTGACCATAAGATGGGATGTGGACATGGGAAGAGATATTCGGAGAGGCAGAGGCGTTAAGGGAGTCCTGCACCCCTGTCCCTGAAAGATTTGGGCTTGTGAAAGCCTCCTGGTGTGAGCTGTGCTTCGCTTCAGAGGGGCTGAGCGGGGACGGAGCTGCTGTCGCCGCACCCGCGCGGTTTTGTTGTGGCAGGAGGAGCAGGAGTCGGAGGCAGCAGGCTTTGGAGCTCAGTCAGAAGCGTGTGGGTTCCCCGGGGATGGGCTCCTGCAGGTGTTCCCTTTGTCCCATCAGCTGCCACGCTTTGGATCCAAATCAAAGCCGGGACGTTTTCACGCAGCTCACTTTTATATCCTCTCACTGCCTGATCGCGACGTCTTCAACTGGGAATTTAGGCCAAAATTGCCTTTTAACAATAGGAAAGCTCCACGTTTTCCTGAGAAAACCTCCAATCCTGGTGCTATCAAACCCCGCAAATTGGATTTGTCTCCTGGATGCAAATGCCAGCAACCCGTCGCAGTTAATTGCAAGTTTTCCTTGCAGGATGTAAGTGATGGAGTCTCGCTACAAAAGGCATTTCTGATGTAGGGTGCTCTGTAAATATTTATGTTCTTTCAGTGGAGGAATGCCTCGCAATCAGACAAACCACACAAAGGCAAATGAACTCATCAAAAGAAACCACAACTGAAATGCAAACATTACAAAAAAAAAGGGGGGGGAAAGCCTCTCTTCTGAGAGAGCTCCGAGCCCAGGTGGTGCTGGGGGTTTACCTCGAGAGAGGATCTTTTTTTTTTCTAATCTGCAGGTGCTTCCAGATGATGAACAGGATGGGAAATCTGGCCCAGTCCACCTTAAATCTCAGGGTTTAATGGAATTTCAGTGTTTTGTCAGGCTCAAAGGCTGTAATTACTGACCAGGACATAATTACCACTCACTCGCAAACACTCCAACTTTCACCTGTCTTTGGTAAACTTCAGGCCTGCTCTAAGCCAAACATTTTGCCTCCTAATCACAGTTTACACCCTTTATTCCTAAACATTTGGTAGCAGCAGGAAGGGAAAGTCTGTGCTTTGTCAGTTAAAGGTTTTTTTATTTCAGCGTTGTTTTTTAACACTATCAGCTAATCCCCAGCACCAAAACAACGTCGGAACTTTGTCAGGAGTTTGCTGCTGATATCCAGAAATATAATTGCATTTATTTATCTCCCACCTCCAAATTTTAATGGATTTTTTTCCCTCGCAGATAACAACAAGGACACAATGGGCCATAGATAGGCTGTAAATGTAAAGTCCCAGTTTTCTTCTTTCTTTTGAGCTCCTCTTGGGACAAATACAAGCAGCACGGTAGGGCCAGGACTGCGGGAATGTCACAGGGAAGCTGATGGGTGAGCCCAAATCCTGTGTCCCTGCAGGAAACTGGATTCCACCCTCATAGTGCAAATCAGAACTGCCCTTCCCTGCCAGGAGACTTTGGAAAGAATGGATTTCCAGGGCAAAATACAGATGACCTTCATCAGCCCATGCTGTGTCCCTCAATTCAGGACCTTTCCCTACAGACCACTATCCTACACATCTCGGTGTCCGTTCCCTGGTGGAGGAGCCTGTGCTGAGGAGGTCTGGGTTTGTCAGCCCAGAGCCGTGGTCGGGTGGATCTCTCAGTTCCCAGGGAAACGCCAGGAACGGCGTCAGGAGCTCTGGAATGGGTTTGTGCAGCAAAGCTCGGGGTGCAGAGCCCGGGCAGGCGGGGAGCTGGCAGGAGCAGCAGGCAGGGCTTGGCGCTGCGGCTCTCCGGGGTGCCAGGAGCCTGGCACAGCCCGTCCTCGGGAGCTCCAGTTCCAGCTGGGATTGGAACAATCCAGAGGGTCTTGGATCATCGCAGGGATCTGCCAGAGCCAGAACCTTCCTCTCCCGGAGGAGGGGCACTAAATCAGGATCAGGGAAGAAAGGGCTCCTCAATTAGTGATCAAAGCCGTGGCTGGAGCTCCTGCCTCCAAAAGCAATCCCTGCTGCCTCTGCAGCCACCAGCACGCTCCAGGCGAGGAGCGGGGCTGGGAATAACAGCGGGAATGGCTGCGGAGCAGCAGAATATGGCTCAGCACCTCAGCAGTGCCATTCCTCTGCCTCAGCCAGGAGAATCCCTTACCCCACGCAGTGTCCCGAGCTCACAAACACCTCTCCTTTCATTTCCAAGCTGCTGCTTGGCTGCTTTTGCCATTGCCCTCCGTGTCAGCGAGTTCCAAATCCCAAATGCAAAAATCCAACCCCTGAGCCCTCCACCAGAGCACCCCTGGCCAGCCCACTCAGGTGGGCTCACCAGGAGAGGGTGAATCCTGATTGTTCCAAAGGGCTTCCAGCTATTTTCCAGGAGAAAGCACCTGTTTGGGGATTCACAGATGTGCCAGGGCATAAATCAGCAAAAAAACAGAACAAAAAAGGCGAAACACGACTCCTAAAAGGGCTCTGCAGCAAGGAGGGATGGGAAATTGGTTCAGTGCCTTCGTGAGAAGATTCCAGGAGCAGCAATTCCCATTGTTCCCACAGCAGAGCATCCTGGCAGCTTCAGTGGAGCCCAGAGCTCCACCAAGGCAGTGGGAATTTTTTGTTTGTCCCGAAACACTTCGAGCTGCCCCCCACATCCAGTGCAGCCCTAAGATTTACACAGCTCCAGGAGCTGGGTGGGAGCCTGCCCCATCCCAGCTTAATTGTGGATGCTGGAATGGCAGAAACCTCGGGTGCAGCTGCTTTCAGTAACTTTTTGTGTGGCAAATCTGACAAATTTTCTGCTCTGAGCACCCCCATAATAACACAGCGAAGTTCTGGCTCAGGCAACGGTTTGGAATTGGGTTTTACTGCCAGGATGCAGCTTGCTTGTAACAAGTCCTGGACTTTTCCAAGTTGGCCTCTCTCACTTTCTGCTGAGAGAGTGAAACCTTTCAGTTTTAATTCCATTCTGGGCTTGTTTTGTTGGGTGGTTTTTTTCATTGTTTTTTTATTGGTTTCTCTGGAAAATAAGGCAACTCAGGGAAAATAAGACAACAGTCAGGGAATGTTCGAATGGAGATTATTCTTGCAGAAAGTCTTGCAGATTTGCAGGAGGTTAAACTAAGGAAAATTGGGAGCCATTATCTTCCCAATGCCAGAAAATGTGTTGCCTGAATTAATGGCTGTTTTCAGGAATACACACGGCAACGCCATACATCAGAAATGAGATGCTAAATTACCAGCAATAGCCCCGTTCTTTATTAAACACTTTGGCTAATTAGTCTGGGAACATTTCACAGGCTGGGGCACTGTGAAGAACTGCAGAAGGTCACAGCAGAAGGCAGCAGGCGATGGATTAGTGAGCACCAGGACCCAGCAGGTCTGTTCAGCCTCCGAAACCCGACTGCCTGAGCTCCCCAGCCCCGTTCCTTCCACCTGTAAAATAAAAATGAATAATGATTACCATGGCGAGGAGACCATGAAATTTGTTCTTTCTGAAGAGGTTTAAGGCTGCCAGTCTGAACTGAGAACCGACTGCACTGAGGTTGTGCAAATTCACAGCAAAACCACGTTCCACGTCCAGCCGGAGCAGCACGGCACGGTTTGGAAAGGCAAAAATTTGGAATTGTGGGGTTTTTTCCGTGCTTCACCTGCAGTGATCAGGCAGTGCTGGCACAAGGCAGGGGCCTGACCTGGAGTATCCCGCATTTCCACGTGGCTGAGGAGGGAGCGCCTTCCCCAGCAGAAAACAGAGCTGGATTTTGCTCCCAGCCTCACATCCCCGTGCTGAGGGCTTGGAAGGCTGCGCTGCAGGCGGGAACAGCCCGTTCCGGCGGCGCTGCCATCGCTATTCCCCCCGCATCCCGCTCCGTGCTCCGGCACAGAACGGGCAGGACACGGCGAGCGAGTGCCAGGGGCTCCAGCCCTGCGGGGCTGCGCCTGGGACCGGCCTGAGCGGCACCGCTTTGCTGGGGGGGTTGGTCCTGCAGGGCACGGGGAGCCCAGGGGAGCCCGAGGGAGCCCAGGGGAGCCCGGGGGAGCCCAGGGGAGCCCGGGGGATCCCGAGGGAGCCCGGGGGAGCCCGGGGGAGCCGGGGGAGCCCGGGGGAGCCCGGGGGAGCCCGGGGGAGCCCGGGGGAGCCCGGGGGAGCCCGGGGGAGCCCGGGGAGCCCAGGGGAGCCCAGGGGAGCCTAGGGGAGCCCAGGGGAGCCCAGGGGAGCCCGGGGGAGCCCGGGGGAGCCCAGGGGATCCCGAGGGAGCCCAGGGGAGCTCAGGGGAGCCCAGGGGAGCCCAGGGAAGCCCGGGGGAGCCCAGGGGAGCCCAGGGGAGCCCGAGGGAGCCCAGGAGAGCCCAGGGGAGCCCAGGGGAGCCCGAGGGAGCCCAGGGGAGCCCAGGGGAGCCCAGGGGAGCCGGGGCAGTCATCTCGGTTCATCACCGCGCAGGATGCAGCGAGAATCCTCTCCTGCCGCTGGGGATTCCCACGAAGCTCACGGTGGAAGGAGGGAACCTTCCTCAGCCTGCAAAGCTTTTGGTAGTGATGGCAATGCCACCTTTCGCCTCCATCGGTGGCCCTGCTGTCACCCCGGTGGAGCACGAACGCCGCGTTCTTCCCTTCCTGGGCCGCCGCCATAAATTTCTGGCATTAAAGCTCCGGTGATGTCGTACACGACGAGCGCGGCGTCGATTTAATTCCCCTGGCAGAGGCCCAAGCCAGGTAATTACCCCGTGCCTCCCTCGGTTTGCTCGTGGGCAGCGCCTTGAACGCTCTCTGTGGGGATGCTGGCAGCTCTCAGTGCCCTGCCAAGCCACCCCAAACGCAAACACGACGCCTTGGAGGATTCCCTCCCTTTCTTTTTTATAAAAACGTCTTTGGTTTCGAGTGGCATCTTTGCTGAAGGATCAGGATTCCAGGGAGGGATGTGTTGGAGCCCTCATCTGGGATTGTTTACGTCCAGCTTGCCCTGACAAGGGCTCTTTGTGGTGCTGGGGATGGAGGGGGACAGCAGGGAAAATGATGCTTCTATTCATGGGTGAGCACCAGTTTCAAACTGGGATTTTACTCCAAGAAGGCCAGAAATACAAAATTACTCCTCAACTAAGAAAGCAGAAATCAGGTCTTGCTGTACAAGAGATGAGTACACAAAAAACCCCCAACCCTGGGGCTGCATTACAGAAAAAGTACGGTGAGTTGTTCCTTTAGGTTAAATTCCCATGAATCAGATATCAAAGTAAAAATCCAGGGACAAATTCCGGAGATTATTGCTTAAAACGATTTTGTTTTCCTCATGAAGATGGAAAAGAGTGAGGAGAAAACCCCAACGGCCTCAGGTAACAATTTTGTCATCTGGCTGATCAGAAATGGGATTCTCCCCCAGTTCTAGAAAGGTGCCCAGTGTCAGCTCACCACACCTAACCTGTGTATCCCTTAAATGAACTGGAAACACAGCACGGAGACATGAAACAGAATCTTCTGCTGTTGGATTTTCCTTTAGTTTGCTCCATTTGTTCTGTGATTTATATGGAGAGCACAATTTGGAAGACTGCACTGTGCCAGCAGTGAGACCGCACATCCTTTATGCCAAGGTGAATTATTTTGCAGCCTTTTCCACGCTGTTAAATCATAAATGGGGGCAATGGGCAGAAGATGAATCTGTGATTAAGCAGGATTTTCTTTTTCATGCAGATTTCCCAATTTTGAAATATTTCTTGATTACATCATAGAAAGCACTTTTGGGGAAAAAATGTCTTTTCTTGTAGAGGGAGTGGAAAGAGCACTGGAGGTGTCACCTCAGCATGGAGGGACAAGCCCTGCCCTGCTCCCGCGGCCACGCTGCTGTGGATGGAGCATCTCTGGCAGGGACGAGATTCCCTGGAGTCAGTGGCGCTGCAGCTGCTCCCGCAGGGCAGAAGGGACTGAGTCCCGCAGGATTTAAACCCATCCCGGTTTTGGAGTGGCCGGGATCGCTGCCTACAGCTCGGGTCAAGGATGTCCGGCTCACCGAGGGAAAAGACGCCGCTCGCAGTCGCTGCCCCGGCCGGGCTGCTGTGCCCTGCCCGGGGATGCTCTGCTCGCTCGGAGCCCTCCGACCTGCCGGGAGCCCGAGAGGGATGCACCGGCCAGGTTGGGGCCAGCAGCATCCCCGACCTGCGGGGAGCCCGAGCGGAATGCACCGGCCCCGACCTGCGGGGAGCCCGAGCGGGATGCCCCGGCCGGGTGGGGGTCAGCAGCATCCCCTTCCTGCGGGGAGCCCGAGCGGAATGCACGGGCCCCGACCGGCCGGGAGCCCGAGCGGGATGCCCCGGCCCCGACCTGCCGGGAGCCCGCGCGGGATGCCCCGGCCGGGTCGAGGCCAGCAGCATCCCTGACCTGCGGGAAGCCCGAGCGGGATGCTCGGGTCCAGCAGCATCCCCTTCCTGCGGGGAGCCCGAGCGGAATGCACCGGCCCCGACCTGCCGGGAGCCCGAGCGGGATGCACCGGCCGGGTGGGGTCCAGCAGCATTCCCTTCCTGCGGGGAACCCGAGCGGGGTGCACGGGGCCAGCAGGCTCGCCTGCCTGCCGGGAGCCCGAGCGGGATGCGCCGGCGGGGTCGCGGCCAGCAGCATCCCCGACCTGCCGGGAACGCGGCCGGCGCTTCGCCGAGGGCTCAACGGCCGAGTTTTTGGGTGGATTTGAGTCTCCTCGAGGTTTGTCGAGCTGGCAAAGCCTTGACCCAAAAGCAAAGCAGTGAAAGGAATGAGGGATTTGTCTTTACAAACAAACCGTGGGTCTGCTAATAGGTGAGATTAGCATCGAGAGATAAAAGTAACAATGAGGAGGATTGCATTAGAAGACGGTTTTGGGAATCAGGCGTTCCGGGAAGTCTGTGTCTCTCAAGTACCTCAGCCAACCGGGAAAGAGAGAGGGAAATGCGCTCGGGAAATTAGGATAAAAAGGAGGCTGAGTCCTCCAAAAATTTGGAGATCCCTTGGAGAATGCTCCATGGCCTCTCCCTTTATTCGAATAAAGTAACGGGACTCCTCTGTCTCCTTTTTGGACATAAACCTCTGGTGTTTGGGGATTAATTTTCCTGACACCAGCATAGTACAAAATCTGATTTATCAAACATGTCTCACTTTAGAGAGCTTTTTGAGCCTCTACCCTTTTGTTTTGTTTTTCACATTTCCATCTTGGATGGAACACACATTACACAGGGCTGGAAGAAGAGCGAGAGGAAGAAGAGCCCCAGAAGAAAAGGAGTTCACGGAGTTTAAAAATGCGGTTCAAGTGTTCAACAAGTGTCCTGCAGGAAGATGCACGTTCCACATGCATTTTAAAGGCCCTACAAATAAACAGTTTTGCTCCCTCTGCTGAATATTTTGATCTTGGTAACAAAAATAGGAAATACCAGCCTGACCCCGGGACAGAATCCTTTCCCTGCAGGATCAGACGGCTCTTTCACAGTGGGATTATTTCAGAAGCAAATGTTGGTCAGAGACATAAGATGGAAATTTGAAATATTGTCAGTGATTTCCTCGGCCAGTGCAGCAGCTTTGTGAAGTGTTTGGGGGTTTATAAAGTGGATGCTGATCTCAGAGCTAACCCCAGCACAAACGGCTGTGTTTCACGGCCTGGTGCTATGGCTGTGTCTGACTCTCTGCCGTGCTGGGAAAGAAGGGCATTGTGGATATTGATTACCCCTGGAATCATGAGTCATTTCCTCTGATACACTGCTGAATGTTAGGATGCCCAAGGGGCTGGTTTAGGCTTCAAAAAAAAATGGGAAATGCAAAGGGAGTGTGGGCTGTGGAATGGCAATGACTTTCATTCAAAAAAAATCTTTGCAGAATAGCTTGGCTTTGAGAAGGAAAATATTTACATCCCTTCTAATCTGGAACTGGAATAACAAGAAACAAATCTTGAAATGGCAAAAAAGAGGGTGAGATCCCACAGTTCCAGAGGCTTTGTAACATTAAATACACTTGAAAGAACAAATCACAGCTTAGGTTTTAATTGCTCACATTATTGAAATGGAGCTTTTGGAGAAGGGCGTGAGGGAGAGGGGAAGGAATATTTTGTCATTCTTGCATCTATTTCCATCCTGCTGCTTTCAGGATCGGCCTCGTGCTCCATAGCTTAAGCTGAGGCTCGGGAGTTCTGTTTTCAGCTTCCTTTTGGCCACAGGTTTCCTACTGGGAAGCACAAGACACATCACTAAGTCAAACTCCTAAATGTGCTCAGCTAAGGTGACTTTGTTTTGCCTGGTTTGGCTGTGTCCTGAGCAAGGGCTGTGCTCTTAAAATACACCGAGTTTGGGTTTACAAACAAACAGGGACTTGGGGAAACCACGTTCTGGAAAATGAGAAATAGGAAATAATAAGGGAATGTGCTGAACTCCAGCATCGTGCCAGGGAGTGCAGGGGAAGCTGCAGGACCTGAGCGCTGCTCAGGGGTAATGATGTGTTTGTCTTCAGGAGATCCAGCAAGACAAGTCACAGCCTGAGGGACCCCGACTGCCAAACGTGGGGTCTGTCCCTGCTGTCCTCCCTGACTGGGATCAAAATGGCTTCACGGAGGATCCTGAGTGACAGCAAGGTTTCGTTGTTGTTTTTTTCCTCTTCCATAATGAGCACAGCCCTTCTCCAAGAGAGGCTGGAGCAGCTGTGCAGATGGCAGGCATCTGCCAGAGAAATGCATCATCTTACATCATCTGGCACCGCTCCTGCCAGCGCAGAACCACTTATTTGTCACCCAACAATTCCTCATCAGAGACGAAACGTGTGTGGAGAGAGCTAAAGCCACGCTAAAGACGTTCTCCTGATCCCGTCTGGATGGGTTGAGTGGCATTCACGCCAGCCTAAGACCCCCTAACCCTTAGATGTGGATAAAAACTGCCAGGTCTGTTACTGCTGAAGGCTTCCTATGAAGTACCTGTCTGTGGAGCAGCATCTCGTGTCCAGGAGAGCATTTAATTCACCTTTGTTTGCACTGGAGCACAGGAGCACAGCAATAAAACCTGACCAAGGACAGATCCACGAGACAGCTCCGAAAATCATGGTCAGGGCTGGAGGGGCTGCAGCTGCATTGGGGTCTCTGGGTGATGCTCACGAGTGAATTTGGGCTCCCAGACTGGTGATGGCAAGGATTAAATTCCAAACGTGGTGCCCAAAGGTTTCATGGCTGAGTTTTAACATCCAGATGTGCCTGGGAAGCTGCCTCAAAACAACCTGGATATTGTAAATCCCACAGCCTCCATCCAGGCTTTGGTAATAAAGCAGAGGATGTATTCAGTTCCAGAAAAAATGATTTTTGCCTCAACAGCAAGAATTTTCCAGGATCTTTTTCTTTCTCACTGCATTTCAGCACCATCTTAAGACCATTATGTAAAAATAGAAACACTCCTTTACTCATATTTTTATCCTCTCCACAATATTTTTAGAGAAATGTGAGGCTGACATAACACAGAATCAGAGTCTGAGAGATTCTGTTACAAGTTTTATTCTTCCGTGCCTGAAATCCAGTCACAACCAAAAAATGTTGGGGAAACATTCAGCTCTGCTCTGGGCTGATTTAAAAATGGAATTATTCCTTTTCCTGTTGGAATGATTGTCTACCTGCCTGCCTTGTAGGCAATCAGCAAACCCTGTTGGGTTGCCTCTCAGCAAGAGGAAAGTTTGAAGCACAGTTCTGCTCCACTGGATTCGTCTTTTGGAGCTTTGGCTGGCAAGGAGCTCCCTGTGGTAAGGAAGGAGAGGAGCAGGAAGTTGCAAATTACTCTTTTCTTGCCGTTTTTTGGACGGCTCTTTGCTTTTAAGTTTCTGAGTCCGCTGGCCACCGGTGCTTTGGAGCCAGTTCTGCGGGATGAATGTGCTGAGGGTGGGTCGGGCACTGCAGCTCCGTGTGCGGAGAATGTGGCTCCTCACAACTTGCACATGTGCTTGAACCTTCCTGCCAGGCATATTTCTGCTTTTTTAAAATCAAAGCAGACTGAGGGATGGCTTTTTTCAATTAAAACAGTCCTTTATTGCTTGCTACCATGAGACACCCTCTTGTTTTAGTCTCTTCTATGCTAATTTTGCACACCCCGGTTTTACACTGCATTAATCCACGTGATGTGATGGCGAGGCTGGGAATTAATATTATCATAAATAAAAGCAGCAACTAGAACAGCTGTTCTTTTAAAATAGCCGGGCAGTAGTGATGCTGATGTCTGCTATTTAGAGGCACTGGGTGATGGAGGTGCTTTAAATACCTTTAATATTTTAAATTAAAACAAAAACCAGTGACACCAGGGGAAGAGTGGAAGAGAACAGTCAATTAATCCTGATGTACTCTTTACACCCCTCCTAATTTCTGTGATTCTGCCCGTCTGAGAGTCCTTTCCTCCTCTGAATGGAAGCATCAGAGTTGACTGGGTAGGTTAAAAATATTAAAATGAGACATTTACTGCACACTGGAAGTGTGTAATGGTTTTATACATGGAAGAGCGCGCGTTAAATTTAACATTTCAGCCTCAAAGACGGAAGATTTCCGTTATTCCCATAACTGCCAGGTGACTCCCAGGAATGCCATCAGCTGGGTGACATGTGAGCTGTGAGTCAGACTGACAGAGCATGTCCACGAAGTCCCTTTCCCTGGATATTTCCATGACTAACAGCTGCCACATCCACATTTTCACAGCTCTGGGCATGGAACCACCCCCCGTTTGTGCGAAGCGGAACTCCGGGAGAAAAGCAGGATCAGGGCTGGTAGGGACAGAAAACACAGAGATTTTGAGCGCCCAGATTCTGAATTTCTGGGCTGTAATTTTACCTCCCCAGTTCTGATGACTTCACCCTCATTCCTATGGTTTATGACGTCACCGGAGCACATGAATATCTTTGTGAGCCGCGTTGTCTAAACAAGGAAAGGGAGATACTCTTACTTTTCTTCTATATTAAGACTTGTAAAAATAATCTGTGAGGGATGTTTCAAGGGACTGTCTCTGCTTTTATTGCCTGGCTGCGAATATTGATTTGAGGTCGTTTTGCACAGTGTTCTTATCCATCATCATAAACATCTGCCGAGCACGGAGCGATCCCCCTGCGACCAGGGGCAATTCTGAGGTGCATTCCCTAATTACGCCCATTTTCCAGAGCCTACAAATAAGGGAGAACTCTGCTTTGTGGCTTGCAAATCTGGGTCTAATATTTGTGAAATGCCTGTATGGTTAAAAGTCATTTTTATTGTATTTGCATAGCAGAAGTGGAATTAATTTGACAGATTCCACTGCTGCTGCTTTTAAATGCGGCAGAAAACTTCAAATTTCCTGCTCGCTTTTGTGCCAAGTACCCAGTGAAGTCAATAACTGAAACTTGCAGTTCAGTTATTGACTGATGTGATTTTTTTCCCCCTTTTCATTTTATAGATTAACAAAAAGAAATGCACGAGCATGGCCCATAAACCTCTGTTAATGGCCAAAAAAAGATGGGAAATGTGTCAGGTAATGTTCTTGGAGCACCTCATTCGATTTGGATATGCCTGGGACTCGTCTCCTTTGGATTTTCATCATAAAATCCATTATTTTGTTTTTAAATTACTTGGAGGCTTAAATTCAGGTTAGACACTTGGTGTTTTTGCTCTGTCAAGTGTTTTTAAGAGAAACCCCTGTTTCTGGAATTCTGCTACAGGAGAAATGATGTCTCCAGATCCCCTTTTTTCTGCCCCATCCCTGAGCTGGAGGAGGTTTGGGGCAATTTCTCCTCTGCTGAATTCCATGTGAGTTCTTCCCTCTTTTCGCCCTGGGAGTTAAAACTCCCACATCACGCACTAAAACCTTGTTTAATAGGAATAAAGGTCTGCTGATATCTCTAACACAAACAACTGCTCCCCCACAGTACACAATAATTCACGATATCTGTTGTGTGCAATATTCTCTCTTCACATATCCTTCTGTTCCAATTTTGGGGGATGTCAGCTTGCAGGGAAAAAGAGCTGCCTTAATTGATTTAATGTTCTCTCCAGGACTATTGTTTACCACAGAGGAATACTCCTGCTTTACAAGTATTTTACTCTTTTGTTGATTTTTGTCGAGGAGGTGACTGGGATTTCACGGAAACCTCTCCGTTTGTAAGAACTGTGTCCCTAACAGCCTGTGCTCTGCCACAATCTCTTATTCTGGATGCTCTACAGGTTATTTTTGCAAGGCTGCAGGGACACTTCTCACGATCCCAGGCTGCTCCAACCTGGCCTTGGACACTCCCAGGGATGGGGCAGCCACAGCTTCTCTGCCAGGGCTTTGCCACCCTCACGGGGAGGAATTCCTTCCCAATATTCCATTTAAACATCCCCTCTTGTAGTCCAAAACCATCCCCCTTGTCCTGTCACTATCTGCCCATGTAAACAAAAAAAAAAAGACGTTGTGAAGCCCTGCTTTGCTCTCTTCTGAGGTTACTCTTTTCAGGCCAAGCTCATGGAGATTCAATCTGCTGCAGTTGGGTAATAATTGCTGCAAACTCAGTACCCTTCATAATAAGAGAAAATATATCTGATATGTAGAAATCAGCTAATTATTTTCAGGATGAAGAGGTGTTTTGTCCTGAGGATTTTGCCCCAAATACTCTCAGGGCAAGGTTGGCTTTGTGCTGCAAAATGGGCGTGACCCGATAAAAGTTAAATTACTGTTGGCATTTTCCTGGATGAGCGCTGTTACACCGGGGAGATGCAGAGTTATTTTGGGGAAACACAGTGTGCGGGGCACTGGGATGAACTGGTGTGGACTGGGAGAGCGAGAGGCACTCGGGTGTGTCACAGCAAGGTTGTTCCTGCAGACGGTCAGTGCAGGACGAGGCCGCACCAGGGAAGGTGTTTTCAATCACAGCCCAACGGCTGATGGTGGTGCTCCTTTCAGAGAAGGACTTTTTATGGAATGGGAAGTGGGGAAGGGATTTCTGGAACAGATCTGGCCTGGAATGATCCTTCAGAGCACGAGCAGCAAAACCCCGGAGCGGGGGGACTCGTTAAAACATCGCTGAAACCCTGGTGTCCGCTTGGGGTCAGGGAATCGGGTCTTCACCCATGGTTTGTGTTTGTATTTCTTCCTATATATTATATATATTATATACTGATATTACACTACATACTAGTATACTATAAATACTGTACACTATAACTGTAATATACTGAAAAGATTACATATTATAGATATATTTTATTATATTATACTATACTACATAACATATTTATTTGAGACTATATAATATACATTGTAGATATATTTATTGTATTGTGTATTATACATATATATACACATATACATATTATATATGTATATATAGACATATATATACACATACATATTATATATGTATATATACACACATATACAATATATATGTCTATATACACACATATATATACACAAACATATTATATATGTATACATATACACATATATATACACATACATATTATATATGTGTATATATACACATATATACACATACATATAATACATGTAATACATATATAATATCTTATATGTATTACACATGTGCTATATGTAATATATAACGTATATATAATATAGATAGCATATATAAATGTATATAACATATATAGCACATACATAATATATACTATTTTATACTAGATAATTTGTATATAACATATATAGCACATACATAATATATACTATTTTATACTAGATAATTTGTATATAACATATATAGCACATACATAATATATACTATTTTATACTAGATAATTTGTATATAACATATATAGCACATACATAATATATACTATTTCATACTAATTATACTCTACGATACAATACGTAATTCATGTATTGTATGTTGCTATATTAATTGTACGCTATAATAATTAACATACCGTTAACATTAGTATAATTACCGTTGTTATTAATAATGCAGTGTAATTGATATAAGCCGCATATGTGATATGTCTTTAAAGTGGCATATAACACACAATATATATGTATTTTCTGTGGCATATAGTTCATATTGCATACACATAATTAGGATACATCTCAGTGACACATTAGAACATTTTATATTCTAATGCTGTAATAGTTAATAATAATGCCGTGATGATGATGATGATGATAACAAACGATTAGTTGTTTATTTATTTGTTTGTTTGCTTGTTGTGGAAACAGCCGCGTTTCATCTCTCGTCCCTCCCGCCGGGCGCGCGGCGGGCGCGGCACTACTTGGCGTGGCGGAGGGATCGGCGGGCGCGCTCCCGGTGGCGGCGGCGGCGCAGGGATCGGTGCGCGCGCGGCCGCTGTCAGTCA
>VWPU01002696.1:0-42270 GCA_013398955.1 Callaeas wilsoni | reverse complement strand
GGGATGGGATGGGATGGGGACGAAGTGGGTGAAAAGCAAATTGTTTGAAGCTGATTCCTGAAGTGGCTGGAGATAACCTGATGGCTTCTTTTAGGCTCCAACTATTTTGGGTTCCAACTATTTCAGTGCAACTGTTCGGAGTCATTTGGGACAAAACTTGGGGAATCAAACGTTTTTTTAATTTTTTACTGAGGTTTCCAGGATGTCAGCGGTGAAGGCAGGGTTATTCCCAGTGCTTGGAATCCTTTGGAACAAAACTGCTTTGGATACCCCTGAGAAGCCTGACACAGGGAACCTCCTGAAGAACCCCTTGGAATTTCCTTGATTACTGGTATCAGAGAACCACAGGTTTGGGTTGAAAAGGACCTTAAAACTCATCTCACCCCACTGCCAGGGGCAGGGACACCTTCCTCCATCCCAGGTTGCTCCAAACCCATCCAACCTGGCCTGGGACACTTCCAGGGATGGGACAACCACAATGTCTAAGGAAAAAAAAACTAAATAAAAACCAATGCTGCTTTACGTGTTTAAATTCTTCTGCACAACCCACAGGCACTGCTGACTAATGTGGAACCATCACCTCGATCTGGATTTTCTCCAGCTCCTGCTAAAAATCTCTCCCCGTTTCACCCAGCTTAGCAACTTCAGCGTTGCCTGCACAGCCCTGAGCAGATTTGATTTCTTTTAAGCCAAATGGGCAGTGGTGGAGCCCCGGGAGGCTCTTTGATGGGTCACTCATCCCTCAGGCTCCTGGGCCAGGGGCTCCTGGCCTCTGTGGGTTGTTTGTGCTCACACAACGTCCCTGCAGCTCTGCCCAGAGCTGCTGGGACACGGCCAACATTTTCCAAGGATATCTTCGGATTTCACTTCAGCCTGGCTGTCAGACTCTGTGTATTTTTCCAACGTCAAGCAGGTTTTAAGATGGAGGAAGGAGATAATGTGATGATAAAAAGGCTCGAGCAATTTAAAGGTAGCTTTTAAAACATCACACACAGCACAGGAGGATTGACTTTTCCCCCAAATTTTCAGTGGAACACGTGCCCGGAGTGGGCCAGGAGCAGATTTTCATAAAGAAAATATATGTGAGCATGTCCCCACTGCACAGGAACAGCACACACCCCACCATGTGGTGCTGCATTTTTGTTGGTTTTATTTTTTTCTCTCCGAGGCGTATTTTCAACTTTCTTTTCTATCAGCTTGTAAAACATGATTTTTATTCTTCCTTTAATGGCCTGGGCTAATTACTCCCGGTGACCTTTGACCTTCAAGTGCCTTCATTTATGGTAGCACATTCCTTTCAACAGAAACATATTGGGTTTTTTTACAGGGTGCTGATGCCTGGCCTGGCAGCCCAAAGCCCCAAATCCAACAGCATCCACGGAGCAGCCTCATCTGGGAGCCAAAAGCATCGCCCAACTTTCTCCCAGACACGGTGAAAGTTTCACCTGAGCAGAAATACCCAGATTTCTGTCAATGTTGAGATTCTGCTGCTGTAATTTGTCAGAAAATGGCTAAATTCGGGCAATTGTGAAGGAATGGCAGTGGGGCAAAGATCAGCTGTGCTGGTGAAAAGATCCCTGAAGGTCTGAGGTCAGATTGGAGCAACCTGGAATACTGGAAGGTGTCCCTGGCCATGGCAGGGGGTGGAAAAAAATGAGATTTAAGGTCCCTTCCAGCCCAAACCATTCCATGATTCCCCTGGTTTAATGCACCAAGCTTCTGAGGAGGGCTGGCTCTGCGGCACGACGCGTTCTGGCATCATCTGGTGAGGTATCCCTACATTATTTCCACTCATTATCACACTGCAGGGAAGGCTTTTACTGCTCATCCCTTCCCCAAACAGAATTCTGCTCCCCAGGATTTAAAACCCAGGCAGCAAAAAAAAAAAAAGAAAAAAAGAAATAAAATCCAGGCATGTCCAAATTCCAAAACTAGAATTCAGCAAGGATATTCTGTTGGAAATATCACAAAAGGGTTCAACCAAATACATGGAAGTGAAAAATACATCCAGAATCCTGAAGGATTGTGGACAAGCGAGGAATTAGGGGTGGGCTCATGGCTGGGGTTAAGGCTGCACCTTCCGTCTTAACCTCTCCCTGATCTTTGACAAATTGCTCAAAATTTGCGACTGGAAGTTGCTGAACTTTCTGGCCTTATTGGGAAAATCACAGAAGGCCCATATTAACATGAAATTTAAGTCTGTTCGGAAAGATACTCGAGGATGTGTCAGAGCTCTCCAGCAGAGGGGAAGAGCCGAGCTGGGGTTCCTGTCTCAGATTTTTTGTTTTTATATAAAAACCTTGTGCGAGGAGGAGCAGGAACATTAAACTCATTAAAGCTGCTCAAATGCTGCTGCAGCCACAGGAAAACCTGGTCAGGCAGTTTCCAAGGGGACACGATGCGGCCCAAAATAGAGAATCATTCTTTGTCAACCACCATTTACCCTAAAATAGCAAAGTAAACCCCAAAAACACCTCGGAGACGCCCAGGAGAGGGGAGAGAAAAGGAAGAGTCCCCCAGAAAATGGATGTACTCTTAGGTGTTTTGCAGTAGTTACATCGTTTTCCTGATAAGCCTTTAAGCTTTTGGGTTATTTTTCTTGGGTCTTTTCGGGTTTTTCATCCCCCCCTCAGCCTCCCCTGCACTAATAGAGCCTCTCAGAGTGAGCCCATTTACTTGCTCCGTTGTCAACGCATCTGGACATCTTGTCAAAACAATATAATTTTACTTTGTAACTTTCTGACACCGGTATTTATTGCACCTGTCTCTGCTCATGATTTATGACTTGTCTGGTGAGTATTACTCCGCAGCCCCGAGTTTACAAAACCAGATAAGTGAAGCATTTGAAGTCCCGAATGGGCTGCAGATTTAGAGATGGAGATTTGTCTCCCCTCCTCCAAAGAAAGGGAAATTAAGATGAGCGTTTTCGCCCCATTTTTCTGGGTGGTAGAAATCGAGAGCATCAGAAGTTCTTTGAAAAGAGGAAAGAGAAAAAAAAAAAGAGAATAATGGTGCTGTGTCTATTAGGCGGAATAGAGTGAAATGATCTTTGCTTTGCAGAGGAGGGGGTTGTTTTAATTAATCAATATCTGATTATCCAGGCAGCATTTTAACACCCAGGACCGTGTCAGTGCTGAGGGCTTATTTTTATATTTATTTTATATTTGCCGGATACTGCTGAACATTACAGCATTCAGAAGTATCCGGCAGCCTGACATTCTGAATTATTATTTGTAACACACTTTTTGGGGCAAAATTCGCTCCTACTTGACACTGAAACATTGGAGCCAAACATATAAAATCTAAACTTCACCTACCTGAGCCACCCCACAGAACAAACTGGGTTTATTCACTCACAGGTGAGTGAAGGAGAAGCTGCTGTAGAAATGTGAGTTTAAATATTTGAGAAGTCACAATTTTGCCTTGTAAATAATCCCATTTTGTCTTTCTCCTTTCCTTTCAGAAAACCTAAATTTGAGGCCTAAATAACTTGACGGTATCCCTAAAATAGATGGCATTTTTGTAAGGAATTTATTATTCTATTGCTGTCAAAGCAGGACTTTCCAATTTGCCAGACTTTAAAACAAATCTGGGCGTCCTCCCTGGTCCGAGTCCTTTTCCCATCGGATTCCACTGCAGATGGAACACGAAACCATCGGCACAGCTTGGTGGTTTCAACGGAAGCCATGGAAGAATTCTTCCCATCAATCTCATCCAAGCCAAAGCAACCTGTAAAGGTGGGAATGTCAGGGAAAAATGATTTGTAAACATTTTCATTTGTCAAAATTGCCTTGGATTTAAAAGGTGCTGGACAGGGTTTGTTATTCCAAAGCCTTTGGGGTGTACATCAGTGAGATTCCCTTTGACAGGAATTGGGTGGAAATCAGGGAGTGTGAGCTCTGAAGGGAAAACTCCTTGGGATTTCTATTAGTGGGATTCCCTGCACTGATCCTCTGATAGGAATTGGGTGAAAATCAGGGACTTTGAGCTGTAGGAGGAAAACTCCTTGGGATTTCTATTAGTGGGATTCCCTGCACTGATCCTCTGATAGGAATTGGGTGAAAATCAGGGACTTTGAGCTGTAGGAGGAAAACTCCTTGGGATTTCTATTAGTGGGATTCCCTGCACTGATCCTCTGATAGGAATTGGGTGAAAATCAGGGACTTTGAGCTGTAGGAGGAAAACTCCTTGGGATTTCTATTAGTGGGATTCCCTGCACTGATCCTCTGATAGGAATTGGGTGAAAATCAGGGACTTTGAGCTGTAGGAGGAAAACTCCTTGGGATTTCTATTAGTGGGATTCCCTGCACTGATCCTCTGATAGGAATTGGGTGAAAATCAGGGACTTTGAGCTGTAGGAGGAAAACTCCTTGGGATTTCTATTAGTGGGATTCCCTGCACTGATCCTCTGATAGGAATTGGGTGAAAATCAGGGACTTTGAGCTGTAGGAGGAAAACTCCTTGGGATTTCTATTAGTGGGATTCCCTGCACTGATCCTCCGATAGGAACTGTGTGTGCTTTAGGCTCTGGGCAGCTCTAGAAGCAAAACTCAGGATTTTTTTTCCCAAGCATTTTTCATCGTTCAAGTTAAAAATGAAACAGAAAATCCCTATTTTTTTTTTTTGAAGGATTCATGGCAAATACTATTCTGTAACTCCTGCCTGCTGGAATATCGTGGAAAAGAGAGAAAATCCTCCGTGCCCAAGGCTGGTACTTCCCAAAGCAAAGGCCCCCGGATCCGTGGCAGCCCAGGCCACCTCTCCTGCCCCAAACCTTGCACATTCCCGACTCCTTTGATGGATTGCCAAGGAAAACACCGGGCAGGCATCAACTGTGCTGTTGCCATGGCGATGGAGCAAGCGGGGGCAGCGGGAGCAGAGATTTCCATCAACAGGACTTTAACAAAAGCCTTGATTCAGTGGCCAGCCCGGGGCTTGGATGCTCCTGGGCTTTAGCAGGAGCTAAAAAATGGGAAATTTACTCCTGAGCTGGCTAAAAAATTCCAAATCTTGATTCCTTCAGGGAAGAAGGCACAGCCCTGCATTTTTTTCTGGTCCAAGAGTGACCTTTTTAATTCTTCCTTGCCCTTTAAAATGGGAAATAACATGGCTGGCTCTAAGAGTCAGCTGTAATTAATGGCTAATTTGGAGATATCTCCAGTTTAGATTCCTGAATGTGGGATCAGGGGATCAGTTTGGATTCTGAGCCTACCAAAATTGCTGCTTTAAAACACCACAAAAATCCCTCGCGTTTCCTACCGTTTGCCGTCTCAGAGGACAGAATCCGTCTGTACATAAAACTGATTAAATTTGTGTTTGTTACGTATTACATTATGTATTTTTATCACCTGAGAGCCTTTTTGCTGCTTGAAAGGGCTGAAATATAGAAGATTTTGACAGAGCAAATAGAAAAGGGAGAGATTTCCCAAATCTCCTCATTCTGGCTGTCGCACACAGACTTGTATGTTCATTTCTCCTTGAATTTTGAGCAGTTTGGCTCAATCTTAGAGGTCTTTTCCAACTAAATTTCTGAGTCAACCTATTGAAAAACACCTTCAGGCTTTTTTTTCCCCTTTAATGATCAGCATTTTGTGGGACAATTTATTGTGTTCGAGCTGATGTGAAGCTGTCCTTGCGAGTCAGAAGAGGTTGCTTCAAGTTTAAAAGCTGAACTTTGGAATTTCATGGCGCGATTTTCCTTTCAAGTGATGTGCACGGGACTACTGCTTTTAGAAAGAAAAACTAACGTTTGATTATCTTACGAAGCCCTCAAGGCGGAATGAAAATGATGTTAAAATAAGAAATTTCCAGATTGTTTACAGACATCCATCCAGCTAGAAATACATTTTCAGTCACTTAGAGCAATTAAATTATACATCCTGATAAACAAGCAGGAATTAAGTGAAATTTTATACAAAGTTGAAATGAAGCTCAGATCTCTTTAAGCCTGTCTGGGGAGACTTTGTGAAACGCCACCCACTAATGGTTCTTTATGTTCTGAAAATGAAAAAGTTCTCTCCTAGGAGTCACAAAGAAGTTGAGTTCCTGTTTAATTACAGCGAAGATGAGACAAAAATACTGAATTTTTGTTCATCGTGGTTTGACCAAGGCCAGGTGGGTGATGGGAGACACCATCCCTGACCTTCATGAAAGGAGAACATTCGGGATAAACACATTCCCAGCAGGTCAAGGTGGTAACAACCAACAGTTGAACGGGACAGAAAACTTGAACCTTCAGTCCTTAATGAAGTCTTAGACACCAGGCTGAGCTGTTCCATGGGCCAGTTATTCCATAGCTCTGCACTCTATGGAAGTCCTTAATCCTTCCTGGAAACGAACGCCGCTGGGTATCGATTGCCAAAACTCCTGGCAGATAAGCTTTGCTCCAGCTCACCCTGTTTTATCACTGGGATGGGGAAAGAATCCCAACTCAGAATGCTCACGGCATTCAAAATAAGTGGAATTTTGCTGTTATCCTCAGCAGGGCTGGACTTGGTCCAGCGTACGAGGCCTGGTGGAGCTTTCACTGGAATTAAAGCAGAGCAGCCAGGCCCGTGTCTGGAAGTGGCAGCTGCTCCTGGGCACATCTGGCTGGCCTGAAACACCTCACCAGGCTGGCCAGTTAAATCCAGCTGGTCTAAGGGCCTGGGAGCTCGGGATGGGATCCGGGAGGGAGAACATTGGGCAGATCCAAGGCGCTTTGGCTCTGCTCTCTTGAGGAGCTGGCTCTCAGTGTATTCAGGTTCCATTTGCACCCTCTTCCAGGTAGGATAAATTATGCAAGCCCACAGCCCTTCCATTTCTCCCGGGAGATAATGAGCACAAGTCAGTTCTTTCCATAAAAACCAGGGGAAAATCACATCGCTGCTCGTGCTCTACCAGCTCAACCCGCGGATTGCCAAGCCCGTGACATCATCACTGGCAACATCCAAGGCTCCAGATTAGAAGTAGCCCAATGACATCACCCTGCCCGTGTCTATCTAACAGATGGTTTCTGTATATTGTGTAATTTTAGATCATTATTCATGCTTTGGGTCGGTATAATTCAGGAAGTGCAAAAATTGCCAAGAAAAATTGACCTGGAACTAGTTCAAAGCGACTCAATAATTTTATTGATTAGACTCCTTAGCTTTCATTTTGCAGCAGAGCCATCATGAATCATCGATACGCAACAATATCTGAATCACTTCTCCGCGAGCTGAATTAAGTGCTCCAGAACAAGGTAAGCTTTGAAGGCCCTCAAGCTGTTGGAAAACAAGATAGCCCAGATGATTTGCTGGCCAGCCCTGAAAAGGGGCCAGGAGCTATTTACTGAGGCAAGTGGTTTGTTTGAACTGGAGTTTTATTTATTTTCATATTTTACTTCTTGACTTCATCTCCGCCTTCAGCTCAAAGGCTCGGCAGGGACGTGTTTCAACCGACGGGAACCTGGGCCAGAAAGAGCCTTCTGAGAGGCCTCAGCAGGCACAGCCCCAGCACTGAGATAAAGCCCCAAAAGCCTGGTGGAGGAAGGGGAAAAGAATAAAAGGAAGGGGGTAAAAAGTGCTGGGGAGGCTTTTTGTTCCAAAGGTTTACGAGGAAGGGCGGCCGTGCAGAAAGCTCCGCGTGAGGAACCCGCGGAGGGCAGCGGGAGGAAGCTCTGCATGGCTGGGCTCGGATAAACACGTCTGCCAGAGGCTCCCGAGCACTCAGGGTCACCTTTGGGACGTGCCGTGGGGGAAAGTTTCCTTTGTGATCCACCCCAAAATCAGCTCAAATCAGGGATTTGAGAAAATCTTGGAAATTGGGCTTTTTCTCAAGAGAAAACTTGAGGAAAAGCACAATTTTCTCTCAAGGTGCTCCAACAACAACTCCCAGGGGTGTTCTGCCTCCAAAAGGTATCCTGAGGATGGCTGTGGGGATTCCCCTGTAGTGAATCCCTAAATGCCTTTAGGAATGTCCCAAACCCATATTACCAGGACTGAAGTAGAACACGAGAATTTTAGGTGGGAAGAGAGATCAAGTCTGGATCGCAGGAGGAGCTGGGAGCTGCTCAGCCCCTTCCTGGTTCTTAGAGCCCAACCAGATCCTGAACAAATCTCAGCCTTGCAGGAGCAGCTGAAGAAAATATCCCAGTCTTGGCAGTGGTTTCCTGTCATGGATGTGCTGATCCCAGTTAAGTGGGTCTGGGAAAGTGTCCTGGGAAGGAACACTCGGAATTTACGGAAACCAAAGGAGTCTGAACCTGGTCCTGCAGCCTCCAGAGGCATCCATGGGCTATCCCATGGCCCAGCAGAAGGAAAGCAGTTTTGGGGGCTTCTCTTTCAGCAAAGGACGAAAATCCCAGACTTTCTGAGCCAGGGCTTTTCCGGTTCCTCTGGGATCTGAGTGGTTCTCTGGCACAGCTTGCACTGAGTATCCCGGTGGCTGTGGAGGTGCCAGCTGGGGCTTGGAGAAAGTGGAAAATCAAATAATTGAACTAAAAAGATCCGAGTTCGGTTTTTAGACCTTATTCCCCAGCATAAGCAAGGCTTGAATAATGCCCCTGAACAAGTGTGAAGTCCTTTGGAAAGGGAAAAAGGAGACAACGAATGGCAAGTTTGTAATTTAGCTCCCTGGGATTTTCCTTCTCATCAAACAGGATAAACCACTGGGTGCAAACAAGGCACCTTTACTGCTTTCAAAACAAAATATTTCATATCCTCACTATCAGCAGTCAAGCTCTTGTGTAAACTGGGTGTAATCTTGCCTTAGATTTTTAGGAACACCAGGAAAACCTCTTCCCCTGACCAAAAATCTTTTACCTGCCCCATAACTGCACTTTTTGTGCCCCTGGTGATCTCATTTCATCATTTGCTTCATGTCCTCTTACCGAAATAGTCTGGCTTGCAATTCTAAATATTTAGGGAAGACATCCTTGTTTAATTAAAATCTTCATGGGGGGAAAAAAATCTGGCCTTGCCTTTCCAGTCAGAGAGAGCATTTCCAACCTGAAGGATTCTATAATTCTGCCATCTTTCTTTATTCCTTCGTTTTATGCTGGTTTTAAAACACAGAAACCCATTTAAAGGCAATTTTAAAGTAATAATATTAAGCTTATAAGCTCAAACTTATTCTCCAGGTGATTTTATTATCCAAATCCTTATGAAGATTAATTCTAATAGCCATAAATGTGTCCTGAGAAAACATCTCCTCTTATCCTGTCTCCAACAGGAGAAACAGTGGAAAGATTCTCTGAAATGATTATTTTTATGAAGAGTTAATCTTTGTTACTGAGAAAAATTTTTAGTCTTCTCGTTATTTTTATTGTATCTGGTTATTTATTTTCTATTATTCTTGCCAAGTCTTCCCTAGTAAGAAAACTCCTTTCCTCCTTCCTGATTTCAACAGCCAAACAAAAAAAATCGGTGGTGATCATGCTGTAATTCTGTTTTCTTTCAAAGCTCCTGCTTTAAGTGCTTTCCCTCAGGCACTTCCAGGCTGGATCACATCCCTGTCTGAACATCCCACCTCAGGAAGGGGGGAGAAGCCCACTGACATTTTCCTTATCAGTTTTTTTGAGGATTTCTGCAGCATTTAACACGGTGCACAGAGGAGACAGCCGGGATTTGGAGGAGGATGGCCACAGATAAGAAGCTTCCCTTGGCTCTCTTTGCCAAACCTCAGAACACGCTGAGGATTATTTGCTTTATTTAATGCTTTCCTCTTCATTTTCATGCTCTTAAAGGAGAAAATCATGCTTGGAAAAACCCCAAAGAAGGTGTTATAGATGCCTTCTATATCCCTAAATTTGCTATTGCTAAGGAATCCGAGGAAACTTTGGCCAGCTGGGAGAGGGAAGATGCGGTTGTCTGGTTCTCCAGCAGTGACCCTTGCACTGGAGCAGAGATGGATTGGCTGGAGCCAGGAGGGAGCACTTTGTCTCCCAAATCCCTGGGTGTGAGCTGGGTTTTCCTGCCAGCCTGCGATTGATTGAGTCATCACAGGTCAGCGATGGCTGTGGATAAATATTTCCTTGGAAGACGTCAGCCTTTGGAAAACAGCACAATAAATTCCAGCCCTTTGGGCTCAGTCAAATCAAGCAGGACCTCCCCAGGCCCAGCTGGGGTTAGAGGAGGGTTTGTGGCACCCAAACTGACCCCAAAACTTGGGGACAAAAGCAAAATGTATCAGAGTGGTTTTCAAATGTTCGTCTCCCGAGGCATTTGGAATTCTGGTTTATTTTTCCCCTGGGATTTCCTTACCCCCACAAACTGCTCCTCAGTGCCTGAACCATTCCAGATTCACCTTCACCTTTTCAGGGGGGTCAAGGTGGAGACCACCAGCTTTGTACCTGGATTAGTACAGGGGGGGAAAGGTGGTCCCCAACCCTTGCGCTGGTCCGCACCATCACCCTCGTGCCTAATTAAAGGCTTTGGCTCTAGACTGTCAACATCCAGAATATTTTCTGCAGCATTCCCGGTGAAAATCCTGCTGATTCCACCAAAAAAATTACAATCACCAGGGAAATGAAGAATCTATTGATTATGACTGAGGGAGATATTCTTGTGGAGGGAGCTGTCATTCATAGCTGGGCAGGAAGGAGGTTTGGAAGATGATTCTCTCGTTAATTCCTCTAATTAACCCCAATATTCACTATCGGGCCTGGTTATAGAGTAAAAAATAAGGTGAAATGTTGTTTTTCTAGACCTATTTATTTTGCTGGTTAATGGGTTAAAATAGTTGCCAGCTGTGCAAAGTTCTCATTATGTTCATTACTCATAATGCTCCTCACAATGAGATGATTAATTCCACACACTTGCAAGCCCTTCAGTGAATGCTGTTGATTAAGCAATTATGTTAATCCACTCGTGTTTGTTTTCCCACTGCTCTGATGATGGTTGAGCCCAATTTCTTCGCTGAATTATTCCATGGACGCTCTCAAAGCTTTGCTGTAATTTGGAAAGGCCAAATCCGCCCTCCACAAACGATGTGAGGGTGAAAACTGCGGATTTTTTGTCCGTGGCTCAGTTTGGGTTGCTAAAAAAGGTGCAGGACTTTTTGATGCCTTCCGGTTTTGGCCAAATCCTGGGCAGGAGTAACATCAATTTTCTGTCTGCTTTAACCCTGGGAAATTCAGGACTGAGAGAACGGAATCTTTCATTGAAGTTGTGTTTTCTTTTGTATTGATACTCAGTAGCTGATTTGATCTTCTGTTTCTACAAGATTGGTAACAAAATGAGTTTTGGAAGTGTTGCATAGATGGATTCTCAAGTATTGGGCCACTCAGAGCCAAAAACCTGACATTTGCAGGACAAATGACAACACCTCAACGTGAAAAACGGACGATTATTCCCCCAGTTTAGATTTAATCACTAATCTGATACAAATCAGCAGCTGATTAGACATGGCAAGGACTTTCACCTGCTTTTGGATGAAATATTTTCATCAGTAGCAAAACCAGGGAAATCCCGTGGTGGGAGAAACATGGAGTGAATTTTAAGAGTCTTTGCTGGATGGGGCAGTGGCTCTCTGAGTAAATTTGTGCTTTACCTACGGAACAAATTTCCAAGGGGCCAGAACCACTTGCAAGAAGCCAGAAACCTCCTGCCCAGCCCAGGCAGCTCCCTGGGTGTCCGAGGAAGCTGCAGCATCGTTTGGAATCCTCGTTTACGGTTCCGCCAGCGCGGCCCAACGGGAAGGGAAGGGGAGGAAAGACGGATCCCAGTTCTACCCCGACAGACTAAACACAACCCCCCGGCACTGCCCGGCTCCAGGCTGGCCCAATCCTTGCCAAAACTCCGGAATAAGACACACGGAAAAGGCCAACAGACCCAGCAGAGCGGCCAAACCCAAACGGCAAAATATTAACGAAGCCAAACCTGCACAAAAGTCACTGTCCCAAAAGATCTCTGATGGATTTTGAGTCACTCATTAATCAAAATTATGATAAAGCAGCTTATAAACACAAAGAAATGATGTTTAGTGATATCCTCCCAAAGACTTCCTACTTTTACCATTTTTCACAGAATCCCAAAATATTCTCAGCCGATCCAAGTCCAAATCCTTGCCCTGGACAGATTTTTATCCTCAACTTCTGTATTTAAAGTGCACATTCACAACAACCTCCCTGATACTCCCTGAGCACGGACCATCACTGACCACAGCTTTTATTTTGGGGGGTCCATTTCCGGAGCAGCAGCTCGTAAAAGATCCCAAATAAAGCTCGGCTCTCGGCAGCCCAGGTCGATATTTTATATATCGGTCACCGCGCCGCGCTGACGGCTCGCCTGCAATGTGGCCTCTGTCTTTTTTATGATGTACATTCCTGGTGAGTGTTGGGCAGATTGATCCCATTCTGGGCTCCAGATTGGAAAACAGATGTGCGGGGATAAAAAAAACCTGCAGGAAAAAGGTGCAAAAATAACGCAGAGACCCCTGAGAAAGAGCCTTGGAGAGGGACCTGTTTAGGTTTGTCAGAGAGGACTGAAACAGCATGAAAACATCACCAAAATTCCTCACAAAAGAAGAGCAGCGGTTGCTGAGTGAGCCCAAATCCAGGAGGGAAAGATCAGGGAGATGAACAAACTTTTAAGGAAGCAGAAAGTTCTTGAGGCTTCGTTGCCTTCCAGTCAAGAGCAGCAGTTTCAGCTAAATTGGGATTATTTCTCTTGGTGAGAGGTTGCAGAGTGGATTTTAATCTTCTTGATGTCAAACTACCCAACCAAGCATCACCTTCTGGGTTTGAATCTCTCTATAAATACATCTACATGGATTTTTATATTCATCTGTCAAGAAAGTGGCACTGACTGGGTAGTTTCATTAAAAAGGAGCAGCCTTTCCCTGTGATTGCATTGAGAAGAAGAAATTTCTTCATTTTTTCCTGTAAATATTCCTGTTGGAAGTTAAAAACCAGTAAATTCCGATAAATGCTGAAAGATGGTTGGCAGCCATAGGAAAATCTGTAACTTTGCTCTTTCCAATTTCTCCTGAAAAGGGCATTTTCTGGCCTTTTCCAGAGGCATCCCAACTTAGAGAACAGACCAGAATCACTTCCCTGGCATCCACTGCCTTGATTTCCTTCATCTTTCCCCCCTCTCCATGGGATGAGGACCCTGGATTTGGGATTACATTGGGTTTTTTACAAACCAACTTAGCTTTATGGGGCAGTTAAGCACAGTGTGGAATTTGCCCTTAATATTCATCCACATGCTTGATGAATTCCCATACTTGAGTTTAATCTTTTAAAGCCAGACTTGTTTTAATTCACTCGTGTCTCAAACTCAACACCCGTTTTCCACCTTCCCTTGTTTTGGGAAGGCTGAGTTGAACCTCTTAGAAGAGAACTGCTCAGAATTCCTTTTCTTTCCTCCCAAAAATCAGTGCTGAAATTCTGGAGGCAGCTGTTCCTGTGAGCCCAAGCTGCCACCAAGTTCAAGGAGGAGGAGATTGCCGTAATGTAACCGAAGAAATCCTGGAAATCCCGGCGGGCACCCCAAGGTGTTGAAGGGGGGTCAGGGAGCACGGGAGACATGAAAAGGCTTTTTTTGCAGCTGGTTCCTTTCTCCTATCGACTGTACAAAGGCAGAGGGGAGGGAGCGGGGCTGGATTATGAAAGGGCCACGCTTTCCATCCATGTTCAGGAAACCAGGGAGACAAAAGGCACCCAGCAGCAGCCACATGGCGAGGGGGCTTCGGAAAACAGCCGCCTTCCTCTGGTGTTTCCTCAGGAGCCCGGGATCCATCGCCGCGTTTGTTTTTCCAAGGAAATAATTAAAGATGTGGATAAAAAAAAAAAAAAAAAACCACGAAAAAAGAACCCTGAACAAAAGACTGACCCTCCCTTTTTTTTTGTTTTGTTTTGTTTTTAACCCTTTTTTTAAAATCGCCCTGCCTGCCCACTGCAAGGGAAATCATTTTTGTGCCCCCCTTCCGCTCTCGGCGCACAGCGCCGGGAGCAGGGATTGCTTTACATCCCAGTAGAAGGGAATGGTTAAGGAAACCTCTGGCAGTATTATGGATGGAAGTGCAAGGAGATGGTTTTATCAGGAGGCTTCAAGGCTATTATTGTCCAAATAAACACTTGCTTTGCCAGACACGATCTACAGCTGCTGCACGGGGACCCCCGAGTTCCATCTGAATTTCAATCTCCCTGCCTCCATCTCCTTTCTGCCTTTCCCACTTTTTGCAGCCCTGAATAGCCCACTGTGCTGGATTACTTCACTTTTTCCATCTCAACAGGCTTCACCAGGCTCCTGACTTCCTGCCCACCACTCTGCTCCCCACTTCGGCTGCCTTTAGGAAGCTTTAACACCTTTGGGGGTGGGATTTTTTTTTTTTTCCACTTCCAGGGACAGGATGCTCCTCCAGATTCCACTATCAGGATGCAGGATGTCACTGCTGCCCAGAGCAGGGATCCCATGGGATGCACATCTCATCTCCCCGGGCAGGCAAATTGAGTAAAGTAAGGAGCGGCTCAGACAAACTTTTTGGAAAGTTGTTAAATCTTTATCATTTTTTACTTTCCTACACCCACGTTGTTCTCCAGTCTCACAAACAGCCCCACAAGAGACAAAGTACAGGAAATATTCCAGCAGCATCACTCTAGGGTCAATTAAAAAACATGGACTGGCAGAGTTTCACCAAGCAACAAATTCTGAGGATCTTTAAGGGTAGAATTGCAGGAGAACAGGGAGAACGAGCATTTCTAGATAGATTCAGGTGATTTTTTTTCCTCTGGAATGAGTGTTTCAGACAGAAAACCCACTAGAGTTCACCAGGATGATAAAACTCTTCATACAACGCCACAGGAAATTAACTTCTATTTACTCCCTTTGATTTTCTGTTCCTTCTCTTGCTGCCTCTTCACCTCACTCTTGGTTTAAAAGCTTTCCAAGCTTTAGAATCCAAACTACACCCGTGGCTTTGGACACTAACAGGCCTCACCACCAAGGCCACTGAAAATCTGGGTATTTCAGCAGGAAATTTAATCCAGATTTTACCTGAAATCTCCTCTTCCCACTCGAGCGCCAGCAACTCCCAGGGACAAACTCTCCTCAGGCTTGGCCAGACCAGGCTTAACTCAACCCAAGGCTGAGCAGAGGCTTCCCCAGGAGCAGTTCCCGAGGGATCAGACCCAGAAGCCCTCCCTGAGCAGGGTTTTACGGGGGATTCCCTTTGGAACACAATTCCTCAGGCCTGGATGCTCAGCCCCACGCGCTCACCTGGCCCTGGACCAGCTCCAGCTGGGGTCAGTCCTGGCACTTGCTGGTGTGGCCTCGGAGTTGGATCCTCTGGGACTTGCTTGTGGCATCGTTTAACATTCTGTTCAATTTATATTGAATTTTTAACTGGCAGACACATAAACTTCTTGTTTTCCAATAATAAACACAGGGAAAGCAGCCTTAAAATAAGGGGAATCTTTTTTTGAGCCTCCTAAGAATTAGACTGGTGATAGTACACACACTGATATTTTGTATACACCACTAATGCTGGTGTAAAGTAGATAAAATTCCCATCGTGATCAGAGATGCAGGAAAATGTCTGATCATTGAGCTGTCAATTTTTAATCCCTATCACAAATTCAGAAATTTTTGTTTCTAGCATTTAATCTTGAGAGCAACCACCTTTGAACTGCAAATCTTGTACCCTCAGGCCAGGATTTCTGATCTTTGTCCCTAAATTCTGTATATTTTCACTCCAGTAAAACTTCAGTTTTACTCCACCAAGAGGGCTCAGATTTTTTGCCCGACATAGAAAGTCTCAGTGAAAGTTTATCCCTCATTCTTCCACTCACCGACAGAGTATTTGACATGCTGGGAGTGAGGTGATATTTTGAGGCGTGGCTCTCAGTTTGCAGCCATTGAGCCAGGCTTTAAAAAGGAGAATTGCACTTGATCTGGAGCTTTGGCTTCTTCACGTGCAGATAATGAGCTCACAAACTGGATTTTCAGTATTAATTCTGAGCTTCTTAAGGCAAATTTTGTACGCCCATGACCTGTGTGGGGCGGCAGTGGTTGCTGGAGCTCCACACCGGGGTGCAGGTCGGGGTTTTCCGTAGGGGTGGCACATGGAGCCATCCCCGAATGCCCAGCTCCTGGATTTGGTCCGGCTCAGCTGCAGGAGCCAGGCGGGCCGAGTTCCTAGCTTTGCTTTGGGTTTATACCCGAAAAAAAGCAGAACTTCCTAAGCTTTGCCTTAAAGCTCCTCGCTTTCCACTGCCTCCCGAAGAGCCGAAAGCAGCATTTCTGAGCCACTTCACCTCTCCGCACCTCATTTCGTTTGCTAAATCTGAAGGAGCCTTTCAGGATCTCCTGCTGAGGCGCACCAGCACCAAAAGCAGAATTTGGGAACCCCTTGCTCCCAATTTCCTCGGAGCAGGACAAGCCACGCCTGGACGCAACCAGGAGACAAGAAGGGGCCTTGTGTGGCTCGGCCGCCTCTGGGTCTGGCCTTCAAAGCTGCTCTCAGCCAGGGAGGGGGAGATGTTTAGACCATTAAAATGTTCTCCTTGATTGGTCTGGCCGAGCAGAGAGCCCTCCTTTCACGCCAGCAAATCCAATATCCATATGCAAAATAAATACGAGTTGAGTTTCTCTCTCCACCCCGCCACAGCAAATAAACAGAGCTGTCCTTCTCCGGCGGGATTCCTCCGGAGCTGCCAGCACTGGGGGACACTTGTTGCACTCCTGGAGGGGTCCTCAGCTCATCCCTATCTGTTTTCCCAGGAAACTGGGCTAATGAGTGGCTCCATGGAGTGGCACCATGATCCTGCAGATGGAATAATGAAACTGGCTGGGGTTTTTATTTATGCTGATTCCATTCTTTACAAATATATTCCTGGGATTCAGTGATGTGAATGACTTTATAACATCTTGCAAGAGGCCAGTTTGCTGTGTCTTTATTAAAAATAATTATTTAGAGCACTGGAATTATTGATAAATGCACCCGGTCCACTTCCAGCCCCAAATTCTGTCAATTTGTTGGCAGATTCCTCTGGAGCTGCCAGCACTGGGGGACACTTGTTGCACTCCTGGAGGGGTCCTCAGCTCATCCCTATCTGTTTTCCCAGGAAATTGGGCTAATGAGTGGCTCCATGGAGTGGCACCATGATCCTGCAGATGGAATAATGAAACTGGCTGGGGTTTTTATTTATGCTGATTCCATTCTTTACAAATATATTCCTGGGATTCAGTGATGTGAATGACTTTATAACATCTTGCAAGAGGCCAGTTTGCTGTGTCTTTATTAAAAATAATTATTTAGAGCACTGGAATTATTGATAAATGCACCCGGTCCACTTCCAGCCCCAAATTCTGTCAATTTGTTGGCAGATTCCTCTGGAGCTGCCAGCACTGGGGGACACTTGTTGCACTCCTGGAGGGGTCCTCAGCTCATCCCTATCTGTTTTCCCAGGAAATTGGGCTAATGAGTGGCTCAATGGAGTGGCACCATGATCCTGCAGATGGAATAATGAAACAGGCTGGGGCCTAATTTATTCTGTTTCCATTTTTTTCCAAATATATTCCTGGGATTCAGTGATGTGAATGACTTTATAACATCTTGCAAGAGGCCAGTTTGCTGTGTCTTTATTAAAAATAATTATTTAGAGCACTGGAATTATTGATAAATGCACCCAGTCTACTTCCAGCCCCAAATTCTGTTGAATTGTTTGCAGGTCCCTCTCTTAAGGGGTCATAAATAATTTGTCTTTGTTGTGTTTTTGGTAAATACCCATGGTAGGGTGCTCCTGATGATGATAATTAATTCCTAAATTATTGATTTTCAACAACATAAGGGAAAATCCCCCAAGTGTTCTCATTCCTGTTGTTGTTTCTCAATCTCTCTGCAATAACCAGTATCTATATATATAAAATATATCAATATATCCATGGTATAGTTAAAGCAGGGAACACTTTCCCTCTTTCAAACACCGTTTAGGTGGATTTTCTCATCATTACATCTTTTGCTGTGTTACCTTGACTCCGTTCTATCATCTTGGCTCTTCTCAGCCCATTTTGGCAGCAGAACCATCCCGAAAACCTCGGGTTGGACCCGAAACCCGCAGCGAGCTCCATCTGAGGAGGAGTCTCCGAGTACCCGTGTGGTCTGGTGGCAGAGGAGCAGCTTGGAAATGGCAAATCAGATGGAATTACACGATTCTTATCTTTCTTCCCTGCAGAGGGCACGAGCTGCCGACTTAGAACTTGCTTGAAGTGCAGGGAAACGGGGAAAAAAGAGATTTTTCAGTGAGTTTTCAGGAGCTGGAGGAGATATTAGCAAGGGGCCCTAACCTGGTTATTAGCTATGCACAACTGTTGTTTATTTTTACGCAGGAACTAAAGGAGAAACCATCTCTGCTTATTTTTCTTTACTTAACTAAAGAAATTGTATAGCTTTTGGAAAGGGTTAAATAATTTCCTCCTTCCGCGCACTCCTCGGGCTCTCCTCGCCCGTGTGTGAGCGTGCAGGAGGTTCCCCACTAACCACAGCTCTGTTTTCCAAAAGGAAATTAAAGTGAAATACATCAGCCAGGCTGGGACTTCACACTTCAGAGACTTGTAAAGAACATCGGCTGCTGAAATTGATGGTCGCTTTAACTGCCCACAGCTTCTCCTCCAGACAGGAGCTTAAGGTTTTACTGGGCTTAATGGGACAATATCTTCCTCCCAATGACTTCATTTAGGTCCTGCTGAAATCCCTATTAAAGCAGGGTTGTTAATATTTCATTAAAATGCCTCTGATGGCAGCTCTGCTAATCTACAGGGACACCATTCCCTTCCCATGGGGTGGATTCCCACATGGGACGGGAAAAATGTGTGAGGAATTCCATATTCTCCTCAGCGCTGAGTCCTTTGTCTCTTTAAGGGCTGAAACTTTTCTTGCTCCTTCATTGTTTTTTGAACAATTTTAATTTTCTGGATAACAACGCAGAGATCATGGAAGAGCTGGAAACGCCAGTGTTTTAAATATTGTAAATATTGTAAATATTACAAAAGAAAACGTATCTTGGCCAGAGCAGGGAATGAAAATATGGTCATTTCTACCGAGGATTTACAGTTCCTTCTGGAATGCAGGAGGAAAATGGGCAGGAGGAAAATGTGCAGCACTGAATCCCAGGATGGTTCAGGCTGGAAAAGATCTCTGAGATGATCGAGTCCAATCACCAACCCATCACCACCACCTTCACCACTGAACCCTGTCCCCAGGTGCCACATTCACCTGTTTATTGAGCGTTTCCAGGGATTGTGACTCCCCACTGCCCTGGGCAGCCTGTTCCAGGCTTGACATCCCTTTTCCATGAAGGAATTTTCCCTGATTTCCACCCTAAACCTCTCCTGGCACACCTTGGTGCTGTTTCCTCTCACCCTGTCGCTGCTGAAGATCCGGCAGCGGGGACAGTGGTGACTTCAGCAGATAAACTCCAGCTCCAGGGCGTGACCATTCCAGGGCACATCCTCGGCCAAAGGGAGCCTTTGTAATTCCCCAATTGCCGAATCCGAGGAGTTCCGACACTGCCCAGCACCAGAGCTTGGGTTTCCAGGGTTTATCTTTGAAATCAGGGGGCTCTCCTGGGTAAAAGGAGAGCTCTCATTATGGGCTTAGCAAATTAAACTGTTTGTGTCTCCAGAAGGAAACAGCCCGGAGCCCGAATGCCTGCTGGGCGATCAGGTTCCGCGGGGCCCGGGCACAGGCAGCCAACCTGCAGCAATCCACGGGACCAGAGCATAATTTAGGTTGGAAAAGACCTTTAAAGGTCACTGAGTGCAACCATAAACCAAACACTGCCGAGTCCCACCAAACCATGGCCCTGTTGTCACAGGAACCTGAGCCAGGCTGCCAAACCAAGGCTCCCGACTGCCAGGAACATTATTTCTTAAAAATCCTGTCTTATTTGTGGAAAAAAAATTAGGGGGCAATGAACCTAAAAACATCTGTAACTCTGTTTTAAAATGCTCATGGAATGCAGTCAGCGGTCAGGTAGATCCAGGTGGGAATAGGATGGGTTGAGGAGGTGCCACATCCACGATGAGAGGAGGGCTGGGATGCTCCTCACACGCCACCCGTGGGGAAATAAAACCCTTTTAAAACAAAAGCTGAACGTGAGACACTCCAGGGACTTCCAACCCCCTCCAGGACCCTCGGGCAGCCCCGGCAGCGGGAGCTGTATTTTTGTGGAAGGATATTTCCCAGAGTTGGAGTTGTCAGCTTCCATTTCTCCTCCCGGCCTTGACGCACAGGTTGTCTCAGGAATTTGTTTGACTGACAGATGTCCAACCCAAAGGAAGCCCCCTGGATCTCCCCAGCTGTGAGACCGTGAGCTCCTTGCAGTGCTGCACGGCAAAAATTCCATAATAAAATGAAATGAGTAAATTCCTTCCCAAAAAAACTTGAAGCGAGCGTTCCCCATATTTTTAACACAAAATATTTCATCCCTTAAAATTTGTTTCTGTTGTTATTGAGTCTAACTTTTGGGTGTACGCGTGTTTTCATTGCAGTATTGAATATAAATCAATTAGCTCCCCTTTTTCATGGAAATACCAACTTTTTATTATTAGAAATGGCAATAATAATAATAATAATAATCATAATCATAATCATAATAATTCACTGCAATATTGCAAATTTTATTATCTCAGAGTCTCATTCCAAAGTTTGGAAGTGCAGTTGGAGTTTTTGAGTCCAGGGCAGAGGGGAGCTGGTTATTAAAGAGCATTAATATAAATCAGAGTTAATTCAGAAGTTGAAAGCAGGTTATGGGCAAGGGATTTCTGAGCTTTGAGCTTTAAAAAATAGGAAATGGTACATAAAAATATATATATTTATATCTATGTCCAAGTATGTGTAATTAAATATATTCATGGAGATTGCAGAAGAAAAATACAATGTCCACGGAAATATCAGGGAAAAACACTGGGTATTTATTTATATCCTGCAAAAGGGAAAGTTGCCATTTGGAAGGAAGCTGAGACTCCCATGCTACTTAATTTCCATGGTCATTCCTCACTTTTCCTGGATAACCCACCCAGAAATCCAACTCCAAGGGCTGTTCCCAGCACTCCAGTGGTGTTTATAGCACTTTGTCCTTGAAATCCCAGCACTCTGCCAGCAAAACGAGATGGGATTGACTGGACAAACCCCTTGGAATAACGGGATAAGCGGGAAGGATTTATCCCAACGGGAAACACTCATTTTCCCCTTGTGTGGCTGCTCCTCTCACCCACCCCAGCACATCCAGCAGCTCGGAGGCTCCCAGCCCTGCCCTGCTCAATCCCTGCTCTCCAGGGTATTTTTGGGGTCTCTTTTCCCACCGCTTCCATGGGAAGGAGCTCTAAACACCCTGTGGCAAAGATGCGTTGTGCAGGAGCAGGGAAAACAGGATCCAGCAGGTTTTTTGGGAGACTCCAGCATCCAAGTCAGAGCTGGGCTTCAATGCTTCACGACTTGGCATCTCGTGAGTCTGGAGGTGGCAGAGGGTTTGGTTGTGAGCAGACAAACGATGAGCAGATCCATGATGATTATGAGGGTGCTGATCTGTGGGAATGGATGGGATCCTGTTTCCTTCTCCCCCCGCTGAAAGCAGCAGAAATAGCTCCAGGGTTATCTGCTCCTGCTTCTCGTGGCAGAGGAGGAGATGTCAAAGTTTGGAAGTGTGACGGAAATACAGGAAAACCCAGATTCAGAGGGTGAATGAGAACAAATCCCGGTTTTTATTTAACTCATATTTAATATTTCAATGTAATATTGAAACTAAATTACTTAAATCAAAAGATCTACCAAACAACTTCCAAAGGCAATCTCCTGAGTGAGGGGATTCACCCTCCTGACTTTGGAATATTTTCGTAGTCAAATACTTGATTTAGATTTGAAACTTAGCGTGGAACGACTTTGGTCGGAAGGGACCTCAAGGATCATCCCATCCCACCCCTGCCATGGACAGGGGCACCTCCCACCATCCCAGGGTGCTCCAGCCTGGCCTTGGGCACTTCCAGGGGCAGCCACAGCTGCTCTGGGAATTCCCTCCCAGCCCCTCCCCACCCTCAGAGGGAAGAGAGAATTCCTTCCCAATATCCCATCCAGCCCTGCCCTGGGCAGTGGGAAGCCATTCCCTGTGTCCTGTCCCTCCATCTCCTGGAATAATCTCTCTCCGTGTTTCTTGTCAGCTCCTTCAGGTGTTGGAAGGCCACAACCACCCCAAAGCTTCTCTTCTCCAGGCTGGACCATCCCAATTCTCCCAACCTTACGGTGCTTTTCCCTTCCTCCCCTGGCCGCTGGGATTGACCTTCGGCAGGTCCATGGAGCCATCAGGTGCCCTGGCACAGCTCCTCCCGTGCCCGGAGAACGCCGGGGTGACACCGCTCCCTTCTGGGCTGGGAACTTCCGAGGGTCAGGAGTCACCTCTGGGACAAAACGGCCAACAGAGAAACGCGCCTGAAACTGCCCCATCGCGTCGCTGAAAACTGAATTTTCCAGCCCTGCGCACCTGAAAATGGAAACAAACCTCAAACTGTGGCTTTTCTGATTTTTATTGTATCCAAACAAGAATTTCTTCTTTTTTTCTTTCCTTCTGTTATTTCTTTCCTTCTTTTTTCTTTCCTTCTATTCTTTCTTTCCTTCTTTTTTTCCTTTCCTTCATTTTTCCTTTCCTTCTTTTTTTCCTTTCCTTCTTTTTTCTTTCCTTAGTTTTTTTCTTGCCTTCTTTTTTTCTTTTCTTCTTTTTTTCTTTCCTTCTTTTTTCTTTCCTTGTTTTTTTCTTTCCTTTTATTTTCTCTTCTTTTTTTCCCTTTTTTTCCCTTTTTTTTTTTTCCCTTTCCCTCCCAAGCCCCTCTCCCTTTTTATTCTTCTCTTTTTTAAAAGCCAGCAGGATAAAATCCCGGCCTGTGCCAAAGGCCTGGCTGCTATATTTAACTCAGACAAACACGTAACAAATCACTATTCTGCAGAAAGAAGGCACACCTCAGAGGCTGGATTTTTTTTTTTTTTTTAAATTTTTTTTTTTCTCTTCAGACCTGGACTTAGAGACCACAACCCTCTAAATAATCCTCCAGAAATAAACCAATGAAATGTTCCCTCTGACAACAGACACAGCATTATACCTGCAGCTGGTAAATGTTTCCACAGTTCAACCACCTTTCCTTCTCGTTTCCAGTAAAAATTTGCTCCCGGGGGGATGGAGGCAGCAGTTGGATTTTAATTACTTTTCTGCAATAACGTGGAATGGAGAGTTGCAATTTTATTATTTTTTAATGCTGCTGATGGATTCTCATTTTCCTCTCTTTTTGGAAGGGAAGGACAGAGGAAGGTTGGCAGCAAAGGCAGATTCCCTGTGGAGAGCCATCCCTGATGTCTCTCAATCCCTCATTTTTTGCTGTTCCCTGCAGTCCAGAGACACGGAATTTTGGGAATTCAGTGAAGATTCCAGGGAACATCGCAGCACTGCTGGCTCAGCCCTTCGGACCAAGCTCCCGGTGAAGCTCAGTGGTTACAGCCTCTCCTTCCCTAGAACTCAAACCCCAGGGGCCAGGAAATTTGGGAATACTTCCCCCATCCCTGGAAGTGTCCAAGGCCAGGTCGGACGGGGCTTGGAGCAACCTGGTCCAGTGGAAGGTGTCCCTGCCCACGGCAGGGGGCGGGATGGGATGAAATTTAAGGTCCTTTCCTAAACCATTCCATAGATCCGTGATTCCATGATTTGAACAGGGGCATGGAACTGATCTCCAAGGTCTCCTCCAACCCAAACGGTTCCATGAGTCCGTGTGGGGAAAGCTGCCCAGCCCCGAGGTGGTTTTGGGGTGTAACTGGTGGGCGCTGCAGAAAGGAATTCAGTTTTTCAGAGAAAGGAATCGTTGTGTATCCTTGAATCCACCTGGATTTCATGGATGAAAATGCATCTCCACGGATTTCATGGAGAAAAACGCAGGGGGCACAACCAACGTTGGCTTTTCCTGGCTGAAGGCCTTGTCCCAGCCCTGGTGCTGCTGCCTGAAGCTGCCAGCAGAAATCCTGGTTTCCTGGGGGAAAGAAACCCCAGCAGTGTTGTACTGCCCTGCTATTCGAAGGTGTTTTGAGAATGAAACAACTTCAAAACTCAAAATCTGGGCAATTTCCTTAGATCCCTTTTTTCCCTCCTTGAACAGAGCCGGTTTTCTGCAGCTCCGAGTGGTCACTGCTGGAGCCCCTGGTTGTGATTCCAGAGCTCCCTGGAAATACCACCTTAATTGCAGTATCTCTGAAGGACATCCAGCAGAGAGATTTATTTTTCCTCAACAAGATTGATTTGGCTCCCACCCAGGCTCAGCCTTTTCCCTGGACTCCTTGGGTTTTGCTGGAGCCGTCCCCTTTTCCTGACTGCCTGCATTCACAGCCCTGCTCCGGGCTGCCCTCGGGAAGCTCTCCCTGCGCAGAGTGGTCTGGCCTTCATTCCACGGCATTTTCCTGAGGGAACTGGGGTTGGTGTCATTTCATCCCCTCACTCCTGCCATATCAAGGGTTCTTTATAGATTTAATTCCTGTTATCAGCATTTACATCCTCGTTTTATCCCTGCAACGGGATAAAATACGTTTAAAAAGCCCTGCTGACTTTGGGCAGGAGGATATTTATTTAAGCAAGCTGAGTTCCATATTTTGGTTGAATAATTACAGCCTTTTTCTCTTGCATCCATTTACTGAACCCTATTATTTTCTGTCACTGAAGCCCAAAAAAGTATTTACACAGCTCAGTGCTCCTCAGGCTAAACACGGATGGGATGCTCAACCATGGGAATCAGTGCAAAAATCCTTGATTTTTCGTTTTCTCAATGATTTTGGAATTGAGACTAAATAGAGTTGGAAGGGCTGAGGGAAGCAGAGAGATGTTTCTTGTCCCTAATGTGCAGAAAGTTTGGATCTCTTCCTTAATCCAGGGGAAAGGACCATAAGTAGGAACATACTTTGGTTTGCAGTTTATTTTTCTCTGCTTTCCCTTCCCTAATTCAAACAAACCCAGCCTTTTCTTCGGTTGGGGCTGTTCCATCCAAGGATGGGATTTCTCTGGAATCTCCCTGCTGCTCCTGGTGGGCTGGATGCGGGTGGTTCCCTGGAACATCAGGAGATGCTGGAACCATACCAGGTCCTGGGCCACTCATTTCTTAATCAGGCTTCTTAAACAAGCAAAGCATCGAGGCCGAAAAGTGAAAATTTAATTATCTGTTTGTTTCTGAAGCTGCTGTTGAACCATGAGCTGCTAAAATGGCGAGGGGGGGAAATCACACAATTAAATTAGAAAAATGTGGGATGTTAGTTTTGGAAGGAGGATGCCTTGATGTGGCTTGAAGGAAGCAGTGTGTGAACCCAGAGATATCCTGGCTTGATCTGGACTCCAAGGCAGAACTACGACCGTTTCCCTCTTGCACACGCTGGTAGTTTTCCATAGGTTCTGTCTGCTCCCGTTTGGGAACTGGAGGGCACCCCCTTCCATCCCTCTGCAGATCAGGATGGTGTTTGAATGAGATTATTGAAGATTCTGATTACCTTGATTACACCCTTCTGGTTGTGCTGATGTCAAGAATCGTGTGCTGCTGCTGCTGCTAAAACTCTTAAACCCCTCCAAAACTGTAGAAGCACCTTGCCGAAATAAAACTTTCCTTTTTTTTTTTCCCTCCTTTTTAACTTTTCCTGGGTTATTCCTGAATCCCTTAACCATGGATTAGTGGTGCCCTCACACGGTGCTTTCTGTGCCCCTCTGGCATTATAATCCCATATAAACACAATTATCTGCCACTGGTTTACACGAAGTCACGGATATCTATTTCTTTATGTGTTTTTTTTTCTTTAATATAGATCATTTATCAATGCAAATTTTAAGTGACAGCATTGATGAAACCCCCAGAGGAGGATGTAAAATGGATTTCAAGTCCAAAGCTGGAGCATGAAACGTCAATTAAATATTCCAGGGTAATTTTTCCACTGCCTCCCGTTAACACCCAGCCACAAGAGGTGTTTTCCACCCACTTTCTGCCCAGTCCATAAAGGATGTGTCAGGAGCTCCCCTGAGATGTGGGCGAGGACAGCAGGAAGTTTGCATCCTTGGATTCTTTTCCTCCGATTCTCCTTCTCCCCTGTTTTTGCACCTGGCTGAGCAGCCTGGGCTGTGGAATGTTCCCTGCCAGGGCAGGGGGTGGAATGAGATGGGCTTTAAGGTCCCTTCCCGCCCAAACCATCCCAAGGTTTTATGATTCTGGGTGTCCAGTCCATGGGTCCAATCCCTTTCCAGGTGTAAAACACAAGAATTCAGATTCCCAGAGCCTCAGAGGGATCAGGGAACTTCTCCCAGCACCACTGGGAGCTGTTGGTTCCTCTTCTTACTGCTCCTTTTGTTCCCAATGCCGTAAGGATCCGAAATATTTATGGCTTTATTTCACAAAACTGAATTATTTCAGGGTGACAGGGAAGTGTTCATAATTAGGAGCTTTTTTTCCCTCTTCCATCATCAGCATTTCATGGAATTGGTTGGGGTTGGAAGGGACTTTAGGGATCATCCCATCCCACTCCTGCCATGGACAGGGACACCTTCCACCATCCCAGGCTGCTCCAGCCCACCTTGGACGCTTCCAGGGATCCAGGCAAAGCCACAGCTTCTCTGGGAATTCCATCCCAGCCCCTCCCAGGGCAGGATTTCTCCCCAATATCCCATCTCACCCCACCCTCTGGCAATGGGAATCCACTCCCCGTGTCCTGCCGTGTCCCACATTTCCATTTCCATCGGCGCACACACTCCCACATACCCATAAACACATAAATAAATAGCGGGTTTGCCCAGCTCTTAAAAATGTTCTGCATCTGCTGCAAGAAGCCACATTTCCCACCAGCTGGAGAGAAAACATTTTAATATGAGATCAAATATTTGGCTTGTCGAATGCAAGATGTAATTACATTCACTCGAACGCTCTTACAACGGGGACAGAAACCAGAATTAGGGGGAAAAAAAATAATTTTTCAAAGGTGTTTTCATGTCTATCCTGGGAGGGGGAAAAAAGTGTGTGTGTGTGTGGGGGATTTTCCCTAAATAGAATGATCTGCTTCTTTTTATGCAACAGATCTGAAATTTCTGATGCCGCGGCTCAAATCCTGTAATTATAAAGCAGCGTTTGCAAAGGAGTTTTTCACCTCGTTGGGTTGGTGGAGCAGCTTTTTCTCTCAGGATTGAAGAACTTTTTTAGAGAAAACACCCCAAAATAGCGGAGGGAAGATTCTGGCTGCTCCGTGATGCCTGGCAGAGCCCACCTCGGGGCTGGGTTTGTTCCCAAACCGTTTTCACCCCGTGCCGGACACGGGGGATGAACCTGGCTGAGGACAGGCTGGGGGCTCCTCCCTGGGAGAGCTGTCCCTGGAATGCTCAGGACGGATGCACAGGGACACAGGAGCTGCTGCAGCGCCCAACCCACGAAATGGGAGCTGACCCCAGGCAAAAACTGCTCGGAGGGAGCCCAGTCCTGAATAAAATTGGTAAAAATGGCCATTATCGCTTTTTTTGGGAGCCCTGTCTCCAAAGCTGCTTAAACTCGAGGTTAGTCTGAGCACCCGTGTGGGTTTTTAGTGCTGATAAAATTTCCAGTTTTCCCAAAATTAAGCCCAGATTTAATCACCTTCCTGGGAAAGCTTGAGACAGGTGAGATGAAATAGAGCAGAAAAAGCAAGAATTTTGCCTTTTTGGGTTATTTATCCCCTCCACATCTCCTTCCCCCAGCCCCCAGCGTTCCAGTTTGATCTCTGGCTCCCATAATCTCTGATATGGAGCAGCAACAGGAAAAGTTTTGATTTTCGGATAATTTTTTTTGGTTCAGATTTTGCCACCTTAAAAGCTGCAACTTCATCCTTTGTGCAACTCCGTTCAAAGCCAAGCAGATTTGGATCAGGACTCAATTTGTCCCTGAAGACCCAGATAAATTTCAAACAAGCCTCGGAGATGTGTAACTCAATCTTCCAAAAAATGAATAATCTATTAATTTTTTTTTTAAAAACTGATTTTCTTTCAGCTTAAATAAATGATTGGCCCTGCAGAATTACCCCGTTATTTTTTGCATGTCTGATCTGCCCCGGTGGAAACTCCAGGGTTCCAATAGGAAGGGAAATAAAGCCTGGGAATTGTCAGTGATTTTTAACTTCTTTTGCTTGTTTTACAGGTAAACCCAGTTAAAACCAGTCCTAAAATTGGACTAAACTCCCTCTGTGCACTCTTAGTTCAAGTGTCATTTTCTGATGTATAAAATTTAGAAATTTAGGGTGATTTTCACTTGGGGGTGCCACTGATGGACAATGAACAGCTCCACTGCTGGAATTTCTTAATTGTCTAATTACAAAAGAACTTAATTGCTCAGTCCTGTCACTGCAGCTTGGATCCGGACTCCAAAGGCAGAGCTTCCAAGATTTCCTTGGGATGTGCCCTTTCCTCTGATCAGGGCAATTTCTGCCACACAAAGTAAAATTCAGCCTTGTGGGAACATCCTGGATCTGGGGCTTTTTTTGGGATTGGTTTGTTTTTTTGGGGTTTTTTGTTTTGTTTTGTTTTGTTTTGTGCTTTTGGTTTGGTTTTGGGTTTTTTTGGTTAATTTGTTTTGGGGTGAGGAGGTTTTTGTTGTTCGTTTTTTTGTCTGTTTGGTGGTTGTCAGGCCACNATTGGTTTGTTTTTTGGGGGTTTTTTGTTTTGTTTTGTTTTGTTTTGTGCTTTTGGTTTGGTTTTGGTTTTTTTGTTTAATTTGTTTTGGGATGAGAGGGTTTTTGTTGTTGTTTTTTTTGTCTGTTAGGTGGTTGTTGTTGTCAGGCCACGATGAGGTGGAAGACTTTGGTCTTGCCATCATTCACCTGCAGGCTCCTGGTGCTAAAATCAGCCCCAGGCCTGTTTTATTTTGTTTTTCCCTATTTATTTTTGGGTTTTTATTTGTTGTTTTCCATCTGGCAGCTCCAGCACTGAAGGTGCTTCCCCGCCTTGCTAAAGTCCATCCCAACTTCCAATTTCTCCTCTTTGTTTTCTTTGCATCCCGATGCTTTTGGGAATGAGCCAAATTCCCCGTAAATCCACCCAAACCTGTGCCCTGGTCCCTCTGAGCTGGCCCAGCGCAGGAACCTTGGGCTCAGAGTCTGCCCAGGTTTTATTTTAAACCAGAACTGTCTGAGACAGCCTTGGAAAACACCAAAATCCCATGGAGGACTCGTCTCCAAACCCCACAGAAATAATTGCAGCTGGTTGAAAACACTAAAAAGTGGTTTCCAAAGGGAATCTGTGTGGCTGGGGATGGGACACTCTATAATCAAGCAATGATTCAATGAAATTTGACCTCAGCCCAATATATTTTGTCAACCTTTTTCGTTTTTAAACCGTGCCTGTGGCTCTTTCCCGAAATACCGAAGCACCCCGTGAGGGTGGTGGTTCCTGACAGGTCCGTGGCACCGAGGGAAGCCTGGCCCTGCTGCCCGGTTTTCCTGTGGATTCACATTCCTTGGGATCTGCAGTTGGATTTATTACGTGTCCCAGTGCGCTCCCGGCTCGGGAGTTGTGTTGGGAATCTCCTCACCTGGCTCTGAAGTACACAAAGTTTCCCACCCTGGGGTCTGCAACGAGGCCAATGAGTTGGGTTTTGCCAACATCCAGGGGCTTAAATGAGATCAGAGAAGAAGAATCCATTGAAAAAGCAAATCCGTTCAATTCTCCCATTTTTATCTTCATTTTGGCTTTAATGAATTGGTTTTGTGCCATCCTCCAGTGGACAGGAAAGCTTCTCTTATGGAAAACTTCATTCTCTTTACGCGCCACGGCAGCACAAGTGGCCTCACCTGCGCTGGCTTTAATCTCTCTACTCTGATTAAAATGATAATTCAAAAATCAACAAGCTTCGTCCACCTCACACTGAATTTCAGGGCCCGACATTACTGTGATATAATCAGGCTTTGAGCTCCTGCTTGGCAAATCACAGAAATCCAACACCTTAAGTTTTCTGCTGGGAACTTTTTTCTTTCCCAAGTTTCAAATCTTCTGATGCTTTTTTAGTCCCCCTTTAATGTCTCAACTTCTGTGACGCTCTGCATCCCGTAGCTTTGCTTTCAGAACATTCAATATTCCAATGAGTGCCTCCTTTGTGGATTTTAGAGATTTCTAAATCTCTATTATGCCCTGCCAAAATGTTATTAGTGCAAAAAAAAACCCTCTCAACAAGAAGGGACAACAAAATATTTGGGTTTGGCAGGATGTTTGTGATGTTCACCAACTCCAGATTAGAAATTCAGGAAGGTTTTATCAGTCTCCTTTAATTGTATCCTGATAAAAATTTCCATTTTTCAGCTCTTCTTTTAGTGATGAGAGAAACTCATCTCTTTCTGAGGAGAGAAAATCTGGATTCTTACTTTGGGACATTGATAAATCACTTAGACAGAAAGTGTTTGACCTTTAGAGATGACTGAAATTAAGGCAGCTCTGCCTGCAAGCGCTCTGTTCAGATTTTCTCTCTTGATTCATTCATAAATAAATTTCCTTTTAACTCTTCTTAGTTTTCCCCCCTCCCCCCTCCCCAGCTTTGCAAGGCTTCGCTCATTCATTTTTAAAAACATTTATTCAGAGAAGCCAGGCTCTCTTTTCACTCCGAGCTGGCCTTTTGCTCGTTTTCTCACTTGGTAATTTCTGCAGTGGTAACGTGAGGTACGTTTTTATAACAAAGCCATTTCACTCCCTGAATCTCCATCTGCCTTCCCAGGCTCTCCAGATTGTCCTTGTCCCCTCGAGATAAAGTGTTCGTTTACTTTCCCTCAGAGCTCCTGGTCTCACGTCCCACTTGGGGAATTCTTTGCCTTCTCCGTGGTTGTATTTCTGACCCAATCCAGTCTCTCCGGAGGTTCTGCACTCGTGGGGCTCTCCCTGTCCCTCCCCTCTCTCCAGGTTGTCCCCGTCTTCTCCAACCCTTCCAACAGTTCCTGGACTTCTGTGGGACTTTGGCACAACATTTTAGATGGGGATTTTTCATTTCTAAAACATGTAACAAGGTTTATATATGTATATAACTCTACATATTTCTTAAATTTTCATGTGTCTCAAGTTGAGATGTGTCCAGACCCCTGAAAAATCTCCAGCTTTGGATTTCCAGGGCTGCTAACACCTGCAGGCCAAAATTCTTAGTTTGCTTTTTGCTTTTGCCTTGTTTAACTTCTCTGACTTTTCCTTCCATGCTCCCCTTAAGATTCCAAGAACTTTGAGCCCAAAATCACTCCAGGACATCGACTGGAGTTTTGGGTAACCTTCACTCTGCCAAATCTCTCACCTCTGCTTCACTCTGAGTCAAAGGAGGGAGAAAATGCTCATTACAGCTGATCATCCCACCCTCGGCGACCATTTGGGTGGTGAATACAAACAAAATGTTCCTTGTTTCCTGAGGAATTGCACAGAGCAGCACAAGGCACAAATCAAACTGGAATATTTGTTCCCTGCAGAGCATCAGAGCGGTCCCTTCTGCTCTGTCTGTGGTCCATTTTTGGAGGTGCTTTTCACGGCAAGAAAAGCTTTACCTGGGTCACAAGTTGCACGGACTCCTCACAATCCCAGTTTTGCCTGGATCATCTGTAGGGAATTGCAATTTATTGCACAAGTGGGTTCATGCTCCGGACCCCAGAAGGTGGAGAGCGCAGGAGGGGGCTCCACGGGCTGAGTGGCTCCGGTGGGCTTTGCAATACTGGCAGAAAATGCAAATTATTCTCCGTAATGAGACACATCTGAGGGAGACACCGACAGAGGTGAGAGGATGTGGGTTGATCCCCCTCAAATCCAGCAGGATGCCATTCCTGAATCCCCTGCCCTTTCCTCGAGGCCTTTGGCCGTTGTTCTCCTGGCCTGATGCTCTGACTTTTCCCACTGCTGGGAAAAATCTTCAAATCCAGCAGGATGCCATTCCTGAATCCCCTGCCCTTTCCTCGAGGCCTTTGGCCGTTGTTCTCCTGGCCTGATGCTCTGACTTTTCCCACTGCTGGGAAAAATCTTGAAATTCAGCAGGATGCCATTCCTGAATCCCCTGCCCTTTCCGCGACGCCTTTGGCCGTTGTTCTCCTGGCCTACTGCTCTGACTTTTCCCACTGCTGGCGTTTGTTCCGGGGGTGTAATTTGGAGCTGGAGAGCCTTGAAACCATTTAACTGGTGGAAGTAAATTGCTTGGAGCACTGTGAAAATATCGTTGAGACCATGTGGTTTTTAAACTCCTTTTCACTGCACTGCGCTCCTGAATTATTTCCAGCTGCTTCCAGATGCTCCTTGTTGCCTTGCAATAGGAAACGTGCAGATCCTGCCCCAGTCAGGTGCTGATTGTGGGCTTGGAGATAAGAAAGGAGCTCCCAAAGCTCTGCTGTGAGCTGTTACTGGTGGTGTTCCTTGGACTAGTCATCATTTTGTGTTGGGAAGTGGATTTACTCTGGTGGATCTGAGGTTTGTTTCAGAAATTCCGAGCACCAGAGCACGGACAAAGCTTTTTTCTGCTTTGTGGTGGTTTCCAGGTGACTTGGATGCTCCTCCCATGCAACACAGAGAGCTCTGCTGAAGCTTCCCACGGAACAGGCAGCTGAATTTGGGGCTGCTGCCAATTCCAGAGTTCTCAGAGCCGGGGATGCTCCGTCCCCTCAGGAAGCTGCTGCCCCAAACATGAATCCTGTCCTGTCCTGGCTGCTGACAAAGCTGAACATGGAGCCATGGAAAAGAACAAAGTTCCCTCTGCTGACAGAGACCTGGGAACAGCTACAGAAACCCAACCTTGCCTTGGCCTCCACGAGCCAAACCCTGACAGGATTTATGCTCTGCCTCCGAGTATTTTAAGCTCAGAACAGACTTTGTTTTGATGTATTTTCGTGATAACCTGAAGGGAAAAACACGATGAGCTGAGAGTGTGAAGTGAGCCGGGTTAAATCATTTTACTGGATGTCATCTCACCCTTTCCCCCATCCAAAACTTCCACGTGTGAACTTATTTCCAGAAAACTCCTGTCAGTGAAAGTCTGATGAGAATTCACCAGCCCTCCTTTGCCGTTGCTGTATTACCTCCAAAAATAGATTGTTTTTAACTTTTATGAGAGGCTTGTCCTGGCTGGATAGAAACGAAACGCCAATGATAACAGGAGAAGGCCTGTTAATTGATTTTAAATACTGGTGGTCTTGAGTGGTGCCAGAATTAATGACAATGATCATATATTTCTGCAGCCCTTTTTATCCCAGAGCTCCTTACAGAGCAACTTCCAAATTATTCCCAGAGAAGAGCAGCCAAACGTTGGGTAAAATATGGCAGCTGTGCAGCAGCACTTCGGGATGGTTTTCCAATTGAAACAGCAGCAGGAATATTGGGAGGAGGGATTACTGAAGCTGGAATTTGTCCAGATTCCTCGGATTTGCACACTTTTACAGTATTTTCTGGATTTTCAACCGCAGATAACCATCTGCAGTGCCTGTCTGCTGCTCTGCTCCAAGCGGAGTGTCAAAAATAGCGTGCCCAGGGTGGTATTTTAGCAAGCAAAGCCTGCAGGGTATTAATAGATGGTGAAAGGCTCTGCTCTCCCCAAACCACTAAGGACAGGTTTGCAGTTTCAGGGGTTTTTAAGTGGTTGGAGTCCTCAGGACTTGTTTGCACCATGGGAATTTTCAAACAGCCCTCCAGGACGGGCCCAGCCTCTTGGTCATCTCTTCCATTCTCCTAAAAAAAAAAAAGAAAAGGTGGCAGAGTTGTTGTTTGCTTCAGGATTTCTCAATATCTCCTCAGGGAATCATCACCCAGGGACTATCCTGGGTGTGTGGTGTTTGTAGGGATACCCAGAGGGGGCCCAGCTCCCTTTTTCCTGCTCCTATTTTCCTGCTCTGGATTTGTGCCCTCCATGGATGTCCCTGCCCTCCCCTGCACCGCTGGAGGGACTGAGAATTCCACATTTCTGGTCTCCCCAAGGCTGATTTTTCCCGATGAAATTTTTTGCATTTCCTCTCTGCTGGTGATGGGGTTGGTTCTCAGCAGTGTGGGGTCACTTCCCATCCTCAGACTGTAGCCTTAAGGTGCCCTTTGTGGGTTTGGAGAGTCCTGCTGGGATTTCAGCTCCTAAGGGTTCATCTCCCCATTCTGCTCCTGCTCCTGCAGAGCACCAACCCCCTAGTGATCCCCTAATTCCAGCCCTGCTGGGATTTCAGCTCCTAAAGATCCCTCCCCCCATTCTGCTCCTGCAGAGCACCAACCCCCTAGTGATCCCCTAATTCCAGCCCTGCTGGGATTTCAGCTCCTAAAGATCCCTCCCCCCATTCTGCTCCTGCAGAGCACCAACCCCCTAGTGATCCCCTAATTCCAGCCCTGCTGGGATTTCAGCTCCTAAAGATCCCTCCCCCCATTCTGCTCCTGCAGAGCACCAACCGCCAGTGATCCCCTAATTCCAGCCACACCAGCACTGGGTGGCTCAAACCTGCACATATCCCAAGCTTTCTAAATAAGATTTTCACTAAATCCTTCCTTTTTCTGCTGGATTTTCCTTATTGGATGGGAAAAATTCCCAGCACTCTCCACTGAGTAACGCAATGCTGGTCTGCAGCTGGGGAAAAGGTGTGGAATTCCACCAGAGCAGGCTTTAAACTGGTGCAAAAGGGCAGAATTCCCTCGGCTTTTCTGTTCAGACTCCCCCAGTTATGGATTTCGGCCACGCGATTCCCTCCGCTTCTTCCAAGGATTAACAAAGTGTCCGTGAGCGTGAGGCACAGCCAGGCCCTTCCAAAGGGTCTGATCCTCCTCCTGCTCTGCTGTTTATTTGGACAGCCCCTTATCTCCCTGAACAACCCTGCCAGGACCTCACCTCCCCGGGGCAGCTGTGACCTCACCGACGGCCGCTCTGCTTCATGAGGGTGTTAACCCCTGTCAGAACCACTTATAAACTCACAGGGAGCCTTTGGGATACCCCAAAAACTCCTGGGATGCTCCAGGTTTCTCTTTGTAGGAGAAAAGTTGTGTTTTCCCTGCCTCGTTGATGCTCGCTGAACGGTGATGAGCAGCCAAATAAATCTGTCTGTGCTGGCACCAAATAAAAATGTTAAATTCTGCGCGCCCCAGGATGCTGAGGGTTTAAAATCCTAAATATATCTGAGCTTTGCTTTTTTCCCTGCAGCTTGGGGAGGGTGAATTATGTGGAATCACCTCAATAAGGGCATGCCCAGAGCATCCCTGAGCCAGGAATATTAAAATATCCCAGCCATCCACTCGCCTCTGTTTAAGAATGAGGGATCATAGCTTGGGAATCTCCCAGTCTCTGGATTTACCCGTCATTCCTAATGGGAATTAGAGAGTTTTACATTCCCAGCTGGACTGCGAGGAGCTGCTGTGGTGGCATTTCACACAATTCCAATCCCAGCCCTGTGAAACTCCTCTTGGACAAAGAACACCTGAAAAATAAATCAACAAATCACACCATTTCACCTGGAAAGTTGGAATTCCCTTTCACAAATTCCGGCAACCTTTAGCTTCCTATCATCCTGAAAAGATCTGCAGAATATAAAGAATGGAGGTTTTTCTCCCCTTATACACAAAATACCAGTTTATTTTGAACACAAATAATCAGATTCTGCATCTTACAGAGAGTTTCACACCTGTAGCCAGGTAAAGGAGGGGACTCTTTTAAGATTTTTGGGCTTATAGAGGCAAAGGAGTTTTCCCTTTGCTCGTGCTCTGTGCTCTTGTAGCAATCCATGATCCCCATTATCCCAGTGTACCTGTAAATCCAAGGAAAGATTTTTTATCTTATTCTTGCATGATTCAAATAGAAAGTCAAAGTAGGGAAGCTTCTGACAATGCTCTGCAGTTAGAGCACCCACTTAGAGGACAAAATCCCAGAAGAAAATGGTCAGTATCTATTTTTCTAAAGCTTCTGTCATTCCTATAAACCCCCAGGCATTGTCATGGAATCATGGAATGGTTGGTTTGGAAAGGACCTTAAAAAATCACCTTATTCCAACCCCTATTTTGCCCATGTTTGGTTTAAAATAAATTGGGTTTGTCCAGTTCAATGGGAGGGTAAAAAAATCAGAGGAGGAACCATAGAAATCCAAAATTTAAGTGGATTTGTCTGGGATTTGGCTGAATTTCCCAGATCTGCTCCTTGCTGAGCTCCAGAAGGAAAAACCCACCCAGGAAGGCTCCAGCAGCAGATCCTGGGGAGCAGCAGCTCCTCATTCCTTCCAAACTCATTGGCTGACTTGGGACTTAATCCTTAAACGTAAAACTCTGGTTTTCCACAAGATTTGGTGTGAACTCAACTCCAGAACAGCTTGGTGGGGAATCCTGGCCTTTGGTTTGGAACTCTGGCCACGAGTGGAGGGTGTAGGATATTCCCGAGTGTGCAAACGCAACTCCAGCTCCTTTCCAAGAGCCCCTGGCACAGGAATACCCAGTGTGGGTGGGACTGGAATATCCAGTGTGGGTGTGAGTGGAATATCCAGTGTGGGTGAAACTGGAATATCCAGTGTGGGTGGGACTGGAATATACAGTGTGGGTGAAACTGGAATATCCAGTGTGGGTGAAACTGGAATATCCAGTGTGGCTGGGACTGGAATATCCAGAGTGGGTGTGAGTGGAATATCCAGTGTGGGTAGGATTGGANTGGTGGTGGGGCTGGAATATACAGTGTTGATGAGTCTGGAATATCCACTGGGTATGTAAGTGGAATATCCAGTGGTGGTGTAACTGGAATATCCAGTGTGGGTGCGGCTGGAATATCCAGTGTGTGACTGGAATATCCACTGTGGGTAGGACTGGATTATCCAGTGTGGGTGAAACTGGAATATCCAGTGTGGGTGGAACTGGAATATCCAGTGTGGGTGGAACTGGAATATCCAGTGTGGGTGGAACTGGAATATCCAGTGTGGGTGGAACTGGAATATCCAGTGTGGCTGGGACTGGAATATCCAGTGTGCAACTGGAATATCCAGTGCTGGTGGAACTGGAATACCCACTGTGTGTGCAACTGGAATACCAGTGTGGCTGGGACTGGAATACCCAGTGTTGGTGGGACAGGAATATCCACTGTGTGTGCAACTGGAATATCCAGTGTGGGTAGGACTGGAATATCCAATGTGGGTAGGACTGGAATATCCAATGTGGGTAGGACTGGAATATCCAATGTGGGTAGGACTGGAATATCCAATGTGGGTAGGACTGGAATATCCAATGTGGGTAGGACTGGAATATCCAATGTGGGGAGGACTGGAATATCCAGTGTTGGTGGGACTGGCTCCAGCTGGGAGTCATTATTTCCACATGGAAAATCATGGAGAGCTCTCCCAGGGAGTTGTACAAAATGTCATGGCAGGGATAAAATTAACCCTTGCCACCGTTTTATGGGAAATTTCCAGTTGTGGCCGAGCTTTGCTAGGAAATGATTCCAAGATTTTAGAAAATGCCACTTCTGCCACCCGCGGTTTTCCCGGAGTAGCGAAGGAAAATGTGGGAGCTGTTGCTCACTCTGTTCTCCTGCATCCCGTGCGGGGAGCTGAAAGGGAAGATCGGTCCCTGCTCAGGGCAGGGTTTAGCAGGAGTGGTGGGGAGGAAAAGGCTGGGAATGGGAAAGGCTCCCTCGCACGGACACAGCTCCAGAGCCAGGGAGGGATGGGGGCAAAGTCACGCTGAAACAGCAATGCAAAAATCGAATTTAAACCTTCAACTCCTGCTTCTTTTCTAGAGTTAAACGCCAGAAAAGGGATTTAAATGCACTGAGGAATTGGGTCAATAATTCACACGTTTAAACAAAGAAAGGAGACTGGTTTAATTTCACTTTAATGCGGGCTTTGTCCCACAGACCTGAATGAGAAGTTCTGAAATAAATGTGATCAGTGAATCTGGATTATTCCTGTTTAGGTGCTAAGGAATGATTATAAACCTTCTTCAAAATTCAGGCCTTAAGAAGTTCCATCCTTTAAAAGCCCCAATCTTCTTCCACATGTTGGACCTGAAGGATTGCACTGGAAATTAGGGATCCTCAGTGGGAGGGATAATTCTGGGCACAAAACTCAAGATTTAAGCAAATTCTCTCTTTTTCAGCTGAGATTTCTTGTGAATTACAGACAAAAGCCTCTGCTGGGGTAGGAATTAATTTGTGTACAACTTTTACTGAAACAGCTCTCCTGCGAGACCCAAGCACCAACTCCCAGCAGCCCAGGAGCCGCAGCTTCACGAGCTCTGCCTGTGAATAAAGGTGAAGAACGGCCCACGCGCGGCTCCAGGAGCGCTGACAGCGCCGATCCCCCCGGCCAGCCCGGCCAGGCAGCTGGAACACTGGCTAGAAAACGCGACTCAGAGGCAGAAATGAGGCTTGTTAAAAGCGTGGTTGTGTTTGGGAGCAGCCGGTGGGTCCCGTTCAGCCCCGCAGACACCCCCCGGCCACCCCCCGGCTTCGCTGTCATTAATAAAGCCCAAAGCGAGAGGTGGGGCCACATGTGGTGTCAATACACTTTAATTAAGTGTAATAATTCCCCTTTTCCTGAGGTGGACGTGCTAAGACAGATTTCTCTGCGGAGATTTATGCCCGGCCAAGGATTTCTGGGCTGTCCCCGAGTGCTGTGCAGAGCATCAGTGCCCTCTTTGGGAACACCGGGATTCTGCAGGACGTGGCTCCGAGCGCTTCCACACGTCCGCTTTCCACAGGGTTTTATAGTTTTGCTCCCCCTGGAGCAAAGACCCTTTTCAGTTTGAGCTCCTTCACTTAAAAAAAAAGGTAGGAAAGCTTTAGCTGGGCTTCAGTGACTCTCTGAGAATCCATAATTGGGTCAATAATTCGTGTGAGACCATCCCGGGTGAGTTTCAAGGCTTTTTGTCAGGCTGGGATATCCTGGGGTGGAGCAAAATCCCGGTCAGAGCTTTTATCTGAGCTCACTTTTTCTGTGTCGCCTCATCTGAGCAGGGCCACCAGCAGGGAACCCACCTGGTCGCAACTGCTTTGGTCAAATTTGGGTGGAAAAGCTGGAACAGTCAGATCCTGCAGGTTTTAATGGGGTAGAAACCCTTCCAAAATCCCTGCGTAGATAAGTAGAATTTGAAGCAGGGAATGTGTGCTGAAATCACTAGGAAAGGGACAGATTTTGGCTCTCCAGGTAGAATTTGAAGCAAGGAAAATGATCTAAATCACCAGGTAAGGGACAGATTTTGGCTCTCCAGGCAGAATTTGAAGCAGGGAAAATGTGCTGAAATCACCAGGAAAAGGACAAATTTTGGCACTCCAGGCAGAATTTGAAGCAGGGAAAATGTGCTGAAATCACCAGGAAAAGGACAAATTTTGGCACTCCAGGCAGAATTTGAAGCAGGGAAAATGTGCTGAAATCACCAGGAAAAGGACAGATTTTGGCTCTCCAGGTAGAATTTGAAGCAGGGAAAATGTGCTGAAATCACCAGGGAAAGGGCAGATTTTGGCCCTCCAGGCAGAATTTGAAGCAGGGAAAATGTGCTGAAATCACCAGGGAAAGGGCAGATTTTGGCCCTCCAGGCAGAATTTGAAGCAGGGAAAATGTGCTGAAATCACCAGGAAAAGGACAAATTTTGGCTCTCCAGGCAGAATTTGCAGCAGGGAAAATTCCCTAAATCACCAGGAAACGGGCAGATTTTGGCTCTCCAGGTTTAGCTATTTTAAGGATGGGCACAGGAAGATTTATCCCCACTTGAGATGACGACTCAAATTACTGCAGCCTGGACTTGGCAAGTTAGGTACTAAAATATGAATCTGAGACAACGTGCTGGGGTATTTTTAAGCGCGTATTTCGGGGTTTTATAGGAGTGCAAAGTTGCTGGAAGTTTCTCTTTGGCGTTTCTGCAGTCAGAGGGAGAAGCCGGAGGTGATGGAGCTCCTCGGGAGGGAGGCACCGAGCTTTCCGCGGAAAGGGAAAGGCCGAGCGGGAGGGAGGGGATTTAAAACTGATCAGGAACCGATAGCAGCGCACAAAGCTCCGGATTAAAGGCACCGGTGCTGGCTGGGGGTCACTTTTCATCCTGGAGGAGAATTCCTGCCTGCCGCAGGCTTGGAAGCGCCAGCTCGCCCCCAACATCTGCTTTAGCCATCGCTTCCAAAAACAAAACAATATTCCCCCAGCGCTGGTGGTACAACAACACAACCCCCTCGGCTCCCTCCTGATGGAGGGAAGTTCCCTGCCAGGCTGGAAACCCTGCCCGGGTCCCTGGGCTCAGTTACCCCAGCCCGGGCACGGCTCGCTCGTGGAATACTCGGGAAGATTCCCCCGGGACCGGGAATGAATCCCGCTGCGGCGAGGAGAGATCCGGGAAAGTCCTGAGCAGGCGGACGGGGAGGGGGTCGGGGCAGGAACAGATCCTGCGGGAGGTTTTGCTAGATGCTCAATATGCATCAGATAAGCACGGGCTGATTTCTGGCTGCGGAGCAGTTTCAGAGCAGAGGCGGATCCTGAGGAATCCATTGGATGCTCAGTTTAACCCCAAATTCAGCCTGCTGCATCCACGCGCCACAGAGCTCTGCCACAAAGTGCTGCTTTCAGGCTGGATCCTGAGGAATCCAGTGGATGCTCAGTTTAACCCCAAATTCAGCCGGCTGCATCCACGCGCCACAGCGCTCTGCCACAAAGTGCTGCTTTCAGGCTGGATCCTGAGGAATCCAGTGGATGCTCAGTTTAACCCCAAATTCAGCCGGCTGCATCCACGCGCCACAGCGCTCTGCCACAAAGTGCTGCTTTCAGGCTGGATCCTGAGGAATCCAGTGGATGCTCAGTTTAACCCCAAATTCAGCCGGCTGCATCCACGCGCCACAGCGCTCTGCCACAAAGTGCTGCTTTCAGGCTGGATCCTGAGGAATCCAGTGGATGCTCAGTTTAACCCCAAATTCAGCCGGCTGCATCCACGCGCCACAGCGCTCTGCCACAAAGTGCTGCTTTCAGGCTGGATCCTGAGGAATCCAGTGGATGCTCAGTTTAACCCCAAATTCAGCCGGCTGCATCCACGCGCCACAGCGCTCTGCCACAAAGTGCTGCTTTCAGGCTGGATCCGGGCTGTTCTCGCTGTGGAAATCAGAGCTGAGGTGCCAAAACCTGCGGCTGCGGGAGCAGCCTGACTCCCTGCACCGGAATTTCAGTCCAGTTCTGATTCCAGCATCACCGGGACCAGAGAAATCTGATAAACAGCTGGGAAAAGTGCTGTTGGGAAAGGGGAGTTGTGTCAGGTGATGAAATAAGGGGAGGAAAGGCAACCAGCCAGGCAGGACTGATCCGACAGCGGTGCTAAAAAAGGACAGGATTTATCCAGTATCTGCAGATCTCACCAGACAGGGATTGTCAGACCTGTGGAGGATGGAAGATCTCTGCAGTGAGAAGTGTGGGCCAATGTCAGACCCTCCTCGTTCATGGCTCCTTGGCATTGCAGCTCTCGAGGAGCTGGAGAGGACAATTCAAAGTCAAAAATCCTGCAGAAAATGGCTTTGGCAAACCAGATTTTCGCTGCAAAAGGCAGCCCCAGATCCAGGGTGGGAAAAGAACAAAAAGGCTCTGAAAAACCCGTTGCCAGCCTGGGACAAACTGCAGCTTCTGCTGATGGATTCCAAAACTGAGAGCAGCGATTCTCCTTTTTGCCTTGCTGTTTAGAAGAAGCCCAAGGTGTTTGCTGCCCTCCCCATGTCCAGCACACACCCCACCAACCGAGGATCGCTTCCTTTGAAAAGACTTTCAAATATTCGAGACTTTAAAATACTTTTTCCTCATTGCATTGACCTAAATAGCACATAAACTGCAAAAAAATATTAATGCCTTGTAAGGAAACCAGTGAGATCAGGTTGGAGCTCGAGCATTGCCCGGTGCAGCAGACCCAGCAGATTTCTTATTTCATTTCTAACACCTCGCTGAGGTTCCACGCCAATTTAGGACATCTAAATCTGCATCCAAATCTTACCAGGCACGCTTGAGAATTTGTTATCCTGTCCAAAAGTTTATTTCTGAGCCTCATCCAACCGAATGTACTTGAATCCAAACATCCCAGCCCAGGTGAAATCCCAGCTTTCCTTGGTGGCTGGGAGCAGCCGTGCCCTGGGAGTGGAGAAGAGGTGCTGGCAATTTGCAAATCCTGCTACAATTCCAACTCACCCCTCATATGTTTCATATTTTAACCAGTCCATGGCTCTTTTCCAAAATCCTGGTCTCTCCCCGTGTTCTGAGGTTCTCCTGGGTGCCAGGAGAGCTGGAGGTTCTTGGCCCTGGCTGTCCCAGGGGCCTGAGCTCAGTCTCTGGGCTCCAGCCTCACCACAGATCTGGGCTACACTGAGCAGCTCTTGGTAGCCTTTTTATTTATTTTTTTATTTA
>VWPU01002694.1:0-245227 GCA_013398955.1 Callaeas wilsoni | reverse complement strand
AGCGGTCAGCGACAGTAACCCGCCGCAGAAATACCACAACAGTAACTAAAACGCACAATTCCCTTTTCCCTCAAGTTTCAGCGGAGCCAGCGAGAGGAGCATTAGTGCAAGCAGCGGACTGGCAGACTAGGCAATTGCAGCCCCAGTGGTGTTACAGACACAGCCTATAACACGCACCGCACTCCTGGAGTGTGACGGCCGTGAGGAGCCGAGGGGCTGCACAGCCAGCAGTGCAGCGGGGACGTGTCACTGCTCCTTACGGAGGCAACTCTGAACACGCCTTACGTGTTTCACCAGGAGGAGAGAAGTGTAACGTATTGATCCAACACAGCCTCTTCTGGAACCGAGAAGGTTAAACGCTGTTGTTTTCCTAGACTTCTTTCAGTGACATTATATTTCCTGTGTTTTCTAAGGCCCACCTGTGTTCTTCTGGGAACTTTGAAATTTTGTCCCTGACCCTATTTCCATTCAAAGGAAATTTAGTGCCGATGAATTCCCAAAGTGTTCCAGTAATCCATTTATAAAAGACAATTTTGATAGAATTTTTTGCTACCTTGGCCTTTTATTACCATCTTTCCTTCCCACCTTACCTACATATATGTCAAAACAGGTTCTCTCAAGGAAAATAAAATCAGGATAAAGACAGATTACTTATTTTCAAAGTTATGTGGAGGAAAACAAGTTACTGAGTTAGTATTTATCACCAAGAAAAATAACCTATTTATCACCAGTCCAAATTACTCCTGCTCTAAGAACCTAACAGTAGAACAAATGGAGCAACCAGATAAGAAACCCTGGAATCCTGGTGCTGGTAGATTGAAGGAGTTAAAACAAAACTTGAAACAATGAAGGTCTGATTTAGAGAGCAATAAATAAGAGCAAAAGAGCTGCTAAGCAGAATTACGTCCCAAGTGACTCTGAGACCCAAACAGAGACCCTGTTATCAACTTCATTGTCACACAGCTCCAATCAGGTGTCTTTTTAGCTTTTGTATACCTAAATAATAGCAAATAAAATAAATAACTCTTTAGAAGAGTGACCAGTTTCCAGATCAGTGGCAGACATTTCTGAATTTGTATTATTCTTCTAGTTCTTGTTCTCAACCAAAATAAGTTCTCATTTAAATCATAATAAAAGGACTATCTACCAAAAACCAAAAAAACAGTGGGGGGCCATGACACACACACGAGAGTCTGATAAAAACTGAAACTTTTTTAAAAGCCATGTTCAAATTGTTCTAGATATAAATTTTGTCTTATAATCATCTAAGCCTGAAGTAAAATACTTTTAAAATACTTTTATTAACGTTTTTGCCAGTTGCAATAAGAAAACAGAAAGCAGATGACCTAGAAGTCAGCATTGGTCTGCTTCCTCCTTTAAACTCATTGTTACTTTATCACTTAAGATCACATTGCTGTTAGCTTCTCAATTTTTATCACTAACCATAAAAGAAGCAGAAGTTCAAACATCAACTTTTAAATAAGTTTCATTCTTAGCTGAAGGAAACTTAGGAGGTTTATTTCCAAAGTTTCCCCTGTAAGGAGATTTCAATAATAAGAATAATATTTCATTAATAATGGACAAAAACTCTGTAAGATAGTTGGACACCTAATAGGTTCTTTGGGGTTTTTTTGTGGGGGACTGAAGAGGAGGTGTTTAGGGGAGTCGTTTAGGGGAGTTTTTTGCTGTTTTTTGTTGTTGTTAATCCTTAAAGTAGAAGTTACTCATCAAGAAGCCTTATCAAGGAGAACATTTCAGCCACAAGTGAAATTAATTATGCAGCAGTGCTGGTAGAGCAAGGCTCCATTTAAAGTAATTATAACGCCAATTAGAAATCAAAGAGAATTAATATCAGGATTTTATTTGCATCAGGTAACTTTTATAAAGGTGTTTAGATCCCATTATAAATTTTAATTTGTAGGGCAAAATTTCAGCCCATTTTTTAAATATTTATATGTAAAAAACCCCCACAAACAAACAAAATCCCTACAACTATGCAAACTAAACATGAAGGGAAACCTGCTCCTGTTTTTGTTCTCAAACTTTTTAATTACTCCCCACCTCCTACAATGCTCAGTATAGAATGCTTTGAGAGAAGACCTATGAGGCTCTTAAATCACTCCATCCTCTGAGAGATTCGCCAACCCTATTTAGTCAGTCAAGGTGATTATTACAATCCTTCCGTGCCCTACTGGTGCCCCTACTGCAACAAAAGGGGTTTTGCAGCCCTGCAGACACAGAAGTCTTAAAGAGGATTACTTATTTCTGCCAAGCTAACCCTTCTTCCAATTATTCTTCTCCAAATTTTTTTCCCACTCTAGAGTTTTGCTACCTGTAACCACCTATTTCATCATTTTAGTAGCCAACAGTTTTTAATGTCTTGAGAATAATATTACTTTCCTGTACAGATCAACAGTCAAATTCAACCAGCATACTTATTTATCTTGAAGAACTGCCAGATACTGCTTAAGCTCACCTTATAACCTGAATTTTCTTGTCAGAGAGCAAGCAGGGAACACGGGTAATGGATGTGCCTTTAGTTGGTAAGATTATTTGTTTATAAAACCACACAATGTGTTTTCAAATTACCTCTTCTTGGTATTTAGGATAGAAAGAAAACTGAGCTAAAAGGTAATGCCTCTGTCATAATGTTAAGAGAGATAATTGTTAACTGATTTTTGGTTATGTGCCTTACTTTCTTCAGTTCTGCTCAAAGGTGTCAAGGGATATTTGCTGCTGCATATTGGATAAAGTTGATTCCTCAGTAATGCTTTTTAAATTATGCTTTGTTCTTTCCTTATGTTATTTTTCCATAAATAAGTATTAGACATTCTGTCTCTGAAGTCTTGTTTTAATCTGGATTAGTCCTCAGTCCAAAGAAAAATGTAGCACTACAGTCAGAACAACCAATTCTGGTTTAATATTGTCCATCCCCATATATTTAACAGCATGATAATGTAAATGTAAAAGCTTATTAAGTGCAGTTATGATTAAATAAAACCTTTCCCACTCTATTTTTAAGCAGTTTATAATTCCACCAAGCAAACTATTTAATCAGTCTGTTTTGGTGGATGTGTTAGAATTTTCTTTACTGGAGAAGTTCAGTTAAAATAAGCTCCTCTAGCCAAGAGTGAGTGACAATAACAAAACAATATCTTATGTATTTTGAAGGTTAAATATGCAAATCTATTGCCTCCTGTATCCTTCAGAATTTTCAGCTTGGTATAGTAACTGATTTCAAATAAGAACTTAATTTTTGCTAGGGTTGGAAAAGAAGTTAGCATTGTTGTGCATTTACAATTATTTTTATTGTTCACATTGTTTTTATTGAATTTTAACCTGTGATTAATTTATATTGAGTGACCTGTTTATTTTGACAGAAATTTTATTTTAGCATTTTCAAATGAAGGAGCTCCACTGCATGTAAAAGAAATCTAATGCATGAACCAAAATTGGAAGTGGAGCTACAGGCACCACAAAGATCTGAAAAGTGAAAGGAAAAAAGCAACTATAATATGCTGCAGAGAGGAAGTATGTTAGAACCTCAGTATTTCAGCACATACTTCAAAGGCTACTGTCTCAGAGTAATACAAAGCTGTTTTCCTCATATTATAACAGTACAGGATGAATTTATTTTGAAACTTTGATGTCTTTTTTTAAGCTGTGAAACTAGACATTTCTATTCTAGTATTTTTTAAAAATCTCTCATTCATACTTAAAATCATATTCACCAATTGATACAATAATTGGGCATTGTTTTAAATAACATGCCATCTTCCTTGTCTTTAATCTGCTGCCTGTATCCTTCACAGACTCTTCTTTCTCTAATACAACATGTTTATTTCCTCCTCAGGAACAAATGTATTGGAGTGTAGCAGTAGGCTGTGAAAACATTCAACATCCACAACCACATAAACCTATTTTAAAATGGGATGGGTTTGGTTTTATTTATTTTTCTAAGAAACAGAGCTATACACTACTTATATTTATTGTGAGAATGATTCTTAAATTGACAGTGAAAAGAAGCTGTAATGTCACATAGACAACATAACTTTGATATTGTATTCAATGATTCTTTTCACATTATTTAAAAACAAAAAAGTTATCTATTTCCCACGTATTTTCTATATTTAGTAAGCAATCAACCAACAGGAAAAGTTGCGGCTGTATATAGTACCAAAAAGACTGACAGAATAATGCCTTAAACTTTCGGGTTTGGTTTTGTTTTTTTTTTTTTTTTCAGATTTTACAACATGTAATTGGACTATTATCTTTCATTTCTGGCAATATGGCCCCAGGAGTGGGTAGCCAAGGAACACAGTGATGGTGGCAACACAAACTTTCTCCTGTTGGCTATTAAAGGACTGTCCCATGGTGAGAAAGGAAACAAGTGACAATGCCCTGATAAACAACACAAACTCCCCCAAAACCCGTGCTATTCCAAGGTAAACCAGGGTACCAAGTGACAAGCCATTGATAATAGGTACTTTGCTCAGGTTTAAATATTGCATTTACTTTATTTCCTACCTTTGGACTTCATTAAGATTCACCATTTATTATTTCCCTTTTTTTGAAGTCAGTGTCTCCTTTACTCCAAAATTCTACATATTCTGCTAGAAAGCTACAAGATCAGCATAAGGCTAAGTTCCTGCCACACATTTTATTTTGGCAAGATTCAGAAGAAGCCCTTTCACTATCTTTAAGGATTGTTTAAAAGGAGTATAGGTGATGTGCCACAATCTATGGCTCCCATGCTTTAAACTGGTTTAATACAGATGCTCTTAAACTTTGTGGTTTTGATGCTTCAACTTGTTCAGTCTGCTTTTTGAGCAATCTAGCACCTCCTAGACATGAAAAAAAGATATATTCTTGAGTCAAACAGGTATTGAAATAGTCTGCAAAAGAAATCCATTCTTGCCTGAAACAGAGCAGTTGGCAGTTCTGACAGAAGTAGACATAGAAAAGAAGAGAGGAGTGAATTGAGTCCTTTAACTTTTCAGACAGCGTAGTTATATGTTGAATTGTTATTCAAAAACATTGCCCTTTTTTATCATATGTGCCAGGAAACAATATGTTTGTAAGGCAGACAGAGGGGTCAAATCAAATATATGCTTCCTTTTTTTTCCTTGCAAAAATATTTTGTATCTGTTTGAGGAGTGGGGTTTTTTTTGTTTTGTTGTTGTTTTTTGTTTGTTGGTTTGGTGGTTTTTTTGTTGATTTGTGTTAGGGATTTTTTTCTGTTCATCAACTCAATCAAGAAAACAAGTCATTTTCACAACCCTATGAAGGTATTCCAAATCAATTGCATACAAAAAATAAAGATCAAAATATCAAGGTTAGAAGTTTTAAATTAAAATAAACCCTTAAATCAAGACATATTCTTTTCTTCAGGAATGATATAGTTGACCACACTTCTGCTCTACAACTTCTCAGCTGTATCAGGTCATTCTGAAGTATTTATAAATATTGGAAAATGGGAGACTGCTCTTAAGGGTGTAAGACTTAACATGAAAATGTTTATTAAAAAACCTGATCTTTTAGAAATTGGTGATAGGTCTCTTGGTTATGTCAGTTGACAATTTAGATAATGAAAAGTCTAACAAGGTGGATTTGATATTTCTGGGAGAACCACATCCAGCCATTTTAGATAAGAAAATAAAAGCATGGGAACCACACAACAAATTAATTCAGTTTGAAGTTAAATCGGCCTTGCAGAGATCTTCTGTTTTATAGATACAGAGAAAGATGCTGAAACATTGTGGAAGAGATACTATGCTTTTAAGTCCTGGGTTTTCTATATATTTTTGTCACCTAATCTGAGATAAGTGATGTTTGCCAACAGTCACTAGGAATCAGCAAGATGCTGCTTTTACCAAGTTATTTCAGTTTTTCAAGGATGTAGCAGCAGATATGGAGAGCTGAGAAATTTTCTTGATCCAGAGGAATGGAAGTCTAGATGCACTGAAAGACAGATGTGGGTTGTTTTTTTTTTCACTAGCAGGTTTGTGGAGTAAAACAGCTGGTGCTTACACTCCCAGGATAGAGGCTTCAAGGGAAGTTTATTTCAAAGTGCCTCTTGCCAGGACACTCATCAGCAGCTGGAGCTGCTCTCTGTGCACGCCCGGAGCTCATCACCTGCCGCACTTTAAATGGGAAAGGAACCACATGGCGGCACAGGACAGCAAGGGGGTGATTTACGTTAAAAAGCACGTGGCTGACCTGTGCAAGCAGGCACTTCAGAAACAGAGGTGGGTAAGGTTTGTCTGAGTTAACAGACCAAATCCCTGGGTGTGGGAGGGCTCTGCTGAATTGAGTTGCTTGCACGTCCAAGGAAAATGTAAACAGAGAAGGTACTTCATGTCAAAGTCACTTGTGCTCCAGAATTCCTTCCTGCAGACACCATGGTTCCTATAAATTTATATGCATTCACGGAGGAACTGAACATGTTAATGAGAAATCCAATGTATTTCTAAATGCAGAGAAACATACAGATAAAGAAGTACTCTGTGAACTGGAAACAGCAGTGCTGGAGAGACAGAACAGGTCACTCTTGGCTAGACCTGGAAAGGCCACTCACATTCTGTGTTTCCATTTTCATTATAGATTCTTTCCAGTGAAAAAGGAAATATCAGGTTAAAAATATAGAAAAATATAGAAAATACAGCAAAAAAAAATTCTCGCTACAAGTCTAATGAAAGTCTACTGTGAGGCCAGTGTGAATTAATACTTTCAGACATGAACATGCTTAACAGGTACTTCTGAAAACAAATGTGTGAAGACTACAACAGAAAAAAACAGAAGCGAACAAGTCTGCTGCTTTTCTCAAAGCAAACAGGACACTTCCTTTAATTTGGATGAAAAGAAGCAGATATCTCTGTTTGCTTCAATAAGAACAAACTCTAAGTCTAATTCATTTCTTGCTCTGGCAAACTTGTTTGACTTTCTCTCGTTCCTTAAGTCGGACTGCCCAGAAGAGCTGGGAACAAGTAACTCACCTCATTCTACTCTGGTGGTGAGCAAGAAACCAGTTCAGAAGTTAAACACTTAAAGCAGTGAAGGCCTACACATTTGTAAGAAAGACAAGATTTTTAACAAGGCAAATTGGTAGATATGAGAAAAAGAAAAGGTGAGCTTTTTAATGTGGAAGCTTTTTGGGGGGGTTGAAAGAAATCTCTTCACATGGAAAAAAAATCAGTGCTGAGAAATACACTGTTTTGCACAAGTCAGGCATATTAGTCTAGTAAATAGTACAGAGGTTTGGCTTTTTTTCCCCTCCCAAGATATGTATCTTGGTCTAACAGTGGCATTTACAGCACACTCTCTTCTTCTAAAGTTTTAATTGGATGAAAGTAAGTAATTTTAAATTAAATTTGTAAAACCCAGGATAAGAAAGAAAATCAGTTCTGCTAGTTATGGTTAGATGCAGGGAGGTGCCAGTTTTATGTCAGGAGTGAAAGACCAGACTGAGAATTCTGCAGATCTTTAATAACTAAAAATCTCCCCCCACCAAGTACTATACAATAAAAATAAAATAAAAAAGAACACTGAGTACAGACAGACTCATTGCAAACATCAGACTTCACCACTCTAACTAAAAAAGATTGGTGCTGCAAGTCACTGCAAGTGATTGTCAAGTTTTGAAACAACACTAGCTATTTAAAATTTCACTTGGCCTACAAGTTATTCTTCCATATTGCAGTTAGCATTTTTTTCTTGTTACTTTCTGGTTAAGACACTAAGAAAACTAATTTACAATAATTAGAAAAGTAATTTTCTATGTGGTAATGTAAAAAAAAAGGGACACGGTAAAACAGTTACCTAGAAACTGCTCAAAGTGATCTATAATAGGAAAGACTTGACTTGTTTACAACAGAAATAAAAAATAGCAAGCTTTAAGAAGGAAGGAGCAAGGATCTGTCACAGAAGACACTGAAAGAGGAATGTATGGAAAATGTGACAGGTAAATCCTTTCTTTACAGTACAGAGTTACTCACTTTTGCTACAAGAAGCTTAAAAGAAGTGATTAATTTAAAAGAAACATGCATATGGTTAATCTTTACTTGTGTATCTGTAAAAAATAATACAAGAGACATAATTAAACTGCTCAAACATGATTACAGTGATGATTTCACCCATACACATGGCTCATCTCTGTAATCCACTAGAATTCCTTAGTATCACCTTTTCTTGGACATTTGTATATATTTCTTCCAGGATTTTGTTTAATTTAAGTCATTCCATATTGACCAACATACAACTGCCACTTTAATTACAACGTCTCTTGGAAGCATTTTTTCCTAGATTTTTTTCAGCACATAATTCGGAGGACAAAATAATGGCTGAAATTATATTTTACCTCATATAGTTTGAGTAACTCTTGATGGATCCTATTTTTTATTGAAACAAAATGTTGTTTCCCTGAATTTTAATATCAGTTTATATGAAAACATGGTACACATTCAGTTTAGGTGTTTACACAGACTCTTTCTGACATAAGTGTTCCTACAACTAACTGAACGTGAAAAAGTCTGTGTAATGTCTGCATAAATAATTGCAGGTGCAAAAAGAACTCCTGTTTCAGGTGTTAAAAGCACAGGTGTTAAAAAGAACTGTAAAATACTGACAATAAAGAGCCAAGAAAGATTAATCGTGTGTTTAGAAGCACCATCAAAATTCAAATCAAATCTTTTCTTTGAAGTCTTGATTTTACCTTAAGGTAATTGCAGCAAGGTTAAATCAGACTAATTCAACCTTATCTTATTTTATATAGAAAAATCTATGTATTGTCTCTGTTCCTTGATAAACACATAACAGCAAGCACTTATTTATTCCTTATTCATAAAGGTTAAATATACCTGTAATTGTTCAGAGAAACACAAAACATTAAAGGTGGAATTTTGAAAACACGTGGAATTAAGCTGTAGAAGCGTACTGAAAAAAAAATTATTTTTAAAATTTTTGTTTGGAATGAATACTCCCCCAAAACTTCAAAGGTCTCAGAAAAGGTCTAATTAGGGGGTAGTGAACTCAAGAACAAAGCTAGAAATACAGACAGTTCAGCCTTTGCACTTACATGCTGAAGCACTTTTTAAACCCCTACATTCAGTGTATATCAAAAAATTAATTATTAAACAAAAGTGACTTTTTATTCCACATACTACCATACACAGGTCTTTGCCTTACTGTATTTTTCTAGGTCTCTAGTGGCAAATATATCAGGATTTCTGGTCACTGTCAAAAAGCTGTCATTTAGCCTACACTGTCTAGCTTTTCAAATATTAGCTACAAGCCTGTAAACCGTAGGAAGCAGTGCTAATAACACCATGAAAGAAATGCATGCAGGACTTCAGCAGCTGTGCCTTCCACAGAACTGAACGCCTTGCTGTGGAATTGTTTAAAGCGCATCCTGACAGAGAGAAAAAAGGCATATGGCATTTTGTTAAGGGACATCATTGATGTGTACGTGTGTGTATATCCGTATACTGCCTTTGGGGAAGGGCAACAGAACTGTTCTTGCATTTGTTAAACTGCTCCCAACCAGCCACAGAGGCAAAAGCCTTATCCAAGCAACAGACACACCCCCAAACTCAAACCTCAATGGAAAAACATCCGTGGCTAAACTCATCACAAAGGAAACTGGGATGCACCCACAGTTCATGGGACAGATGGAACGGTGGGAAGGGAGCTTTAATAACTGGAACCACGGAGACTGAATCCAGGAATTGTGAAAGAGCACTGGCAATTATGCACCTGAGATTTCCTCCAGTTTCTCTCAAAATAAAAGGTAGAAAGGTAACCAAAGCATTATTCTTAGGGCAGCAAGGTGCTCATTAAGATTGCAAGATGACCACATCCAATACCGCTCTCGTTGCTGATTCCATCAGGGGAGCACACTCCTCTGCAGTATTTCCATCTTCTGAAATCTCTGCATCCGGCTCTTCTCCCCTACCTCCGCCCCACAGGATACCCCCATCAAATCTACATCAAAGCCTCCTGTTTCTGTGGTTTTGTAGTCCGGTTCAGCATGGTGGCTCACTTCCATTTCTTTTCACAGAATTTATAGCCTCCTTCTTGCCAGCATATTAAACTAATTCTTTCCATCCGTTACATGCTGACTGCTTGACTTCTGCTTCTATTGTTCAAATTTGGAATCTTTGGTCTTTTTATTGCCATTCATCCCATGCTTTATTACCTTATTTTACCTTCCCTACATATGGCTTTATTTCAACTGCTTCACTTGTAACATCTCCCTCCTGCCAATAAATCTCATTTTTCTCAATATCAGTCTGACTTTTAACTATTTTTGTAAGTTCCATTTTCCCTCTTCACAGCAGACGTGCAAAAATATGAAGACACAAGAATGAACAGACCAATTAGGATGGATAAAATTCTTGTTAAGACAGTTTTTTTAACTTCATCTTGCCCTTCAAATCTGGGTTGACCCAAAACCCCTGGCAACTGTATGAGATTACTTTTTTATTTTACTTGAGGGCACAGATGTAGGTGACAAACAGCATGTACCGTACCACTATAAACCACGTCCTGTTAAATACCATTTGATCCAGATGAGTGTATGTATCTATGCATACTCTCACATGCTCATATTTTCTATGTCTGCCAGTAAAAGTATTCCCATATTTAGTTTATCCTGGATATTAAAGTTGTTCTATAACGTTTCCAGGTCCTGGTCAGCTGATCCCATCAAAAGCCCAGCACCACCACTGCAATACAGTTAAAGACTATGATTTTGCTCTCATCACTCTTCACAAATTTGTCAAATAATGAAAGTCACAGTAGTTAAGAGATTATTCAGAAATCCAATTGTGTAATTCAGTAATATAACTTCATTTACTAAAAAATTTTTAATTTTAATAACTGCATCATAAAATAAAAATAGAAATGCTAATTTTAAGTGCTTTAGAATTTGATTCATTAGTATACTGTTTTAAATAAAGGATTGCACAAAAATACAGGGGAAAAATTATTTGTGTTAACAGCTCCCCATAAATTACTTATAGGATAATTCAACTGCCTTACCACAGAAAAAGTTTGAAAATAGATTCATAATTATTTTATTTCCCTAGTCATTTCATGAAGGATCACACAAAAAGAGAGGAAAATAAATATCAAATTAATGCATGAAATAGTAAATGAGACTTCTGTCATTAGCTAGTTCTAGTTACCTTTCAGAATTCTTACACAGTTCTCATTCCCAAATTCATTTGGAAGAAAACATGAGAAAAGTTTTGTAACCTGAATTAAAGTAAGTCTTTTTCAGCTCTTGATTTGGCTTAATCTGCTTTCTTTATCCACTTTGCTTTCAACTAATCCTTGAGTGGAGAGAGATGGTTTTGGAGGGGATGGAGTTTTTTCTATTTCACAGAATCACAGAATGAACTAGGTTGGATCATCTTGTCCAACCTATGACCCAACACCTCCTCATCAACCCAACCATGGCACTGAGTGCCCCATCCAGTCTGTTTGTAAACACATCCAGGGATGGTGATTCCACCACTTCCCTGGGCAGGTGATTCCAGCATGCAATCACTCTTTCAGTGAAGAATTTCTTTCTAATATTTGACCTAAACTTCCCTTGGTGCAGCTTGAGGCTGCGTCCTCTCGTTCTGTCACGGAGAAGACACTGACCCCCACCCGACTACAGCCACCTTTCAGGGAGTTGCAGAGGGTGATCAGGTCACCCCTGAGTCTCCTTTTGTCCAGCTGAGGGAAAAACCCCAGCTCCCTCAGCTGTTCTTCACAGGGCTTGTGTACCAAGTCCTTCAGCAGCCTTGTTGCCCTCCCCTGGGCACATTTAAGAACCTCAACGTCCTTCCTAAACTGAGGGGCCCAGAACTGGACACAGCACTCGAGGTGCGGCCTCACCAGTGCCGAGTACAGGGGAGGAATGACTTCCCTGGTCCTGCTGGCCTCACTATTCCTGCTCCAGGCCAGGTGCCATTGGCCATCTTGGCCACCTGAGCACACTCCTGGCTCATGTTCAGTCAGTTGTCGACCAGTACCCCCAGATCCCTTTCTACCTGGGCACTGTCCAGCCACTCTGTCCCCAGCCTGTAGCGCTGCAGGGGTTGTTGTAGCTGAAGTGCAGGACTCGGCACTTGGACTTGTTAAACCTCATGTTATTGGACTCGGCCCATCTATCCAGGCTGTCCAGGTCCCTTTGCAGAGTCCTCCTGTCCTCCAGCAGATCAACACATGCTCCCAGCTTGGTGTCATCTGCAAATTTACTGATGGTGGACTCAATCCCCACATCCAGATCATCAATGAAGATATTAAACAGAACTGGCCCCAGCACTGTCCCCTGGGGGAATTTTGAAGAAAAGAAGTGTGTGCTGGGGATGAAGGACATGAGGAGGAATATGGGATGCTTCTTAGGGCACGTCTCAGAGCAGAATTTGGCCCACTACATTTGACAGCTCTGGAGATTTCAATGGGAAGCTATTTGCACAGCATGGTGCAGCACAAGATTTCATCTGAGAGAAACTGCAAGCTCAAGACTTTCTGACTACTGAGCTAGTTGATTATGGTGTGTAAGCAATAGGTAAAAAGCATAATAAAAAAAAAATCCATGAATCCTTGCAGTCCAACTTGAAAAGAAGCTGTTTGCAGCCTCCTGCATTTCTTTGTTTAAAGATAGAGGAATGTTCCAGATCTAAAAACTACACAGAAAAGAAAATGCTTAAGATAATTTTTTCTTTTCAGACCATCTTCAGTTGTGTTTTGTTATAACTAGTTAAATATGTACAGTGAAATAATTGCTAATCTTCAGGTCTGTGCTTTGAAAGAAATGCTATCACAGAGCTTGCTCTGTGAATCTACTCAGCAGCTATTTATTAAGCAAAGTAACTGCAGTCCTTCCAGCTCATTTACCTTTGTATGACACACTTGCAACATAGAAAACATACAGGAAAAAAATGCAGGAATATATGTTACTCTCAGCAGTCTGTCAACATAATTTACCTGCTAGAAGCAGGACCAGGCAATGCCATGCAACTCAGTGTAACACACCAATAGTTTCCAGATGAACAGGATCACCCACAGAGGTCAATTTTTCAAGAATATTATATCAGATTTGGTGCATCGATGCAAGTGGTATTACAGGTCAGTTTATATCTATTGTCTACCAAAACTGCTAAAGTCCTGAAGTATCTCTAAATCACTGCAAAAGAATAACCCAGAATAAGGAAGAGTTGCCTGTTTTGCTTGTGGTGTTCTTTACCACAATGTCCTTCTTATTGAGACAATTGTTTCACCAAAAAAAAGGACAATAGGAAAAAAATAATTGCCAACATTAGTGGTGATACTCTAGATATAATTTTATAAAATTCCCTCCTAAATGTACTCAATACTATGAAAGAAAACTTTTAAATGGCAAAGCTATGAATGGGGAAAAAAAATAAAAAAAACATTTTTTTAGTTACAGGAGGAAAATGCAAGAATATCGCTGAGCTTCATCAATATTTTAATTCACTGTCTTTCAAAAGTGAGTGGAGTTTTATGAGAATTTACTCTGTAGCTGTTAAAAGAGTTGAGTAACTTTTTTCAGGTTTTTACCCTGGTGTTCAAACTATGCTTTGTCTGAACTAAGAAAGTCATCCTTACTTTGCATTATCTCTACTTTACATCTTCAGTATAATTATAGAACCTGTGAGTGGCTTAAAATACACTAGTCATAAACCATCACCCAACTTGCAGTTGTTATTGAGATGGTATTGTAATGTTTGCATTTTCAGAATTCAAGTATGATAATTAATATTTTCATTTACATAAAAGCAGAACAACTCTTTTAATAGCATCCTAAATGTGACTTGGACGGCTCACTTAGGTTCACCAGAAGGTAAAATTTAAAACACAGCTTTATTTTAATTCCTCTCTTACTAAGGTGACCTGTCAAAAAACAATAGTTACTTTAAAAAAAAAAACAAACCGAAACAAAAAACCTAAACTCACTCTCTCTCTCCCTCCCTCTCTCATATTTTGCATTTCTTGTATTTCCACTCTTTAAAGTGTTAAAATCTTCCAGGACATATGCCTCCCCCCCTTCCCATTCACCAGCAATGGAGGAATGCTGACACAGGAGCATGATCAGATGTGTTTGTGAGGTTACTCCTGTTCCAGCATGCACAAACAATTTGTTCTAAATCAGCTTTACAGATATCAGGGATCAAAATTCCTCTCCCCGAGAAAACCTTTTAGTTTGAAGCATATCCAAATAGTTGTAATATGATTATTCCACTCTGTGTTTATCTCTAGGTCTCCAGCTGGAGGACCAGGCCTGCAGTGGTCACAGCCAACATTAGGCTGCAGACAGCTGATCGAGCATCCTCTGTGCCTGCTGTGCATTTCCCCCCCTTTTCAAAGAGAAGCAAAGTGTCTTATAAATATTTGGGTGCACTAGACAATACCTCTTACTTAGGCTGATGCAAATACTCAAAGACCAGAATGGCCCAGAGATCATATGTGAAGGTAAAATCATTTTAATTTTAAATTAAATCTTGATTTTATCAATTTCAAGAGGGATAAACAGTTCATTATATCTGCTAACCTATACAACTCCAAAAAACTTTTCTATTAGTTTCTCAGGGAACAAGTTGTCCTTATCCAAGAGATCATCTTTGTGACAGCTTAGCAGAGACAGGATTAATAGATTAAACAAACATCTTTGAGTTTTATGAAAGCTGTCAATAGCTTGTCTTCCAACCACTATTTAATAAAGCGGAATAAAAAATACAGCAGTTATTATGAGAATTGAGTTAATTCTAATGTGTTTTCATTTCTTGTTAAAGCCCAAAATCTGCTTTGTCTTGAATTCTATTAAAGAGAATTTCGAAAGGCAGGAGAGGAGAAGGCTCAGCCTCCACAAGGCAGCATGTCAGACAAATATAGTGGTTTGGTATTCAACCATCTCTAGAACAGCATCTCCTGTGCACTTCCTCAGACCTGAGGATTAGCTGGCAAGCAAATTAAGAGTACTCATCTCTTTTAGGCAGCTTTAGTTGAGCAGAAACACCATTATTCCATTGATAATTATAACAATAACCACATTCAGACAATATGATGAAGACCAAAATAACTGGCTGCAAATTTATCTCACCTCACCTTAATTTTTGTGTGCTACAACAACTAATTGTTCTAAAGCCATTTGTTGGTCTTCACAATTTGCACTCATCAATAAGTTTTATAAGCTAAACAAATAGTTCTAAGTACAGAGTGTACTTTTTTTTTAATCTCAGCTGGATTCAGGGAAGTGTTACATCCCCGAGTTTCACAGCAGTTCACAATCATACTGCTTGTGTTCTAACAGAGACCCCAAATCTTCAAGGTTTGTTCTGGGGGGTTTTCGTTTGTTTAAGGTTGGTTTTTTTCTCCAGGTTAACCCTTCACACTGAGTCATCTTATTTTATTACAAGTCGACACATATTTGGTCTGTGCAACCACTCCCATAGAAAAACACCTTTCAGAAAGGTTATGATCATCTGAAATAAGGAGATCTACAGAGTAATCTACATTAAAGGCCAAAAAAGAAAGGAAACTGTTGGACCAAATAGCATTGCCTTTTTTACTGCGTAGTTAATTTTCCTTTAATTTGCTGATTTGATTAAAATGGCTCAGCAATATATTTTCTTGTAGAACATTCCCTCATGCAGACAGCCTGAAAGCAATGTGGTGCCAGGTACATGCATTGACCTCCTTCCCACAAACTTCTCCTCCCCCAGAAAATTCAGCTCTTTGCAAAAGCCAATGCAATCAAATTTGACATCTGTGCTTCTCACCCCTAGTCCTAGCACAATTAGAAAAGAAATTAATTGAAAACTGTTTGTTGTAGACGAGCAATGAATAGCAAAAGCTGTTCTCCATCTAGCTCATTTTACATTGAAGATGGACACAGAAGAACTGAGACAAGTTACTCAACAGTTCTTATTTAGTGTACCTTGAAAAAACATACAGTGGAACTATTTCCCCCTGCCTACGATTGGAAGCAATGTTGAAAGATGAGAGGAACACCCTCTAAAACTCCTAAGCAATCAATTTCAACTCCTTGCAGGATAAGTATCAGTGCTCTTGTCTATGTTAGAGAAGTATGTATGGAAAGTATTACAAGCCATTTATACTCTTGTTTTTATTTGTTTCCAACTTCAGAGCTTTATTTGTGCTTCACTTCTGGAATTTAACCTCAGAGCTCCTCAGAATAAAGAATTTGCATTTCCCTTTTAGGTCTCATGTTTTTGTCCCAACTGGGAGACCCAACAGATGCAGAATTTTTCTTTTTAATGCATTCTCTAATGACTCATTTTTAAAGTGACTGAAACACTATCTCTAATTATAGCTGCAATATGTTCCTCAGTGAATTTCACATCCTGTCTAAGCATCACATTATGTTCTTCCAATAATTATAGCCTTTCTTCCATCCTTTCTGCTTTTATTTCAAGCCAGTCAAAACTTAAATTCAGTCTTTAACTTCATTACCTAGAGCTTCTCCCCCATACTAGATGTTCTTTGGATGTTCAGAGCTACTTGCTGTTTAAGACCACCTTATAAACATTTCAACACATTCATTCTTTCCCTGGTGCATACGTGATGTACTTCAGTCTGAACTTTCAAACTTGAAGTTTAAATTTGATTCTGAAGGCTGTCCTCACCAGGAATCTAATTTACATGCATCGCCATGAAATGATGTATTTTAAAAATAAATAGGTATGAACAAATTTATTGCATTCTTTTGTCATAAATATCCTTTTCTCTCATAGAGAGAAAACAAAGATGTCTGGGTCAAGAAAGATCATTATCAATAATTTAAGGTGTTATAATAAATAAGCTGGTTTTATTAACAGCAGACAGCTGTTCACACAGTGCATTCCGTTGCTTGGTCCCTCACACATGAATACACACACCCTTCTCAGTGTTGGAGAGACAGCTGGGAGGCCAGCCCCAGCTATTTATTCCAAAGTGGAACATCACAGGGATACACCACTGACCTAGAAAGTCCTTCAAGGAAATTTTTTTTTTTTTTTTTTGCTTCAAGACCTCTGTAACTAATCCTGTTGACTTTGTCTGCATATAACAGCCACTGCACTCTTGGATGTGGTCTGAATTATACACTTGCCTTTGACACCAGTATGTGCAAGACCATGGGCACATTTTCAGCTGACTGTGTCTTAAGTTTAACAATTCTTGTGGATCCAACAAGGCCATTGTTCTCCAGAGCTGATGGACTCCTGGGAGCCTCTCACATGTTATCTCTCAGCACTTAACTCCCTTCTCTTTGGCTTTATTTCCCAACATTTCTCTTTTCAGATATGCAGGTATCAATAAAACATATTGACATGAACTGGCAAGAGGGAACTTCAACATTTTCTTCTTAAGAGGATCTAAAAACTCTGAGCTTACTACATTCTGTTTTGATATATTTCTTCACTGTGATGCCAATGCATCTAAAGACTCATTTAAAATGAACAGGCATTGAAATAGTGCAAATACTGAAGTGGGCATATTAAGTTTGCAGATGATATATTGATTCTCTCTGAAGCATTATGTTCTTTCCAGTACACTTCAAAGAACAAGAATTTTATCTTTAATTTTTCTTCAATTTTGCATTTCCTGAGACTTTTTTTTTTCCTTTAAGTAACGGAGTTGAATAGATGCAGAAAGCCCCAATTATTACATTACTGGAATATCTCTCACTTCCAAACTGCAAGGAAAACAGTCAAGAGAAGCATCTTCTCTTGATAGAAGTGTCTTGGGGGTTGGACAAGATAACCTCTAAAGGTCACTTTCAAACCAAACATAGATCTATGATTCTATGATCTTCACTGACTGCACAATTAAGTGTCCATACTGTACATAAGATTACTAATTACTGTTGGAATTCAGCAGTCTGTACTTCAAAATGCCAGTATCAATCTCAGATATCCTAAGATTCCTCCAGTAATAATTTTTCATCTTTTTTTCATTTTAGTTTAGCTCTTTTCAGGGAATACAAACATATTCCTGTACTTTTGAAGTCAGTTACAGAGGTTTTAATGCTACTTCTCCAGAGCAAGAACAATAGAGTTGTGACTAGATTTCAACCTCGACTCAACTAATTCAGCCAGAAAATAAATACATCTTTCTTCTAAGATTTAAAAAAGACCAGCTACTCTCAGATATATGAACTTGTCCCTGCATTAGGTGATTGAGCTGCTGATCTTTAGGTTCCTTGCTATCTATTTACCCAGGAGGTTATATCTCTCTTTGCTTGACCTTATGATAACATGTCAGATGCAAGCTTTTTGAAGGATGTCATGCTGATTTAGTTCAACCATAATGCATCCTCTTGCTGGACATCCTCTAATGAGAGCTAATTATAAGCTGTCCGATATATGCGAAAATTTATTCTTGAGCTGTAAAGTCAAATTGAAAATAAGAGTGGAAACAGTTAAGAGAGCTAACAGTTTCACTCATCCTGTCCATCAGAGGAAACTTCATAAGGATGGCATGAAAATATTTCTGCCTGTCAATGCCAACATGAAAACACTTTCATTGACAAGAGAAGCATGGAGCGCTGAGGTCTCAAGACAGCTGCCATCCACCATTAGCAGCAGAAAGGGAAGTAAAAAGGAAGAGGTTTTTGAAAAGACAAGTTAGAATGGTAAAATAAAACTTTGGTCGCAGAACTTAAGGCATGTTAAATGTGCATCACAGATCTTCTGATTGCAGTCACCAAACAGGCCCCAGAGAGAACCTGTCCAGGCATATCCATGCTTATTAAAAGTTGCCATCCCAAAACTGGGACATCTTGTAAGGGATGTACTTAGAATTAGCTCAGGAGTCTCTTCCCACAAATCTGATTTTTTTATTTGTTTCAAATTCAGGATAAAGTCTAGCTTTCTGAATAACAAAGATCCAGGCCTCAGATCTCACTTCTACACTACCAGTACATTCCACCCCATAGTTTGTATTATGAAAACAGTAATGAAGAAAACTCCCATTTTTAGTATTAATTTCTAAAGACAAATTCCCAAAAAGGCCAGAAGTATTCTGTGGGTTTTATTACAAATAGAATTTAAAGATAATTGTTCCCACTTACAGATGGGATTTAAATGTTAACAGCTGTGCATAGCCAGTTGTGTACATTTTCTCTAAGAACCTATATAATCGTTCACACTTTTTGTTTAGTATTATTAAAGAAGACTGGATGGCTTGGGTAACGGCAATAAATAAGAACTGCAGGTCGCAATATCAGATGGTAGTAAAAATGATACATAAATGGGAATTGAGATACATGAGCATCTGTGAGAAATTATTCCGACTTAAATATGCACAATAAAATTGTGTCTGGTTAAGTTCCAGGCTGGCAGGAGGGAAAAGATATTAACAGCCAGGAGACTTGCCACACTTTCAAACCTTTGCAGTCCCTGATGCTGGAAGGGCAAATGGAAACTCTGCAACAGATACAGGATTAGAATTTCTCAGAGGGTCTTTTCACTCTCCAGAGTAGATGAAAACGTCTTTACTGCAGAGCCTGTGACTAGCACAATGTACAGGGTTAAAACATCTGTGCATATATATATATACACACATACAGAATATATTTAAAATAAAATCTACAGCTCTTTGTAGTCATCCTTAGCACGTACATAATGAGAGATGCAGTGCTGATAACTTTACAAGGGCTTTTGAAATCCTCTTTTGCCATTCATGCAAATAATTATGTTTCCTCTTTGATCTATTTTTGTTGTTGTTTTTCCCTTTTCTTTACAGAATGGACGATTCAGATTCAAAATAGGGCACAAATATTATATGTTGTTCACTGGAACTGAGATTTGCATTACATAAATACATTGAGTAAGCTTAAAAATAAAAATATTGAAGCCAAATAGAAATGATCTTTGACTGGCTATAAGTTGTTATTTATCTCCACAAGATTAAAAGAACTGTGACAGAAGAAACAAGTTCTCAAATAAGAAAACCAGGAGAGGAAGAAGTGGCATCATAGAAATGAAGAGATGTGACTGCATTCTCTTGCAGCTACTATGAAGGAACAATGGACATGTGTTTTAAAACCATATCAAAAATACATTTTTACTACAGTAGTAAAAGCATTGGAATTAAAGTAACAATCCTGTTTAATTAATTCCATCTACATCAGACATTCCTAAATTAGCCACTCAATGCTTTCATTCCAGGTACAGAATTTCTTGAAGAACTACAAGCAGCAGAAGCAAAGCAGCTAGGCAGAATCACCTGGCAGGAGAAACTACTTTAGAGCAGGCCATACTACACAAAAAGAAATACTTCTCTCTAGTCATATATATATAATTCTTAACTGTTTTGGGTCATTGAATAAAAGCTTGCTGAGAGAAGCATCCTCTTTTGTTTTTAATTTTGTTGCTTTAAAACTCATAATCCCCAAATCCTTACTAGGTTCATTCAGCAGTTTGGTGCTTTCTCTGTTTCCATCCTGTTGTAGGCTGATCCTGTCTGGAGGCCAGGCATCCTCCAAAGCCACTCTGTCACTCCCCTCAGCTGGACAGGGCAGAGAAAATATAACAAAAGTTTTACGGGTCGAGCAAGGCAGGGAGAGATCCTTCACCAGCTCGTCTCACGGGCAAAGCAGACTCGAATCGGGGAAATTAGTTTAATTTACTACACATCAAAATCAGAGCAGGGAAATGAGAAACGAAACCAAATCTTAAAACACCTTCCCCCCACCCCTCCCTTCTTCCCAGGCTCAACTTTACTCCTGATTTTTGCATACCCACAGTGGTGCAGGGGAGGGAAACTGAAGTCAGTTCACCAGACGTTGTCTCTGCTGCTCCTTGCTCCTCAGGGCCAGGATTCCCCACATCATCCCCTGCTCCAGTGTGGGCTCCCTCCCATAGGAGACAGTTCTCCATGATTTACTGCTGCCCCAGCCTAGGTCCCCCATGGAGTCACAAGTCCTGCCAGAAACCTGCTCCAGCATGGGCTTCTCTCTCCACAAGTCTGCGGATCCCTGCCAGGAGTCTGTATTTCAGGACACATCATGCAAAGCACTTTTACTGTACACAGATTTTCAGTGGAATTAAAGCATCCATTGAATGCCCAGCAACTTTTAACATATCATGGCCGTTAAAATATCCATCAGGAAAGAAAAAGGTCTTGGATGTTACTTGGTACTTCAAAACTATCAGCAATTAAAGCTATGAAATAAATAGAGCCTGAGGTCAGTAATACTAATATGAAATACTGGGAAGGAGAATAAGTAAGAAGCAGCAAATAAGGCAGAAAATACAAATAAGTTTTTATTACTATTCATCTTTAGCATTCTCTCCAAAGACTCAAGTAACAAACCATAGCTGCATATCACATCTCGTCTCCCTTGCAGAGATCTTGTTGCCATTATGGGTGGGTTTTTTGCACGTATGTACACTCACCAGGGGATGCATAAAAGGGCACAAAAGATACTGCAGTGACAAAAATAGTGTAACTTGTGAAATAAAAATCAGATTCTTTTGGAGGTCCTAGATTATTTTCATTTCCTTTTGTAAGTGTCTATGAAAAACACTAAAATGTCATATGCATAATGACAGGGCAGAAGCACTTTCAAGTTGATTATGATAGAAAAATTATCCAGTATAAAAGAATGGCTTTGCCTGCTAACTACCTACTATGGACCATGACTGCAAGTTAGAAAATACCTTATTTCATGTACATACCCTAGAAGATATTGGAAGTACTCTGTGCAGAGGAGATTTGTTCAGAAAGCTAACTTTTTCAATGGGTAATTGATTTAAACATAAAAGAATCTTATTGTATAGGAACAAACTGAAAAAAAAAAAAAAGGTGGAAGACGAAAAATCCCGTGTATCAAAATGGTGCAACAGCAGGAGCTCAGAAGTGAAATTGCAGTACTCAAGTCTCTTTATACCAGCTTATTTGACAGAGATGCAGAAGACATAGAGATGCTGCTATCAAGCACTGATTGTGCCATTAAAAAAAGTCTGGAAAATATTGAGAATTAGTCAGAAGGAGCTCAGATTGAGACGGCAGTGTTGAAAGAGGAAAGCAAGACACTTAAGAACAGAAAATAAACAGGGCAGAAAATGGAAGAACCTATCAAAATGATTACTCAATAATGGCAATTATACTTTCAATGAGATGAGACTATGCCACTAAATTAGGAGCAGAGCAGCAGCTAATAAATTCTAAACTGTGTGCTGTCCAACTAGCTGAGCTATTTGATACATTTCTCCACAACGACAATTAGAGTTATTGCAGCTTACAGCATAATTGAAAAAAGTCCAGGATCCCAAGCTTACACGTGATCAGATCACAAACCTTAAATTTCAGTACATAGAACCTGCACATCCTGGATGCCCTAGGCCAGACTTTCAGCTGGTCTGAGGGGTACAATGTCAGATATAGCAACAGAAGATGTGGATTACAGGAGAGAGGCGATCCAGAAAGGATCTAGTGCACCAGAGAGGGATTTTCACAGAAACCACACATGTCTGTGCTCATCAAAAGCAAACAGTCTAATAGCTTTCATAACTGCTTTCATAACTATGAACACCACCCACTAGAAATCACACTCCACAAGCTTTCCAAGAACCCAGAGAAAATTTTTTGAATACTTTTTAGTAGTTCTCTCACTGTTGTGCAGCCAATTTAGTCAATTATAACCTTGTTCTCTGCTCCTGCCCAGCACATTTCTTAAAGTGAAAAATCTCTGCATGATGATCCGTGATGATCAGGAATTAGAAAATGTCTACATTTTAATCGCAGCACCTATAATTTCCTGTCTCATTTTAAGTTATAAATAACTTCCTGTCTTCTGAAAGGTTTTCTGGTAAGCAATGAATCAGAGGGAAGTTGAACAGCAAAACCTACACATAGTTGCATCCGAATCACAAAGATTTTCCACCTGTCTGTTTTTGATTTCAAGTAAAATTGCAGTTCAGTTTCTCCTCTGCTCAATGACCAAGTTACATGAATGGACCAATACTACTTTTTGGTATTTATATTTTTAGATGACTTATGGAAAGAGGACAGCTGATTTTGTTGCAGCTAATGATTGACAATAACAAAAATGTGCTATTGTAAATAATATTAAGGCTACTTTGAATGTATTGTCTTTGTATCTGCATGTAAAACAAATATACAGCAAGTAAAGGCAAAACCACTTGCTTTTATGTGGTTTTTGTTAGAAACAACATGCAGCACTATCCAACAATGATTAGAATCTGCCATTGAAAAGCTCTTGGTAAAAAAAGAAAATTACAGGTTCTGTAAAGTCCATGCTGATGTCCTATGTATAATCAGTTACCTCGTGTCTTTACTTTTAGACCTGAAACATCAAAGATCTATTCACCTAATCTGATGTTTAAAAGTGCTCGCTTATGTGAGGTCAGCTTTCTAACCACTATTTTTTTTCTCTTATGTCACACAGTGTAGAAAACAAAAAATAAATCCCTTAGTTAACACCTAGCTGTTAAAAATCAAAGAACAATGCTTTAACAATATTGTGAATAAACTACTTTGAATCTTTAATGCATTTTGAAGTCTTCTAACTTGGCTTTATAAACCTAAGACTAACAATGCTGCAATTCACAGAAACTCTGATCCTAGGATACCATCTTTTTTTTTCCCCTAAAGTTTGTCTAAACACCATTCAAGTAAGTTACTTCATAAAAGTGTATATCTTAAACTAGTCCCTTTAAACCAGAAGAAGAAATTTGGTCTTCATTTTCCCCTCAGACTTCTCCATTAATTATTTGTACCAAAAGTGAAAAATGACACTGGCAATCACTGGCAATTTCCTTTCTTTCAGATAAAATGAGAACAAAAAGCACAACCCTACAAAATTGACCAACCAACCAAATATGAATCCTCGTCCCATTACATAGTCAAATGCCATAACTAAACACATATTTCTTAGAATTTGGGAGGGATTAGTCTGCTGATTCATGACAAATCACATGCAACTAACTCACTAAATATTTATTTTTAGTCTATGTAATGCATGTCATAGGGTCATGTGACTTGAGCTCATTATACCAATGTTTAGCCCTGAAAGGAGAAGATAATTTAATCTCCAATTCTTATTGCGTTAAAGTATTTTTTTGAATGTGTTAGCTATTTATTAAATTCTACAATGAACCCTGAGAAACAGAAGTAATTTTCCCAATTAAGAAATGAAGGATGTAGAGTTAAATCTTTTTTCCCTTTATTGAACACACATCTACGCACTGGCCTGACGGAAACTGTTCTTCATGAGTGAGAGTTAAGCTGGCTGCCAAAGGTCCATCTGCATTTCAACATTTTGATATCCAGGAACAATATCAATGCTGGTGAAAAACCCGTAGTTTTGGGTTTTTAGACAGTCCTTTTATACCATTCTATTCAAAAGTCTTCTTCCTCTTGTTGAGACTAAATAAGGATTTTCAGTGTAGCTCATCTTCCCTACAGATGTCCAACTTTCATCAGAGCATATATCAATCCCATCTTGCAGAACTTTTTCTCTCTGACTGCAGTTGATAATTTTAATACTCAGATTCATCAAGCTCAAAATGAACCCCCAAAGCCCAGAAGAAGATGCCCAGACATCCACACGCAGCAACTACATTTCCAAACTGGTTTATATCTCTTTTGTGGAGTGTATTTTGCAAGTCTGAATTTCATTAAAGACCTGTAGTTTGTCTCTAGAAGTATCACATCTGGGATTTGCATCTGCAAGGAGTAATCACCCTGGACTTCTATTTTTTTGGTGAAAATACCTGACCTTCAATAACCTAAAGTGCTTTGCAGTTTTCAATCAAAGCTATAGAGTAGCAGCCATGATCTCCCCCTTTCTCCTTGTCCCATGGTATTTACTGTGGTTGCTGTTGTGATAATACTGCTATATAATTAGTTATTTTTCTCATAGGAAGTGCCCAGGGCAATGTCAGATTACACTGCCATTACCCTGATAACAGATTATCAGCTTCAAACCTCTTTCCAATTCCTCGTCCTTAACAGACCAGTTTCTTTCCTGTTCATACCGTGTGGCACAAGTAACTTCTGTTGTTTTTTTAAGAAAGGTAAAACTGATGAAGCTGGCAGACTGAAAAAAGAAAAAAAGGGAAAGAAGCTAAGGTGAACTCCAGATACTGCTGACCCCTTAGCCTCTCTCTGAAAAGTGAAAAAATATGAGTATTACAGTAAATACACTATTCTTTCTTGGAACAGAGATATTAAAGTACTTGTTTGATAGTTCTATTCTCATTTCAGTTTCAATCTAGAAATCACACACTCATTTGACCAAAACTTGAACAAGATGAAAACACTTCAGCTATGTTAGTAACCTCATCATGTATTGGAAAAATCCTTTAGCTACCATGTTGTTTAAATGAGAGAGTAACCACCACACACTTGAGCAGTGTAAGCACAATGATATTTCCTCCAGTCTAGGATACCATCTTGCTTTAATGGATGGTGCTTTAACAGGAAACTCTGTATGGTGATAGACTAATTTAACAGAAACCTATAAATAAATAGAATTAAATTTTGCTTATAAGAAAAGAGTATTAAGGCTGCAGTTTAACACAAACCCGGAGTTATGAAGTTGCAAACTTTTGCACCTTAAAACACTTTCAAGTGATCAAATATGCAGAAAGGCTCTCAGAATTAGACATCTAAAAGATGTGTAAAGAATATGGAGTTAAACACATTAAGTCATTGCAGTGCTGCATAGCACATCCACTAAATTAAGGGAGTTCATCAGAACTTTCCGTAAGCAAATAATACTTCTGATTTTGCAGGTGAAGTGCTCCACATACACTGAGACCAGGCTCCCGAGCTGCAAAAGCTACACATTGAAACAATAAAACATAATCCAGGCTCACCCCATGGAAAGGTACATGCATAGATCTCCATCTACCTCAGTGCTTACTAAATGGGAAAGAACAAAAATCAATAGCAAGAGAAATTGCATTTTCAGGTTTCAAAGTGCTGCAAGTAATGCAGAAGAAAAAACTATTGAAAGTAAAGCAACCAGCAGTGTCCTTCCCACAGAGAAGTTACTTTTGTTTAGCATTTGCATTGGTGATTTATGTTGATGTGGCTGTGGCTCAGAGTAGTGGACTAATCTGGCATACTGATGAAAACTACCCGCTAATAGCAAGAGCTGGATGTATTATCATAATCTCCCTGTCTGCAAGAGACCTAATAGATAATTATGAATATTTGAGTAGGATAAGGATTTTAACAAGTAGTGATGACCTCATAATTCAGTGCTGGAGAAAAGCCACCGATTCCTCTAATTAGTGTTTTTCTCACAACCTCTCACAAATTCAGGGAACAATAGGGAAACTCTTATGAAGCTTCTAAATTCTGGCGTATTGCAGTTGCAACCATGACTTTGTCACTTTTGATGAATGGAAACGTTATTGGCAGCTTATATTTCAGTTTTCTGTTTTTCTCTTACAAGTTGCTCAGTACTTTTACTTTCAGTATCACTTCAGCAGTTACAGTTTGATGAAAGACTGTTTAAAAAATATTTAATGGAAGTATTTAAATGCAATACACAAATTTCACCAAGAAATTAAGCAATTCATCACTCTAAGACAGATGTACCCTTCATTTTATGTGGACCTAGAAGATGTGCTTTGTTTTTACTACTAGGTTATTTGATTTTCCATTAGCTTTATGTGTTGTAACATGTAGTTCTCTCAAAAAAACCAAAAAAACAAAAAACAAAACAAAACCAACAAAAAAACCCCAAAAAACCCAAACAAACAAAAAAGCAAACCAAAAATCAAGCCCTAAAACAACAAAAAAACCAGACACTAAAGTTCTTTTTTGTCTTTTCTTATTTTTTTTGTGTATTAGAATATTCTAAATGCTAGTGAATGCTGTGGAAGAGTGCTAGGGGAAAAAAAATCCATCATATGAACAAAACATATTCAGAGCCAAATTCAATGCCAAGACATTGAAGAACTTTGTACAGAGGGTGAGATGATTTTAAGCAGTGCAAACAAATTTTGGCTTATCTCTCACTATGTTGGCCTTCAACATGTTCCCTTTTTTTTTGTTTACCACCTAAGTGTAGGGCATCTCTGAGAAAAGGAGCAGTTATTTTCTTTGCCTCTGGCCAGAGGACAGTTTCTGTCCCGGCATTAATGCTTGGGCTCTAAGTCCAAAATGAGCAGTGTTCATGGTTAGGCTACAGATCAACTTCAGGCAATAACTATTCGCCTCAGTTCAAACTGATATAAAAAAAAGAAAACTTGAGCTTTAGGGATCAATTCCTTTTTCTTGTAAAATGCATCTATAGCCTAATGGTATCTTCATACTGTTCCAGTATTTCTTACATTGGTACAAACTCCTACCTCCAAACACAGTTTCATGTATTTCGTCTGTCTTTCTCATCATTTATTGTTCTTTTAATTCTCTGAATATCAAGGAATCTCATTCTTGAAAGGATGGGCAACATATTGCCATACCAAAATTTTAAAATTAGTCCTTTACTAGAAATCCTACATCATCTTCAAATTTTCTGTGGAATGCTTGCTCAGTCACAACTCCTTTTAAATAAGTGAACAATTATGGACCTCAGCACTGGCTCCCCACAGCTCTGATTCCACTATTGCTGCAATAATCAAGGCTCAGCTTTCTTCTTATTTTGCCCTTACCTGTGACTTCCAAAAGCTGTGAGACCCCGGCTGCAAGGAGTGTGGAATGCCAAAAGCAGATAAGTGCTCCTACACAGCATGTGTTCACAGAGAGGTACCCTGTTATACAAACACTATTTTTAGCCAGGAGTTGGTTTCCTCAGTGTGGTGTAAGTAAATTGGGAATACATTTAAAGTTACCAAAATAAGGCTCTCCCTCCTTGTACTGATCTACATTCTAAAAAAGAATAATTGCATTTAAAACCATAAGTAATAGTATTTAAAATCATGCACAACAAGAGTAATGAAGTCACTGTGTGGGAATTCTATTCTATTCAATCCTATTGATATACACTTTGTTGCATTGGAATGGGAAAAAATTCTATCATCCTTAGGGAGTATTTTAACACATTCTAGGGGAAAAAGATGAAAGGAGAGTGTATCAGTTTGACCGTGCTAGTAGAATTACTGTGAATATAGTTCAGGATCAAATGAATTAAGATACTACAAGCAAATAAAACAAGCCCTTCATTAAATATGAGATTTGAAGATTTATTGTTAGTCAAGCTAACAGTTCCTCTCTGTAGAAATGCAGTTCTGTTTTCTTTCTAATTTTATCCCAGGCAAGAAGATCATGCCTTTCAAGAGTCATGGAAAAAACACACAAAAATCTTAAAGGAAAGACTGCCTTTTGAAAAGAGTATAACAGCCCTTCAGCTGAAAGCTGGTTCTTTGACCTTACTAATAATTTGCCTAAACAGTTACATGCACAACAATAAATATGCTTTAGATAGAAGGATATGTTACTGGAGAGTGGTGGTCTTGTAGCAATACCAATTAACTGAGGTTATCACCATAAAGTTGATCATCTACTTTAGTAACAGACCATCCCTGTTTTTTGAGCTGAAGAACTTGAACTTTAGAATGATATTCATCAGGAAAGAAATATTTATCAAGCTTGCAGCTGTTTAAGTAGCCTTTCATCCTTTTCCTTATGGCGACATTACTACCACGATATTACTACTAGCACTTGCAAGCTGAATTTTTGCATCTAAACCAATATTTATTTATGTTCAGGTTATAATTTATGGGTGGAAGGTGTTTAAGGCCAACAGGACAATGTATAATTAAAACAATATGGCAGACAATGTCTTAGCATGAATGTGCAACCAACCGTAGCAGGACAAGAGCATTGGTGCTTAATGCAGTGAGAGTGTCATACTAGCATGAAACCACACTGTGCAAGAGTTTCACGTATTCAAGATGTGTTAAATAGAAGGTACTAAAGGATAGCAACTCTCCAGATTCATTTCAGACTTGTCTTTATAGTTAGAAATGTTTAAAATATTTTTAAAAATCCATCACGTGAACAAAACTCATTCAAAGCCAAATTCAATGTCATGAAGCTGAAAGGCTTTGTGTAGAGGGTGAGATGATTTTAAAAACAAATAAACAGAACAAAGCCACCAAAGCCTCTGGTTTCTGACAGAGCCTCAGACTTCAGAAAGCAGTCAAATCAGTTGTGTGATATAACCAATGCAACCCTCACTGCTTTGAGACTAATGTTGGCCCTACCATGCACTTCCTGGTTTTCAAGTGTTTGTATACTATGCATACTATAATATTACTTCTCATGGTCAGATTTTTCATGTCAATAATAGTAGGAGTAACCTTCTGTGAATTTCCTACCAACAGCTGCAAAAATTTTTGGTGTCTTAATTCAGAGTGAGAAACCTCAAGCCTATATTTTCCTCAAAAGGCTTATGAGCATAGTTCACAAACTCTGAGAAAAAAATGTCACAAACCTTTTTCCTTTGCAATTATTCTTAGGTATTATACAGAATTAGCATACTACAGTACACAAAATGTGTAGCATGTCCCTCATTCACTTTTTGTGGGGAATTTCAAATACGCCTTAGTGCGTTTGTGATTTACAAATGAAATACCGCCAAGAAGTCCCTTGTGGTGCACATTATTTGTCACTCACAGTGACAAATAGGTTTGGTCTGTCATCACCCAGTGTAGTGACAAATGGGTTCCTGAAAATCTTTGAGACAACTGAAGTGCCAGGGAGCAGTGCTGAAATTTTTGCAGTCAAGAAGAATCCATATGCTTGCCCCTACTGAAGGCAGCTCATATATGCAATTTAAAAAATAAAATTTAAAAAAAAATCCAACAAAAAACAAACCATACTTAGGTCATTCCATCGGAATTACGTTTTGACAAGTTTAAGGTACTCCAAACTTTGCCTCCATTTTTTTTTTTATCCTCATCCTCCAAAAGCACAGAATCAGCTAAACACATAAAATTTTGCCTACACTAAGAAGGTGCACCAGCTAATCTACTTTTATTTGTTGTTGCAATTTTAAATTTTTATATTTTGTATTAGTTTTATTCTGAATTGCAACAGAGTATCAGCACTTTGGTTTTAGCCAGGTTTCTGAGCCTTTTCAAAAATTGCAGGGTCCTACAGAAAGTGAAATAGATGGATTCAACAAGAAGAGAATAATCTAAACAAGACTATACTGGAGATACTAAGAGGAAAGTGTTTCAGTAGTCTGAATTTTTAAAAATTTATTCCTTTTTAGGAAGAGGTTTTGTTCTCAGTGGGTTTTTTTGTTTAATTGTAATATGCATTAGACTTCGTGCTTTCTCACCCCAATTTAGAACTTTATTTTCTCTAGGACATCATTTAGCCTTTGCCTGGAGAACTGAAGCACACCCATACCCTGCAGGACATGGAACTGAGAATAAACTCTGCCACAGAGACATCTCGAAATAATCAGAGAAAGCTCCTCCACAATACCAAGGGCAGTATCTCAATTCCCCGCTTTACAACCACAGCAGACCCCATGAAAAATAAAAAGCTCACAGTGTCCCAAGAAGGTAACACCAAAACAAGAGAAGCTGCTTTACTTCCCAGCATCCCTTAACACAATTCTCATGACTTTCACACATTTTTGTTCCCCTATTCATCAGCATTCATCAAGAATTTATCTTTTCTGTCAACACAATGGATTCCTCCCCCAGTTTTTTCCTTCTAATGTTCAACAATAGCACTGGGAAACACAATTACTCACTTTTAACCTCCGGTTTGAGGCTTGGAACAGACCCATTTAAGAAGTGGGAGCTTTTGTGCATTTTTAAACTGCCTTTTACAGTTTGTTTAGTTTAAACACTTGGACTTTAAAAATATTCTTCATTACCCGTATAATGTATAGATTGCTTCAAGAGTTATGTGGTCTGCTTAATTTTATTTAAATTTTTAGATTGCACTAGAGAGATGTTTCTGTTTTGTTCTGTCCGCTTTCCCTGATTAGTCCCTAAGCAAAGTATTACCACATTGCATTCATTAAAAGTTTACTGAACAACACAGAACGTCGACTCATTTTTAAATTAGCTTAGAGAAAACATTGCAGAAAAGTGATTACCAAAATGCAAATCAAGTTCCATCTAAAAAATACAGGGATTTTGTCATAGTGCAACATCTGAACTAAACATTTACTCAGAGAAAGGCTGATAATTGTACTGACTGCCTGCACAGATTTGGGCAAATTGTTTATGTGACATATCAGTTCACCAGATAGGAAGAAAACCCATGCTATGGTCACAGAGACAGAAGTATTAAATATATTTTAAAGACTGATTACTTTAAAGTCAAGTACATAACATTTATCAGTTTTACCAAGTTTTCAATTCTTCCCAGCTTTGATTTTATTGCCTTATTTGTGTTTTTCTGACCTGATTAGGGTGGTCCCACCCCCTTCATAGACACCTTTTGTCTTGCATTGCTGATGACTCTGACAAATATCCCCTTTTGTATTATTTTTATTCTTGGTTACTAGGAAAGCAAATATAAATAAGCTCGAAGATCTATTTCCATTTCTGACATCATCCAGACATGTTTCTACTGGAATCATAGTTAACTTTATCCTTTAAAACCTCCATGGGACAAGGATATCAGGATATTCTTTTCCAAGAATACCATAAAACAGACTGATGAGAAGCACTAAACAAACAGTTCATCCTGGCATGATGTTTAGTGGGATTTCTTTTCCTAAGCCAGTTAAAGGGCCTCGAGGGATCCTTAGAGAGCTCTTTTCACCTGATTCACACTTTAACCTCTGCCCTCTATGGTCACAGCATTCCAAAATAATTCAGAACCCTCAAATGCTACACAGTGCATGAAAAAGTATTGCAGTTTTGGTCATGATCACAAGCTTATTAGCCTGTCCCCTTCTTCCCTCTGTCAGCAGGAGCCCAGAGCAGTCTCCACTCCTATGTGAGCACCCAGAATATCTATCAGAAAAGACAAGTCAGGGACTACAAATGAGGAGATGTAGCCGCAGGAAGGATATGAATGCTGGACATGGGACAGAAAGAGCCCATATCCGAACACATACCTACATCTGGAATGCAATTTTAAGCTGCAGTTTCGACCCATATCACCCCCTACAAAACACAATCTTTGTTTTGAAAACAAGTGCTACATCTCTGATTTTTATCTCATAGCAGATTCAGAGTTAGAACTCTGGACTAATATCCTCTGGCCCTTCCTTGAAAAATATACTCTATTTTTAGCAGAAGACAAAAGCAACTCTTCTTTCTAATAGAGAATAAAAAGATATGAAAGTAAAAAAACCGAATTTTTCTTAGCGCGTGGTACACAACTATTTCTGTAATTCCTGTAAGATATGTTACAATAAAAAGAATTAAACGGTTACATAATACTTTTATTTTTCTTAACACAAACACACACAGCAGTCCAGACAAGGAATTATCATCTTAAATTTATAAGGGAACAGCTATTTAAGCTGCTTTTAATATACTTATACTTCTTCTTCTTCGTATTATTATTATACAATCCTTAAGATTGCACAATTATGTAAAAGCTAGATAATTATTTTTGAAATAATATGCCTTGGAATTTCCATGAGGGTATTTTTTTTGTTGCTGTTTACTTGTGGTTTTTTTTGTAACTCAAACATACATGCAGCAAGATAACCACTTAGTATAGAAGTGTGCTTTCTTTTTGAGCACCTTATACCAGTAAAATTTCTTTTTAAATATCAGCACAATTTTTTTAATAACTCACACTCCTAGACTAACTGTTCAGCTCCATAAATTCATCCTCTTTCTATGCACATATTTACATAGTTCAGTTGAATCAGAAGGATGGTTTAGGCTTATTCAGGCCTTTTGCTTTCATGGAAAGGGGAACTTAAGATCAAGTCAAATTCCACTGTCACAGTCTGATATAGAAATCCTCTTTCAAATGTAAAAATCCCCTTTCAAGCTCATGTTAATTTTTATTAGGATTCTAATTTGCACGTTCAAGAGCAGAAACTATTTTGGTTTAATAGAATAGCACCCTCAAATAGTGGTGTTTGCTGTAAGTGACACACAAAGAAGTTATTTTTGGCAATAATACAGAGGACCAGTATCTGTTACATCATTTACCTAAAGCTGATGAGCCAAAATATAAACAATTGATTGCCTTTACTTAACATGATATTGAATTTATGATTATACAAGAACACCATGTGATTATAGTGGTCTTTATTTGTCAGATCCATGCAGTCCAAGTTTACATCACTGGAACCATGCTGTTTTCATGGAAACACCATAGATAACCAGATTCAAGAGAAATTGTTGAGAATTAAGTATTTTTTGCATACTTGGCAGCTATATACTTTGACAGCACATACAAGTGCCAAACCAACTATTATTTAGGTGCATACAATTACAACCATACTTTACAACACTTAAACTCTCTACCTAATTCCCACTCAACTTTTTAAATTCTTTTTCCTGAGCAGACAGAAATAAATGATTGAATTGCTGTCTGATAATGGACAATTTCTGTTGGTTTGAAAAAAGGATAAGTATTAAATCTCTCACAGTCTGAGTGACATCCACTCCTATTCCACAGCATGAGAACATACCAGTCCTACAAGAGAAGTCTTTCACTCCCCTGTGATTTTTCATTCATCTAAAAGAAATAAATGAAGATCAAAAAGAGGCCAATGTTTTCCTAGTTCCATTCCATTCTACTTCTCTCAGGACTACACTCAGGGCTCCCTGATACAATTCAGATTAAATAAGATTGTTTAACTTAATTTTGCTTTAATTTGCCCTCATTTGTAAAACTCTTTGAGGTTTTACATAAATACCACTCACTGACTGAGAAGATGCCACAGTCCTGAGCAAAGCATGCAGGCAGGCTGGAGATGCACATGTGCAGTTCTAGTTTTACATACAGTGCAGGTCCATATCTAACCAAAACAATCATGGTTCTACTAATTTAAAGGGAGTCCTGAAACTTGTCAGCAGTTATAGATCCATTGCAAGCCACTAAAAAGGCTTAAAAAGGATCAGGCAACAGGGACTTAAAAATCTCTATGGCAGTAATAAGTGCAAATTAGCTACTTGCCTGCTTTATAGGAAAAGCGGGTGGAATCTCTATACCAGCAGGCACATATTTAACTTGGCCTACTTTCCCTTCATCCCTCAAACAATATTCATTCAGCCAAAGAGACATCATCACTTAAACCTGCATTTTGCCTCTTCTGAAAACACAGATTTAATTTCATAAAGAAAATCCAAAATAATAGAAATCTTGAAGTGCCTAGGAACTTAAATTACAAAGGTTATGCACAAACTATACACAAATCTCTTAAAGCCAGATCAGGGGTATAATGTTTTATGTATTACAGGAGAGACATTCTGGGTAAAAGTACTACAGGCCTACAGAGACCAAGGTGGCTTTTAAACGTCATTGAACAGAAAATGCAGGAATATTGGTCCCCTTAAGAAAGGCCAGAGAAACTAATCTGAAATGGCCACAATAAGAGTTTGGGTTATTTTGATGCTTCACTAGCATTTAAAAAACAATTAAAAGAACAAAACCCCTAAAATTTCTAATAGGACAAGGCTGAACTACTGGCAAGTCAGGTACAGTTAGGTTATCTGAGTTGTCTCTAAGATGTAGAATAACTCTCAGAGATACATCACATAATTCTCACATTTATTTTCTTTGACTTTAACATGTGAAAATTAGGAATTTTATAAAAACAATCCTATGGGGATGGAAAGCCAAAGACTGCATACTACGATTTATCAATATATCATCTAACACCCCTTTTTCCATGATCTTTGGATCAAACTTCCTAGCTGAACTCATGCACAGCACCCTTTTAACCCTGACCATACGTGGATATAATTTTTAAGCTGATGATATGTACTTATAGACTGGAAATGGCTAAAACAGACAAAAAAACTGACAAGCTGAAATTCTTTAGTGGGTTGTTGATGACTACAGTTAAGCATTGCCTTTTCTTAAGTACTCCATTTTTACTGTTATCAATATTGTGTTAAATCTCATCCATGGGGAATTTACGTGGCTGAACTAGCATTGATTCAAACCCCCAATATCTGGTATTGAACACTGTACTAGAGACTATCCCATCTTTCTTTTGCTACTACAGCAAAACCCATGCAGTTTGGACAAGCTCTGGGGGAGAAAAGGGAATCCCACATCAAAATAAGTAGACATATTCGCTATTTTATTAGTCAGTGTTCCATATGGCCACACACACTTAAAGGTTTCCTTGCTCAGAAATTACACAATCCTTCTCTTTCTAATTTTGTTCAAATGTAAACTCCATTTTAACACGGAAGTAAAGGAAAAGAAAAAGAACAAATCAAGATATTTTTAGGTGATGGTCCTGTTTTTGTACAGAATCACAACATTCGTTTTTTCCTGTGGTTCACATAACTGTCCTATGACCAATATCATTGCCTGGCACTCCAGTAAATGAAGTAGATAGGCCTTTTGGTGCTTTTAAAAATGAGTCCTTTTTAATGATTTTATTTTGTGTACTTCAAGGGAAAAAGTCATATCACTGACTTAAACATAGCAATTTTTGTAGAGTAGTTCATATAGTAATAGAAATCTTTGAAAAAATAGTCAATACTCAAGTAGCTCTTTCTTATAATTTATGTAGGTTTTCACTAATTGACAGAATGAGGAATTGGTAATTAATTTTTTAAAGACTGAACAGAGAGTGAAGAAAACTTAATGAAATAATTTAGGACTCATCATGGTAGTGCCATACCTCTCAACTAGGAAGCAGAAATAATGTACGTGATTCCAGGCAATTGCCTGAGGGGATGAGTTTTATTAGCAATTGTTTGTTTCACTACCAGGTGGCCACATTCCTGGTTTTGTTTAGAGCCCTCAAAGCTCCTGCTGATGTAAAAGGCAGGGAATAAAATATAGGCTAAGTAAGGTAGCATGGAGGAATGGTGTACTCAGTGATAGGCAAGGCAAATTTGGTGGAGTCCAAGAATGTCAGGAGTGCACATGTGTAACACAAATGGTGCCACCATAGGAGCATGAAGACAGCAGCTGTCTGCTGTAGAGACAAAACCATTTTCATCGCGTAGATTTGGCTAGGTTACAACTACTCAGTTACTCTGAGTGGAGGAGAAAAAGCAATAATTCCAACTCGCGTTTCATCCTCACCACTCTCTTTTCATCTCTCAGGCTTCACAACTTTTAAGTTCTATCCTCGCTTCCAAGCTGTCAGTGATATATTATAAAATGAATAGCTTGAAGTGTTTGGCTACCTGGGGCCATAAACCCAGCAGGTCAGCAAAAGAAACTGTTGGGGGACTTTCTATGGCTTTTGCTGGAATTAAAACAAAACAATCAGGAGGAAAGCGTCATGGGTACAGCAATAACTTATTAGTTCTAACACACGTATCCCTGCAGATCACAGCGACCTCAATCTGCTTAAAAAATGGCTTCCTTGGGCTAGCCAATCTTTCTATTAAATAGGTTGGTCTTCCCTGGAGCCAAGATCTGCCTCCTTCTGCATGGCTTATTATAACAGCACAGGCAGTATTTTTTGCTCTGACAATTTTCAAATAAAAGTCAGTCCTATAAAGGCTGAGATTGTTTATTTTTCCTTAGGGCATTCAGTTGTTCTGATTAGGGACAGAGCAGAAGAAAAGTTGGATATTAAAACAGCAAAGCTGTTGTGAACCTGAGGTGTTAATTTTAGTTTAATTAACAATAGAGGAAGGCACATAAATGAAATTAAATCATACCGCGCTTTAGATATGCAGACAAGGATACACTATGTGACCTGCCAGTAAGGATCACTGTGATAAAGACAAAGGTACTAGGAAAAACATCCTGCACAGCTCCAAAGTACCAAAATGGGGGGGAAAAAAGTAGTCTATTATAATTTTTTACTGTAATATCCAACATGCTCTCTGCGTAGCTTTATTCAAAAGACATATTTTAGGATACGTGAAGTTTGTAAGTTACTAGCAAAACCAAAGGTACTCTGTAAACATCCCATAAAGCTCATCATCTTCCATCATTACAGTAACACCCAAACAAGTGAATGCGTCAAACAAAATACACATTCACTCCAATTCATACTTACATTTTTTCTTGGAGCTTCTGGACTGTAAAGGAAAAAAGACCTCAGATTAGACACATACTGCAAATTGTGGGGACATTTCTCCCCAGACCATCCTGGGCACAAGCTCTTACATCTATACCACATCACCTGGAGGTCATGGTTAAAAATTCAGGCAGCCTCTGCAGCCATTAAATGGAAACTCTGAGCTTCTTTCCCAGACTGGGAACACCTCATAGCTGTGCTTTCACGATCTGGACTTCAAAAACCTTATTTCAGTCACAGGAGGCTCCAGTTCCTATTTATAACCTCAATGGGTAAACATCTGCACCTTGTTCTGTGCCTCAGTGATAATTACCTTACATCTGCATGCAGAGTTCAAGCACCTGAGAGCACCCTCCCTCCCTGGGAAGGGTCTGCAAGTCTGTCCTGTTACTAGCACCTAATGCATATTATCAGGTTTCCTATTACATCCTAATATTTTAGGTAGTTCAGGGAAATGTCAGAATGTCATTCTCCTGCTTATGAATTATTCAGAATAATTTACAGTAAAGCTATTATTGGCACCACTGTGACCTGAAAGTATTTTAATTTTTGAAAGACTGTAAGTGAATTTACCTCTCTTTGGATGAATGTTTCTGTGATTTTCATAAACATCATAATTCACATGTCATGAAAATGTTAAATAGCACAGACAGCAAATAAGCCTGTTTTGTACTGGTGGTGTGCGTAAAACTGTACATGAATTACTAAACTCTCTGATTTTTAGAACTGGATAACCAAAGCTCATCCAAAAAGACATGCGAAACCAGAAGGTTGTTTTGGTTTTGGATTCGTCCGTGATCTTTTTGTTGCTTTCTGGGAAAAAGATATGTTTGTCTTTCAGAATAACTTTATGCAAGGCATCAATATGTATCCGGGAGCTAATTGAATGCTTTAAAATGCTTCACCTTTGCTAATCCCTAGCACTGTTTGTAATTGCCGTGACTAAACCCAGCCTGTCACTTGGGATTATTTCTGCTTCCTAACAGAGTGAATCCTGAGCATTCAAAGAATATTCTCAACTCATTGGATATTAATAGTAGCAAAATTATCTAGCTCTATAATTGACCCAGGCTCACAAACTCCGAGAAACTTTCTGTTTTCTGACTTCAGAAGCCAAACTTTGGATCATTTTAACAGCTGGGTTTAAAAGCATTATTGGGATAGGGGGAGGAAAGGGACAGAAGAGGAAACACCACAGAAAGAGCAGTGGATGCATCATTTATGAATCTGCTCCACGGGACTCCAAGACAATGCAAAATAGCAGAAGCTAAATATTTTTTCCATACTATTACAGAAAAATTCAGGTACAGGAGGAGGAGGGGTAGGAAAGTTTTGTAAGTGTGCAAAAAGATACCCTTAGCGCATAGTAAAAGAAGATTCTTTTCCTAGCAGAACACTCAGCACCAAACAAATTGAGACCAACTTCAAATTACATATGAGAAAAAGGAAAAACATCTAGAACATTTCCAGCCAGCTGTATGAAATGGTGAAGCAAAGAGCTATAAAATGAACTGGCAGCTGTCACCTTAACTGCCTTCAAGTACAAGCCGATAGCCCACCACAAAGAAAAGCACAGTAGATTCTTTTGTCTTTTTAATAGACTTTCTTTTCCATGATTAGTTGCAATTAACAGACTGAAACACTAAAACAATCTATCAGGCTAAGCAATAAAATAAAGATTAATAGACCAGCCTGTCAGTCCTCTTTTTTTGCCTTAGATTTTTCTCCTAGCATTTCAAAAATATGTGTTTCTGGAATGTTAAATCAATTCTAGTTATTCCTAGAAATAAAGAAATTCTTATCCATGTTATAGAACTTCTCGTATTGCTTTACATTCCTTAAAAAAAAAAAAAGTCAAACAAATAAACTAGCACATAAACCCCCTGAAAACCACCAGCAACCCTACAAAAATAGTTTGAAGCCTTAGCTGTAACAGCAAAAACCATCACAGATGCTGCCTATTCATATCCAGTTTACATCTGTAATTCCAGACACACTACTGCTGCTGCTGGAACTCATTCTGGATCAAGAAAACAGTTTTATGTCAAACCCTGTTATTTCAAGCACAGGTATGATTAAGAATGTCTATATTTTTAGTTAAGGACTGTTCTGAAAAGCTGGTTCCAGTAATAAGTCTTTTTATGCATGCATATGAATTTCTGCAGATTTAATGAAATTGAGAAAAATAGTTTTACAACTAAAAAAAAGCCCCAAACCATAAATGAAGGAGCTTCACTAATAATAAATAAAGAACAACAGCTTGAAAAATTTGAAGACAAAACCTGAGAGATCCAATTTAAACCAAAGTGCTTCCTGTTATTTGGGCAGGAAACAAGGGAAGAGAGAAATGCAGAGTGACTGCTATGAGTCATCTTTACTGTGGTTGAGAGACTAAGCCATGCATCTGGCAAGCAAGGAAGAAAGGGATTTTATGAGGGTGGCAGAAAAAACCACAGAGCTATATGAAAACAATAGACATAATTTAATAAACTCATACTATTAAATAACTGAGACCCACTCTGCACCCAGGAGTGTCCTTCAGTTTAGCACAGATGTGGCACGGTTTCGGTGCAGAGGAGGAGCTGCGGGGCAGCTGCAAACACTGCAGGTGGTGATGCCCGCAGGGCTCGCTCCTGCTGTGTCACCCCAGCACCTGCATTGTCACCACAGGCGGTTTGCAAATCACAGGAACGCTGGGGACAGACCCACAGAGCATCCCTGAGCCATCCCCACGGCACCACCCCTCCTGACCTCCAGACTAGCAAAGCCAAGAAGCAAGGAGAGCGGGACAGGGAGCTGGCAGCCTCGGGCAGATCTTCCGCAGAAAACCAGGGTGGTGGAAGCCAGAAGAAAACAAGCCGTGGGTGACAGCCTGACTCCGGCCATTAGGTGGTGCCTGATGCTTTGGGGGAAGGAAACCCAAATATTAAAGAAATAAATGTATTGGGAAAAATGAGAAGCTCCCGGGGATTGTTCCCCATCCTTGGCTCTGTAGAACTCTGGGGTTCAGCTCTTTGTCTGTAGGTGGGAACAACAAGTACCTAGTAATTTTTTCATATACAGTCATGAATCTGAAGGAGGATAGGACTGACCTACCAGACCTCTTTTTTTGTATGGAAATGAAGCAGGAAGACATTGCTACATTTCTGTAAGGAGAATGATTGATTTACACCTGTTGCATCCCAAATTTAACATTGGCAGACTCAGTTATTGCAGTGACAGTGAACAGAACTTGCTCAGAGCAGCTCTTAATACATGGCAAGAAATGTATACAGTAAATCAAGCACTCCAGCTTGACAAAAGAACAGTTAGGAACCTACGGTCTTTTCATACAAATGAACAAGAAAAAGAAATTTATGAAGAGGAGAGAAATATTCATCTTTGGAGGAGGGCAAATGAACTAGCCCACACAGTATGAACTTGATGAAAATTCTGCATTTGGGGTCAGCCTAAATACAGAATAATTTAGATGTGTTTTGGTAAGTGAAGATTATGCTCCTGATACTTAGTCGTAGGTGGCTGCCTGAGTCATGCTAAACCCTGTCTCTCCTAGGACACATCATATGGTAAAATCTACTTCACTACAAGAAAAACCAATCTCTGTCTCTCTCAGTCTGGGGAGCTGTTTAGTGTTACAAGCTTTAGAAGGCACCTACATTTGCCTCAGGGTTTCACAGTATTCAGTTTTTCCTGGGCCTGGAAAAATACTCCTGTGAACTGTTCCACCAAAATATCTCAGCTCTGAGCGCTGAAAATTAATCACCTGGCTAAGTACTTGACTAGGTTCAAGTTTTGTGTTTACTCTAAGTATTTGAAGTCATTAAAAACACAGCATGAATGAAAAACAAATATATGTAATGTTCTGTAGAGAGTTCAGTTTCATGGAAATGTAAATGCTCAGTGCACAGATAAAATGATTAAAAATGGAAAAGACAGCTTGAGCATAAATATATATGGTAAATACGCAGCAGTAACTGACAATGCTGCATCTATTTTACAGAACATTTAAATCAGCAAAAAGCCAAGATACATTATTTAAATGAGTCTTTATCAAAAAATGTATCTTGAAATTTCTATGGAAGAATAATATCAGCTGGGGTATACTTTAAAGATTGTAATTGGACTTTATCCCAGAAAAGGCTAAATAAATTGAAATATGTTTTATATCATTATGCATATTCTTTTGTGATAAAAATAGTTTTATATTTTGTAGCAGTTCAAAAAACTGTGCAACAAGGGAATAATAATAAAGGAAAAGAAGCAATCAAAATGAGAAAGGGGGAGATTTCCTGTATCCCTCTGCAAAAGAAGTAACAAATTACTTCTGTGAATAATTTCAAAGACTTGAATAAGCTTCATGCATCTCCCAGATGGCTCTCAGAAAGAAAAATTAAAGAATTGTCTGAAACACTTGTAGAAAACATATAAGACTTCCTTTTTTTTTTTAATCTCAAACATAAAAATGTGCGAACTACAATATTTACTGACACAATTTTATCAGATAACCCTGTAAGAGAATCCTACAATAGCATAATATCAAGAGTCTATAGTCCATGAAATTTCCTCAGTAAACTGGAGATCCTTTCCAACGTATATATTCCTTCATAGACTGTTCAACAAGAAAAGTTTCTTAACAAGTTTTTAAGGATTTTGAACAGGGTAATATTTAATACTTGTAAACCAGATGTAATCTACCTTCACTCACTTCAAAATTACTTACAAAAAGAGCCAATTTCACTGCTGTATGACAGTGGTACTCTTTCTTGCAAGAGAGCAAAACATTTTTTGTATATATTGAACATACACAAGCAAATGAAGAACTTAATCTCAGAAGTGTTTAAAATCATGTTAGCCCTGAGTTTCTTAACTTCAGCACTTACAATGCAAAAGAGAAAGATAATATATATATATGATATTTTACAAACCTATTTAAATTATTTATAAACATTTAGAAATTTTCATAAAGCACTTGTAAATGCATTTCATATGCAGACACAGAGACACAGCATTTTCTACATATTCTTTACATGTTGGCTCTGGTTGAGAGAGGCAAAAGCTTTTTTATTTTGTTATGTTATTTTGCATTGAAAAGTTATTTCAGTGCAGAAAATAGTCTTCTCAAAGGCCACTGGAGCAGGATTTCTGTCTTCAGTCTGGACTGGAAGTCAGTTCTAAAATTGTTTCTGAGCAGATGATCAGTTCAAGCAGAAGGCAGGCTGCTATAGATTGTACTAGGATGAGACCAAAGCTGACATTTAAGGACTTGGAACATTTATTAGGAGTGGAAGGTGGAGGGTTTTTTTTGTTTTGATTTTTTTTGTTGTTGTTGTTTGGGGTTGTTTTGGTTTGGTTTTTGGTTTTTTTGGTTTTTTGTGATGCAAAGTATTTGGGTCACCTTGAGACAGGAGAGGGCAGGAAGGCACCTGTGTCTGAGCACTGGTCATGGGGAAAGACACGGACAGAGTCATCAGGGAGGGTGACAGAAATACCAGTTGTTGAGATGGGGTAGATTCTGGTTCTAGCATTATTTGTCTTCTTGTTATGCTAGCAGTCTACAAAAGGGGCTTTTATTCTTTGTTCATATATGGTCTTAAGAATGTAAAATCGAATATCTGCATCACAAACATTTCTAAAACTACAGCTATAACAGCATAACTTTACATTTCCATGTGCCTTTTCTTCTTTTCTGTCTTTTCTCTTTCTTTTCCTCTAAACATAAACACGAAAACCCCAAAGCATCCACATAAATAGCACACACAAATGCACTTGGGTGCTCATTCCTTACTCACCCTGTTTCGCATTTTCTCACCTCAATAGGAGATATGATAGTTACTTAGATATCAGCCTGTGCTGTCTTCTCTTTTTGGACCCTTCTGATATGTGTGCACCCATACACAAAGGATTGGCAGAGCTGCTGAATATTTGCTTTTCCACTATTTATAACTCTAAATCAAAAGCTGTGCTAAATGAATTGCTGAGTGCTATCCCCATGCGGATGCATTTTTTACGGTTATCCTGGTCCTGAACCTTTCCATGCCAGCATGACAGTGAAGCAGTGTTTCTTGTGGGGAAACCAACGCTTTTTCAAAATGTTCATTTTTACAGGACATAGAATATGCCATTAGGTTACTCTAGGGGTTAATAGACCTCAGAATCACTTGCCTTGTCTACAGTGAAGTAGCATAATGACTTCACTGCTGCACTTTTTTTCCTGTAAAGAAGGACATTAGAAAACACACTGGAGAGAAATGAATACATGCCCTAAGCCCCTAACCAGCACTTACAGTGTACCTGAGAGCATATTAGGAAAATAAAGAAGAATCTTCAATTTACTGACTTTAAATGATTTTTTTCCCTTTTCTCTGTGGACTTCAAAACTGAGTCTTGAGGAGCTTAAATTGTATTTTACATGCAAAACTTAAAATCTAATTTACCATATTCCTATCAGCCAGCAGATAAAGTCTATAGCACAGTGCTAGATAGCAGTTTCCAAGGGCAATACCTATGCCCAAAGCTTTCAAAAGCTATAACATGGAGGATACAATAGAGAAAGTGATACACATCAGACTACTTGTCCCTGGACCCTTTCCTTTCAGCTTCGGGCTAGCTGTGTATCTGACTAATCTGAAATCCTCTCATCCCCTCGAGAGTGTCACAGCACTAACATATATGGATTGCTGCAACCTCCTTTCTCTGCCAGTGCCACAGTTATCTCAGTTCAGGGACTCCGAAAGAATCACAGAGGGGACAGATAACTATATTTAAGCCTTAAGAATTGCCATCTTTGTGAGGGCTAGCCTCACTTTCCCATCACAGATAGAAGGGACACGGCAGCTTCTTCTGAGACAAACAAAATTGCAAGGACCATAAGGTAAAAGCTGGAACAGCACTGAAAAAAAAAAAAAGTACAGAGATCTCTTATAAAAGCACAAAAGTTTTGAAAGCATAAATAACTTCCTGAAGCTGGCAGCTGTAGTTCCGTGGAGCTGTGCCGGCCTACTCCGACTGAGCATCAGGCCTGCGCTCTTCGCAAACAGAAATAAACATTTTATTAAATCAAACCTTCTCCTTGCTGTGTTTTTACATCTGAGAACTTTACCCAGCAGGCAGCACCCTGCTAATGCTGCATAAAGCATTTTACAGACACACTTCCTGGGTAGTTTTTGCCTGGGAGGAAAATCTTCTCTCCCTGGTCTCTCATCACTCTAAGCACCTGGTGCCACAGCAACAAGCACCTCATTCTTTATATTTCTCTGCTTCCTGGTGTATTATTTGTGTTACCTCTATCACTGGTGTAGGCCTTAACTATCTTTCCAACAGTAAACAATCAAAGGACTTGGACTTTTTTAATAGCATTAAAATTAATGCTGTGAAAATGAAATTAATTCGTATTTCCACCTTTTGAGAAGCAACCTGCCAAGAAATCACTGAGCTGATGTGTTTCAGCTTTCAGGGTGGCCAACCTCTTTCTGAAGTTTAGTTTTCAGCCCACATACAATCTGTCATGCTTTGATCCATCACAAAAAAGCATGACAGCACAACGAGGTGTCCCTCTACATCCCAGCAGTAATTGCTCAGAATTTTGCTTAATCAGGAAATCCTCAGTACCTGTCAGGCCAAAGTCAGGGCAGCATGCTGTGACAAGGGTCATCTCTTTCTCTCTGACTGCTTGGAATTAGCACAGCAGACAGTCTCACGTTACTAGATGTGCTGCATTGGCAGGGAGATAATAAAACTTGCTATAGACTCTGGAATTCCCTTTGGGTTTCAAGTAACAGGCTTGCCAAAAGTGGTTCACCTTATTTTTAAATATTTTATGGCTACATAAAAAGTGCCAGATGCTGTTCAGAAACTGGACTTAGAGCTAACCGCTCAATCAGCAAAAAAAGGAAATTGAAACAACTTTTATTTAGCCGCTGCCAATATAAAGGGAAAAGCCTAAACAAAACAGCTATGCTCATGATACAATCTGAGTTTAGAGCCACGGTTAAAGTGACACAGAACATTTTCCATTCAATTTGAGATGGCAGGTATTGTATTTTACATACCACAGACTTATTTTCTAGTCAAGATAGTTTTTTCCTTGTGTCAGTGGAATAGATGCTTGACCACCTGTTCTCAAAATTGAAATGTTTCATTAAAGAAACAGACTCATTATCTATCATGCAGAAGATATGCCAGTTTAGAGGTAGTCTTGGAAGGGGAAGACAATGTGAAGACAGACAGTAAAATAATTAGCAGCAAAGTAAAGACAGTAAATTTAATGTTTTTGGATTTTGCTAAACATCTGATACTGAGCCTGGCAAAAAATTGTTTGAAAGAAATTAATTCAATATTAGCTCAGGGAAAAAAAAACCATTGTCACATTAATGAAAATCTGTCTAAATTGTTCTGAGATGTGTAATGATAAATGAGAACCTTTTGACTGAGATGAAGGACAGGCGCTTTTGGGGTACTACAAGCTTTGATGTTTGCTTTCAGACATTGACACATATTAGAAAGAGTAAAGAATTTAGTCTTCAGTTCTGAAAGGTATTGCATTGCAACAACAATATTATTGGGGAAGCATGACAAGAGGGTGATTCTTAACATATGGTTGAAAGAAAGATAAAATTTCATTTCAAAAACATGCATGAATGCATGTTACGTGAACGATAACGTTAAATGCAGTTTTTTAGACGATAGCAGGGTAGAACAATTTCACCTAAACTAGAGCTGGGAGAATAGGTATGATATAGAATAGGAATACTGACAGTTAGATATGGGAAAAAAAAAATATTCTCTAATTTCTGAAGAAAGTTTCAGTTAGCAAAGCCCAACAGGAAGAGAGGAGGGGGAGGACGAGGACTGAGTATACATCTGAGGGATCTTAGACATTATAAAGCTCATTGAAAAGAATTATTAAGACTAGATAAAACTATTAAAAAAATTATAGACAGAAAGATATATGATGAAAAGCAGAAAGTACATCATTTGCAACGAGACATAGTCTTTTGTCAAAAAAAAAAAAAAAGCAATAAAAGCTCTTCTCTAAGAAATTCTTATTCTGAACAGATTTGTACAGAGAAAGCACAGAAGCCAGTGGAGTTATTATAGTTATGCTGGGACTCAATCCAACAGGTAAGGAATATTGCAATATTGTTTTGGTAGCTATAGTTCAGCTAGGGAGAACCAGGAAGAAACTCAGAGCATTTAAGAATCCACAGGAAATATAAAGAACAAACTGCAATAACTTCTGTAGTTTATTTCAAACTCCCAAAGAGCACGTAACTGTTGAATAACAATCTAAAGTATTTTTACAATACCAGCTAACTGAAATGAAGAAGTCTCATCCAAAATATCAGTGACTTTATAGATGAAAAAGAAATTTGCTTTGACTGAGTGCTAAAGTCTGGATCAAACAGTGATCTAATTCCCCATATTTTGAAGACAGGTTCTAGATAGGATCTCAGTTTCACTGACTGTCTTTCAATGAGACAAATCTGAAATATATATGAAAAAGAAGGTCATAATCTTAACTAGACTTTATTAAAGCTCTAGCAATCACTAGCTGTAAGAGTGGCCCAACTCCAGTGACATCCAAACTGATAAAATACCAGCTTATTTATGTCATATATACTATAATATACCCTGTGGCAAGGCTAAGATAGAAATACTGAACCTGTTTTCAATAAATTCACAGGCACTTATAGCTTCTTATAGCAGGTATGTATATTAGTTTGCCTGAACCTCAACACAGAAAAAGAATATACATATTCCTTGATTATCCAGCCATAAAGCTATTGGCCAATTTGTTAATACTGAAAAAAAATGGCTGGAAATCTATCTGCAGTTGAGGAATATATATGCAGCTACAGACCAAACCTCATTCCCTAGCCTTGGAAGGTATCATCTAATGTAATGAAAGGGTAACATCCTACAAATTTCATAGACCCTACAAGTTCACAAAGATAGCTGAAGACTGTATGATAGCCCCCAGAAAACACACTGTCAGAGTGGTCACAAGTGAGATATAAAAACACTTAGAAAATGTTGTATTTTTTTAATAAACATGACATTCCCATCTTTTATCATCGTTAAGGTGGCTTCCTGGGCACATTAGGAGCCTAAACCTGAGCTAAACCACTCCATCTTTTTTGAACATCTCATTACGGCACTGCTAGACGTGTCAATGCCAGCACAAGTGCAAAGATAAAATGCAAGTCTCAAAAGAATTGTTAAAAGTTACTAATGAAGGGAAATTATGTTAGTTTTTTGGGGAGGGGTTCTGCTTGCTTTGATTTGGTTTTTTTCTTACTATTCCTTCCTTTCCTGTTCACTCCAACTTGGCGGCTGCACCCATTTGTTCCTTCACACGTACAGCCCCCCAACCCCAGTACCTGCAGTGGGAAGGTTCATGTGAATATCTGAGGCCCTAATTTTGAAGAATTTTTATTTTAGTAAATGAAGGAAGGAGCTTTCTGTAATCTTTCCTCGCAGGAAGAAAGCCCAGTAGAGATCTAATGCCAGTACACTTGGGCAACTTTTCAGTGATATTATTTAAGAAAAGAGATCAAAAGCTAATAACCTCTCTAGCTTGGCAAGAGCTTCCAAATGATTGCCTTCTAGACAATTTATCCAGAGAACTGTTGGTACATTGTCCTGGTGGAGAAGAAACCAGCAGTTGGTCTTTGCAGCAAAGAAAGCCTTTTAAGCTCCTACTAGCAATCTTGTACAGAAGAAATGATTAAGGAAAAGTCACCTCCAGGCACAAAAAAAAAATCCTCACAATAAACCAGATGGGATAAAATTAGAATCTGTTATCACGTCTGAAAAGCTCAATGTTAATGCTGTAATTGCAGTGCTGAGAACTGCTGTAGAAGGAACTAATGCAGCTGCTTTGAATTAAAAATGGTCAAGGAGTACACCATTCGGAAATGCAAAGGTTTAGGAAAATGAGCCCCTCCATAAGAGGAAACAAACTGCAGCATTTCACCTGATGTAATAGGCAACTCATCTAATATATATCAATATTAAACTAATAAAATGGAATGAGTCCAGTGAAGATTGAAGCAGTGGCTTCCATCACTTCTTTAACTTCTGCCTTGCAGCAGTTCCAGGACTAGATCCTGTATTTCAAGCTACACTTCTCAAAAGCAAATCCAACATTACAGGCACAGTCATTGCCAGGGTTTAGAGTGTTAAATGACAGATTACACACACATTACACAGACAGAGTGGGATGCAGCAGTCAGATTTGCATGGACATTTGCAAAAAGGATTGTGGATGTGACTGACTGTGCCTCCTGCCTCTGCCTGGGCAGGTGCTGCCCTTCAGACTCTCCTGATACAGGGCTGACTTTAGAATTTGCAAAGCCCAGAGGTTTTGCTCTGCAGGGCTAAATGCAACCATGCCCAGGACCCAGAATTTCAGTCTGCACCAAGTGAATGTGCTCTGCTCAAAAAGCAACTCAGCTGACAAGAGAGATCTCCTCTGGATGTCTCACTAAAGACAGACATTTTGAAGTATTGCGGTGTTTCATGAGCAAAATATCTTAAAATGGCCCAAAACTGTTCTGAGATCTCTTGAGCTTAGGTACCTTTCTATGAATCCGTAGCCACATGCAAATTATCAAGCAATTTGCCACTGCAACAATTTCCAGATAACCTCACTGCATATAAGATTTTCTATTACTGTTTTTTTTTTTTTTTTTGATTGATTGCTTGGTTGGTTGGGGGTTTTTTTATTTTGTTTTGGTTTTTTTCCCTCTTATTTTCCTTTTACTTTTTTTTCTTTCTTTTTCCCCAGGATGCCTTGTAGGATTTGGTGGAGTTTTTTACTGTATAGTTTATTTATACTTGAAAATGGTAATTTGACAGCAAGATATTTCAGCTGACATTATTCCAAGTTCTACTCTGCTGCCATTGATGGAATTTAATAGGGCATGACCTGGCCCTATGGTTCTAGTCTATCAAAACACAAACTATATATGTTATTTGAAACAAAAAGGTCGGTGGTTTGGTGGTAGGTTTTGAGGCAGAGAAAAAATAATCTCACAAAGATCAATATACTATGAAACATCTCTATAGAGAAAGGTATTTTTCTCTTCCACTTGATGCAAGTGTAGTCATTATCCATCTGAGACTATTCCACTGAGTCATATTCTACTGAGACTATTTATTTTTTCATGTATCTTTCTACCTGATGGTTACATTTTCGTTTCAAAGTTCGTAGAAGAGGTAAAGTCCTGTCATCTCAAAGACACCGTTCTTGGCTGAAGTTGCAGATCTAAAAAACCACAAAACCCAAAAATAAAACTACGCATGCTACTTACAGGATGGAGGTGACCTGGGTCTCATGCCTAAAGATACCTGCTTAATCTTTTGGAACATCCTGTGGAAAAGATCAATTTTCAATTGACAGGAACATTCAGTGTTGCAAACCTCCCTGCTGGGATACAAAAGCGAGGTCATTTATTAAAAGGAATATAATGAATGGCAGGGACGATCCTTGTAGTTATATGGATACATACCAAAAAGAAAAAAAATCTATCTAATCAAAGGCTGCAAATTAACAGCATGTTAAAGCAGGCTGGTTTAGTGTCTGTGGTTACTGACAAGTCACCAGATGCTCAAGATCAATAGATGTTTTGCATATTTTAATTATTCTTCTGGGTTTATAACTTAATTACTCTTATGAACTTCAGGTAGTTTTGGCAGACATAGTTTACCTTGAGTTTTACTGTTGTTTCATTAGCTAAAACAAGGTGCCAGCATGCTGATGTAGAGCCATGCTTTTATTTCCAGTTGCTCATCTGAGGGCTGGAAGATGATACGCAGAGATTCCAGAGTGCCTCCTGCAACACAAAGTTATGCTTGATTTCCTGGCAAATACGGGAAATCCATTAAACAAAGAAAATTATTTTATAATCTTACAATAATTTTCTGGAAAAATAATTTCGGTTTTGCGGACACTGGCAGGGCCTATAAAGAAAAGTCAGTGAAAATATTAAATGTCTGACTCAACAAGAGGGGTGGAAAAAAAAGCTACTTGCAACAACTGTGCTTGAATTTAGGGAAGGATTAAATTGTATGGATGGCATTAGAAAGAAAGGAATCTGCTTTCCAGTTAAAGAAAATGTTTAATTAATGGGTGTCAAATCAATCTGTCAAATTACAGCTCTCTCCTTGTAACCCACTCCCTAGAAGTGAATAATTCCTTAGGCTGCTGTTGAAGAAGTTCCTGGTCATGCTTGAGAAACCCTGGTTCTGTCACTTTCTACTCCTTCTCTGATACCAAAACCTCTAGTTTCACCCTGTTCCAGTTCTGCCTCCTCCATATGTCTTGTTGTCAAAGGAGTGGAACATGAATTAACTCAGTAATGAGTTAACAAAAATTTGCTTTGTACTTTTTAAAGTCCAGTAAGTCATATGGGAGCATACATGAAATACAGGTTACAAGCAGCTAACATGAAGGAGAAAATTTACTCCTCACAAAACTGTGTACACAACAATAAATCCAAATAAAACAGGTTAATTCATTAAAGAGCCACCAACAATAATATGTAACATCAATCTTAAGAATTCTTTTCATAATTATATTGCATTATAAATTACTAGAAATAAGGATTTAGAATTAGGAGACAAGATGCCAGAGGAAATAAATCAGATCAAAGATAGTAAGAAAGAAAGCACGAAAAAATGTCTTAGCAACTCAGGGTTAAAATACATTTTTCTTTATCTGTGCACTTCCCAAGAAACGCTTTAAAATGATTGATGGGGATGGACATTCTATCAACACCTAAAATACTTAAAATTCATAATAAATCAATCAATCCAGAATGTGAGCAGGACTCATGTGACATCAGCACTGCTGGTGGCTTCCCCCCATTCTCCTTCATTTTTTTAGAAATATAGTCTCTTTATGTATTTTTGCATACTATGAACATTCATTTTTCACTCCATATTATTGTTTGTGCCTAATTCCTGCTGTAGTCAGCATTCTCCTTCAGCTGTAACATGACATTAGGTTCTATCTACATGGATTCCAGAGCTCTTTTTGTCAGGATGTTTGCTGTTAATAAATGATACAGCTTTTTGCCTGTCCTAATTCTTCTAGGTAATTTTTTTTAAACATTCTCTCTGCTCTAGGTTTGCTGTCATCGTGATGTGGATAATTAACTAAAAATCAGTTGTACTTTTTCTTTTTTTTTTTCTTTTTTTTTAGTTCAATTTTTTTTTCTGGTCCCAGGTTATGTTACCCAACAGTTTTGATATATATCACAAATTAATTTACATTAAGTGCATGGAGCTTCAGAAGCTAGGGCCTTTACTGATTTTGTGATTTCAGTGGTGATTGCTAATAGCTTTAGCATTCCTATAGTTGTGCCATCTGATGACTGCAGAGAAACCCTCAAAATATTCATTAACCAAGCCACACAATACACCTGTGAACTAGATTTTTATCACTCATTGGCAGATGGGGAAACAAAGACACAGAAAGATTCAAAGCCTTATCAAAGAGCCAAGAGGGAGCCTGTTGCAAACCTAACAATTGGAACCCAGACACACCATTTGGTGCCACACATTATTATTATTATTATTAAGCTGCTTTACATCTCAGGCCTTCCTTCCAAGCCTCAGACCACAATCCCACAGCAACTCAAAAATCTTCTACCACTAGTCTTCTTCCTCAAAGCCTTTCCACTGTCTTCTTTCTGTGGACAACACCGTGTCTGTCACTCAGCCATGTGTGACACTTCTGACTGCTCTAGATTCTCATGTTCTGTTGAGGACTTTAGAACCAGCTTTCCTATCTTGCCTTCACAGACAAAGTTCTTGTCTAAAATTTCATCATATATCAATAGCTGCAATCCTTTGCCTTTGATCTTGACAAAGGCAATCTCACACAATCAATATTCCTCCAGAAAACATTGCTCAAGAGATTGTTTCTGTAAGCCCTTCGCTTTGTCTTTGTCATCTGTTCACTGGTTTCCATTCGTTTTACGTTACAAATATAAGCTCGTCTTCATTTTTAAAGTCCCTTATAGCCTATTCCTGCGTTACCTCTGTCAGTCATCGGGTACAAAAAGGTCAAGTCCCACCACTGATGAGCCCCTACAAAGGTGGCAGGATTGTAAAAGTAGTGTGTTAACCAGTAGCTTACTGATACAACTGGTATCAGCAAGAAATAAAGGAAAACATTATGATGATGATTAATGACTAACAATTAACTTTTAGCTAGTAATGATATCCTCCAAATATAAATGCTGGTTGATTTTAACACTCCTATAATCATAGTGGAAGCAGATTTCGAGGCTGTAAAACCCTCTTGCTTGCATGCTTGCTATCTGTCTGTGGAGGTGACTATCTACTCTGGAACAAAAGAAATATCACCACAGAGGACAGAGAGAATAGGAAAAAAGAACTTCTCTACATCTTTACAACAAAGGGATTTATGAGAAATATTTCTGCTGAAAAGCTGTTCTGCTAAATCCAGAAGAATTTGGGTGCCTAAGGCTCTGGACATTCAAATCACAAAGCTCTAAAATTTAGAAAAGAATTACCTTTTTTTGAAAAGCAAGTGAGACCACACCAAAGATGATCATCAAAGACAAATCAAGGAACAATATTCCCTTTTTTCCAACTCTGACATGACTTGGGCAAACAAGTCAAGACACATGCATTAAACAACTCCTCAAAGAAATGCCAAAAGAGAATTTTTATATAATTGTCATTATGTCTTCAGGGATCTTTCATAGTAAGGATTTATATCAAGATAGAAGATTTTTAAAAAAATACCATGATACACATGAACATAGCAGGAAGTGTTGTTATATGAAATTAATTTCAGGCTATGAAATAATCCTGTTAATCTGTTATTTCAAAAAGAAATCTAGTTATGATAATTTAAAGTTTCTAGAAATGCCTTTTATACAAACATTAAATAAAAACCACTATACTGTTAACTGTTCTACTGGTTGAAATTGAAGAAAATAAATTTGGTTAGAACTACTCCATTGAATTTAGGTAAAACCATACAATTCAAAAGGCTGCCTGAGAAAGAGGTTACAAGAGAATACACAGAAAGGTCTTTCCAAAGTTGGACATTTTTGAGCTCCCTTCTTCATAGTGCAAGACTCACCAATTTCAAGATATTATCAGTTTAGGATGTTGTGAACCTGGTGGTGGTGTGACAAAACCTGACATTTGAGATGAATTAAGAATGCAGAATGAGTACAGTGATGGAAATGTACCCAGACCAAAGATGACATTCAGCAACAGAGACATTTTAACATCTATGTCCTAGGTTCCAGTAAATTTAAAAAAGAATTTAAAAAAAAGCACAAAATGATAGAAGTATTTAGTTGGCAAATAAATGAGTTATTAAACCATCACTTTGCACAAGGTGAGCAGGAATATTGGAAAAAAAGTTATATCTTTAAAAGCTCAGCTTGGGGGGGAAACAAAAAGCTGGAGTCAGTCAGCAATTTTCAGTAGGCGACAGTATAAAGCTAAGATATCCCTTCTCACATATAATGGGAAAGGGTGTGAATGATTTGCAGTCAACAATCAGTCCTACAATAACTACAACAATCATCAGCATGCTCTGCTGGTACCTCTAGTAGGGAAAAGTCTGCCTGCACTCGTAAAATGTAGTGGACATCAGTAAGGAGATGGTGAGGGAATGCTCTTGAAGCAGCAGGTTTCCCCTGTGGGACAACCTCCACAAATAGTTGTCATTCTCAAGTTGTTACAATTTTTTTTTTTTCCTGTATTCTTAGAATGGTATTTATACCAGGAACTCTGACTGGCTATTAGGTATTCTTATCAGACTTACAATTGTAAGTAACAGAGTGTATGTGAGGCAAAGCTCTTGTTTGGTTTTCATGTGAATTATTCTTTTAAGCTGTAGTAACTCAATAACTGCAAAAGTTATTGAAACAGTCATTTTATGACAGGGAATCTCTCTTCTTTCCTTGCCTCTCACCTTCACCATGAAGGGTCAAAAAAAAATAGAGATGTTAATCTGTAATCCATTTAGGAAACGTGTCCGACTCCTCTGGGAGGATTTGGGCAGGAGATGAGACTTTATTTTGAAGCCTTTTTCAGAAGAGAAGCCTTGTGAGTGTGAAAGTAGACGTGGCCACCAAAGGAAGCAAGGCATCAGTACTGGAGCACGGGTGGCAGCAGCATATGTGAGAATTTAAAAAAGAGGGAGAAATCAGCAACAAGCAGGAGAAAGGGCCTAGGAGCTTTGGTTTGGAGAGTAGGATCCAAGGGGTGTGAAGGGATCAGACCGGAAGAAGGATGGCGCATGGAAGGAGGTGGGGACTGTAGAGCAAGGATATTTGAATTGATGGGATGATATGAACAGTGGAGTGGATGGGAAGGGTCGGAACAGACGGGAAAGAGGCAGAAAAGGAGGACGTGGTCACTTCAGTGGAGAAGGAGAGGACAACCTAAAAGTTGGGAGAGCAGAGACTACAAAAAAGATTCAAAGGAACAGAGGAACCTCCGGTGTTATGAACGACATGTAAAGTGATTCAAAGCTGGGACATTAGGTTTGTGTTTTGCTGAGGCACTTCAAACAGATGTGGTTAAAGGAACATGGAAACATGAACAAAATTCTTTCAGGAATAAAGATAATGTAGTCAGTGTTGATATAAAAGAGTACATACAAATACCAATAAACACTTGATAATAGGTACAATGATTAATTGAAGGGAATGTAATACAAGGGAAGGGTGATGGACGGAGATAATACATGGAGTAATATCTTAATACCAGCATTTTACCATCTCCTGAGACAGAAGAATCTAATTGAAGAAGTTAAATAAGAATGAGTTGCAATAATTAAAGTCCTAAAAGCATGTGACATCAGGCAGTGTTAAAAAATTTTAATATCCTAGCAGTATTTCTTATTTGGCAATTTAATGGGTGAACACTATTATTAACAGGGGCTTTTTATCACAAAATTACGTCTGTTAAGATCCTGAGTGTTCTTGATCATATTGGATCAGATTGCTGCCTAAAAGGAGCTTTAAAGTTGGGGCAGATTTTAATAAATTCAAGCCAATTTCTAAGTTTTTTCTATTAAAAGGTATTAATTATTAATAACTTCTGTGACATCTATATTTGCACTTTTGCTGAACTATCAAGCTAAATGTTATGAACATTTAACAGTGATAATTGAGGGTTTAAAGTCTTAGCATTTGATGCCAAAAACCCATGAATCTACAAGAGATGACAATTCTTGAACCAAGTACTTCATGCAGCCTAATATTTCTTTTGAGCAGGAACAAATTATTTTGTTTTCAAAGACACCACCTTTAGTAGAGCAAACAATATCCAAAGCAAAAAGGAATTGCATGCCAGTTACCTGAGATATGTTGAAAAGACCTTGTGATCTGAAGTTTCATAAGCTAATGACAGGAGCAACAGAAAATAACACTAAAAGGAATCTATTACAGACCCTTTGGCAAACCTCCCTCATGTGGGAGGTTATTAATGGGATTGAAGTCAAGGAGACATTTCCTACCCAACTGTGCTCATTGTAAGACGACTGACACAGCCTTACCACTGGAGCTGTTCCAACTTGACCCTCATGTAAAAATAGAGTATTTTAATAATGTCACAGTGAGCTTCCCAGATCCTTTTAAGAACAGTATCTCTCTTTTCATGAGGCATCTCTTTCTGAAGAACATCATCAAGCAGGCTTAAACGTGAGACATTGTGTTCACTAATAGGTTCCACCTTGACTCCTATAGAATATGAATCGCTGACCTGTTCACAGGCAGAGAATTTTCTTTAAGTCAGATGGACAATTATTTTGCTTCATCAGTAAAAAGGCTCTACTTTAAAAAGAAGAAGCTAAAATAATGAAACAACCCTTCCCAGTAGTTTGTGAGGAAATCTTGTATTACTGAAATTAAATACATGGAGAAAGAGCTATAAAATATGTGGGCAGAAGATGAAGAAAACTAAAGTATAATTTATGCTACTTCAAGATTGGAATTGGAAAGAGTTTTTTAAGTAAAATAGACTGAGTTCCTCACACAAAGTTGAAGAAATTAAGTTCTTTCTTTGGGAATAACAAAATAATAAAGAATGTGTTAAAGCCCCAGGAAGTATCTAAAAAAATCTTCATGAAACAAAATCAAATTTTTTTTTCATTGTAACACCACATGAGAAGTGTATTAAAAATCTGGATAAGTCTCACATGTCCCTAGCACCTCCTGCATTATTTCCAGAGAATAGCATGGGTTAAAAATGTGAGGGGAGAGGCTGACAACTGCAACATCAAGAAAATGCTTGTTACGTATTCTGACTGTTTTGATTAGAGTTGATCAAAAGACAAAAAGTCTTTCAAGACTTTATATTCTGATTTCATAGTGGAGTAAAGGTGTATTGAAACAGAATTGGGATAAATTTCTATTTTTAAACACAAAGTGATAGAAAGATGTTTCTCTCTTTCTTGGTAGCCAGGTGATAACAGAGTATGTGAGAAATCTCCATTAATCAGCTACCAGACCTTTAATACAGTCTCATCTGTTTCTTGGAACACTAATTACAAACCAGACCACTGCTGGTTGCTGCAAACATTCTCTGCTTTGGGGATACATATTAATTACATATTATGATACATGTTAATTTATGCAGTTAACAGCTACAATTTAATCTTGCATTTCGTAGCTCTTCCTCTGCTTTTTCTTTATCCTGAAACATAGTACTTGTCATGATATCAGTTTGTGCTTCAGGAGTTAAGGGAAATTGTTACAGGAAGTTGATCAAGAACAAAGAGTTCTAAAGGAATGGGATTATGTATGATGTTTTCCTTTTTAATTTTTTTTTCACTACATACTCTACTAGTCAGCCTTTACTTGTGTTGAAGCTAGTTTTTCTACCCATTGTTTCCTTTTTCAATTTCTGTTTGTATATAGTGCAGTGGGAACATAATTTTCCTTTTGATTTTTTTTTTCCCATACAAACAGCACTAATTCAGTGGAACTCAAAAATTAACATGAGGAGCAGAAAATGATCAGTGAAGTACTTTAAAACTCTTTGTAGGAAGAGGCATATTTTAGTTACAGTCTCTTCGACAACAAATTGCTAAATTATGCTAAGACTGAATGAAGTTTGAGATCAGAGACAGTCTGCATTAGCTGATTCTGCAGCCAAAGCAGAAGAAAACAATGACCTACATGAAACATACATAAAACGTTTTGGTTCCTTTACAGAGAACATGAATTGGCCAATTTAAGCACAGTTAATTGAGAGTTGAGGTCTAATTAATTTCAAGTGGTACTATACAGGATGCAGTATTCTCCTGGCTACTGCCTGTACATCAAGATTTGTTGTAAAGGGATGAAATAAAGAAAACAGTACGAACCAACCAACCAAACAGAAGACCAACCAAAAACTACACCCCAAAATATTATTTAATGTACAAGATGTGATCAGGAAGGAAAAGGTTAACCAATAAATCAGTACCTGAAGATCGCTGGACAACCTTTGCTCTGTGAGTCGTGTGTGTGCTGTACCCCAAGACAGAAATTCACAGCTGATAATAACAGGTCAAATTTTGTAAAAAAGTATGCAAAGAACACATCTGTTTCTCATTCAGCATGGTACCATGCATGCGTGCAAAACAAAGTGATCCTTTTAAAACAGGGATTTAATTTTCAAGTTCCTTCAGAACATTCAAACAGCCTAACTTCTGCAAGAGTATCCCTCCCAGCAAAATCATTGTCAAGTTTGTTGCCTCTTTTCACACTCTAACCTCCTTGGGTTTACAGTACTGAAACATTATGAGATGCTCAGGAAATGCCTAATTGAAGCACATCAAATCCATGGAGATCTACGCTTTGGCTTCATTATGTAGAGACTGTCGCTGAATATGCAAACACTATTAAAATTGGGACTTTTGTTCCTGTTTATTAGAAATAACATTAAATATGCAGTAAAACATCTCAGAGCTCTATATCCATAATGTAGGGGATGAAGATCTTAAACATCTAATTTTTGCTGCCCATGTAGCCACATTTGCAGGAATATAATGGCCTTACAGCATAACAGAGAGATGGAAGATCATATAGGGAATCATTCTGAACTTAACTCTTAGATATGAAAAAAATAAAGTTTAGTTGTAATACTAAGTCCTCTTTCTGAGATGTCTGGACTCCCTTAGTATGGTGTTCCTATGATAAAAATAGAAAGAGTGCCTGTTGTAAATTCATTTTGCTCAAGTTTGAGGATGGACAGAATTGGGTGAAAGCAATTACCTTTCTCTAAAAACACTGCACAGTTCATGGGAAATAAATAAAAGTGTTTTGGTGAGCCCATGGATTCTCATTAACCTGAAGTTTACATCCTTTTCACTCTTACTCCCAGGAGACCTTGAGAGATATACTAATTAAAATTGAATTATCTATTCTGAATAGATATCTGAATATCTACTATTATTAGACTACTATTTTACTTCAAAATATATTTTATTTAAATGAAATAAATCAAAGAATACAGCCTACCTATTCTGTTGCATCCTCTTGGATGGAGAAGGGTCTTTATTCTGATCAGGTATGTAGCCCCTCAGAACTATATAGAAACTATATTATATGGAAATTATAGAAACATCGTTATTTTCATTGATACACAATGGCGAGAATCTCTCTTGTTCTGTCTTCTTGGCATTTCTCCAAAATCTTATATTACCCCTTTGAACCTCCAGGCCTGGAGAATGGACTGCCAGGAATCTATGTTAAGATGAAACAGCATGAACTGTTTCAGCAACTTCCTCCTTCTTCTCCCAACCCCCGCCCCCAAAGATTTAAGTTAGAATAAAGCAACTCAACAGGATTTCTCTCCAGCAGAGTTTGGGCTCTGATTCTTCCTAGTTTCATATCAAATTTACAGGTCCTGCAGGGAAGAAGGTAAACAGAGAGGTAAAGCAAACAGATGCAGTGGCTGTGGCAGTGCAAAGACAAGAGCCAGGCCTGTGTAGCAGGGAAGGCAGCATTATTACAATTATTATTACTTTATGAGTGAACAGGCCTATCAAGCAAATTTTGACACACCTTGACATGAAAGGCATTAACTAGATAACTCCTGTAAAGGGAAATGCTACTTTCATATAGAAACAGCAGGTATTTCTAATAATCTATTCTCTATATTTATTTTTATAACATGACCGTGAGATGAGTTCAGTTAGTTAGAGCATGGTACTAATAATGCCAGGGTTGTAGGTTTGATCCTTGTGTGGACCATTCACTTAAGAGTTGGACTCGATGATCCTTCTGGATCCCTTCCAGCTCAGACAATTCTGCGATTCTCTTTACATCACTACAAGAGAAGCAGAGCAAGTTATAATTACATTACAAGTTGAATCATGTCATGGGTGTCTGAAAGCATTTTAAAAGCATTGAAACAACAGCAAGGAAAACATGAGTTTCGAAACTGAAACCACACAAAAAATTTTTGCAGGTATAAAGGAGGGATAATGCTTGAGAACAGTTCTGCTACCTCGTGCTTACCTGAGTTCTGCTTTTGTTTACCCTGTAACCAGTCCTGGAGAATTTCACAGAGTTCTGAGCCTTTGAGTTTGCCTGGTTGTCTACATCTTTTTCCTTCCCTATTACTGTGAGCACAATTGCTGCACCTGATACTGGAACCCATTGGGCACCTCAGTTCTTACCAACAGGACTCAACAGAGAGGATAAAAGATAATTCAGAATGTCTTGGTTTCCTCTCTGAGCCACGATATTTGCAGACACGATGCCCATGGGAGCTGAGGGGGCAGTTAGGAGTTTGTAGAACAGCTCTGCTGCCCGTGGGTTACATCTCTTCATTTTTAGAAAGATGTTTGGTTTTGGTTCTTTGTAGGGTTTTTTGATGTTGTTTTTTTTTTTGTTTGTTTGTTTATTTGTTTTTTAACTGAATTAAGCTTATGAAGGGAAGAAATGTTATAGGGGAAGAACAGGAAAGGGAAACCAAACTTCCAATCAGCTAGAGTAAATGACAGATTTTTCTTTGCATGGATACTCATAATGATATTTGGATGCAAGAAAAGGAATGGATTCTTGAAAGAATAAATATTTGCTTCTCTAGTAAGTCCCAATGTCAACAACAAAGCTGAGAGGCATGTCTTGGCACTGAACCAATCATCTGAACTCTCTATAACTTCCTATAATGCTGAGAAAACAGATTTCACTACTAACGATCTTTCAGGATCCTTACCGTTAGTCCTACAGCAAGACAATAAAATAATCCATGTAGTCACTTCATAGGAAGCTGGACTCTGGTTTCTGTAAGATAAAAATACTGAGCCAGTACATTCACATGCCTTTCTGATACTCAGGTAACATATTTCCTAGCCAGTAAACTCACCAAATTAATCTTTGCTATCATCTCAGCACATTGATCATGAACATTTACTGACCTGAGCACAGTTTTTGCACTGATATAAGCCAAACTGCTGAACTAGATTGTAGAAAATTTATTACATCCCCTCTTCCAGGAAATCAGAGGAATTAACTGGGTATACCTCATGATACCTTTTCATTTAATATCAATCAGTAAGATTAAATTAAATTTCATATATTTTGGACCCTGGACAGTCTTTATTTTCTAAAAAAACAGAACAAGTTTCTCACCTTTTCTTTTTCTTGGCTTACTGTTAAGCCTTTCTATCTCTCTAGCTATTCTCATCCTTCAGTTACCAGAGAATTAAGAACAAGAACCTAGCTGAGAGTGACAACAGCCTTTAAGCAGTAAAAGGAGAAACATACATACTTGATGAGGAAGAGCTGCTAAAATTATAATCTTGGCTCGATTTGCCTGTTTCTGCTGTCTGCTGGAAAACAGAATGACTCTGTCAGTCCTCCTTTCTTGCCTCTCTCCAGAGCAGAATGTGCATGTACCAGGCTACTGGGCAAAAAGAAGGTATCTGGAACAGAGATGTGTCTACCAATACCCAGCAGCTTTGACTGGGATGAGATAGATACAGATTGCAACATTGGAATGAGAGGCTGGAATTCCAACGCTATTAATATTTACCTTTATTAAGAGTTACAGACTTGTCAGTGCTCATACAGAAAGAGCACGGAGCTTGATCTCAGTTTGACCAACGACAGATATGGATAAATACTTCAAATAATTGTTTCTGAATACAAAAAATAATGTGGTCAACACTTTCAGCCACTGGAAGTTAAACTCTGGCAACTACAGGTAACTGATCCTTTTGCTCATCTTGAGGTTCAGGGGAGCAATTTTTTTTTTTTTTCCATAAAGTATTGAGTACTTTAGAATAGTTCAAGAGACAAAGTGAAAAAAAGTCATTTAACTGTCTTCAAGAAGGGAACAATTTTGTCATCCAAAAGTGATATGAAGACTCTCACTGTGTAAGATTTAGGAACTAAATCAAGGTTCTAAGAAACCAGGGGAAATCACATGACTAAGGTGATTTGCAGAGGAGGTATCTGAGGGTATATAAAAAGACATGGATGGAGTTTACCAATATCTTTCTCTTATTCATCCAATATTTTGAACAAGTTCTTGAAGTCAATGATCTAACTCATGAGTGGAAATTCACAGACTTTGCAAAATTAGATGCAACAAATGCACAATAGGTTATGAGTAAAATAGATCTGAAAATCTAAATCTAGTCTGGAAATATCTAAAATTAATCAGGACCTTCAGAAATTGTTATTTTAATACTTATGAAATAACAGATTCCCCAGCAGTTGCCTGGTAACCCTACCATGCTAGAATCTAGGGACTGTTAGGTCATATTGAGCTTTACAGGTTTTAATGCATCTAGGAAGACAGCACAGCCATAAATTATTATGGACAATGCATTCACTATTAAATTCTGCATGGTAGTACCTATTTGTGCAAAAATGTGCCATATTCTTTACTGTGTGTATCTTTGATTTAAAATTATTAAATTCTTTCAAATATACTACATGTGTCCACTAGGAAATTATTTCTGTCATATTTCTTAACTTCAGAAGGCATTTATGAATGTATCTTCCAACTCTGGTTGCTATGATTGCATCTTCAAATTCTGGTTACTATTAATGTTCATAGTTCTGCTATTCCATTCACAAAGCCTGAGAAAACTGGAAAAATCTGACCTTCAAAGAGTTAAAAACTGAAGATCTTGAGTGGAGGGAATTACAAGGAACAGAGTAAAGAAAATTTCACATCTACATGAAATTACCACTGAATTTACAATTTTAAAATATTCTACCTTATACTGGGAGACGTTATATTGTATTTGAGATATTTTCTGCAGTTTTACCAAAGGTAAAAAGAAATTGCTAGTGAAATACATGAAACTGTAGCAGTGATTGAGAAAATAATTCTTATCATAGAGTTTATACACTCTAGAAAACATGAAAAAGTACTTAAAAAGTAGTTCATTGATTAATTTCCTTTTTAGATATGGATGCAAGGATATAAGATATCACTATTATAACACATTCTAAAACTTTGTCAATCTAATACAGTTCTATCTAATTTACAAATACCAAAGAAGGCAAGAAATGGCTCCACTTGATTTTATTTTTAAATATATATGCAAGAGGTATAAAAATAAACATTTGAACCTCATATTTATATTGATTTCTGAAGAAGATGTAGCATCTCAAAGCTTAAACTCCCCTTTTTATGTACAAAAAGAGGAATATCCATATAACCTATGGAAAAAAAAAACCATTAATCAACCTAAAACTTATGTTTAGTAAGATCAAGTTTATAATGGTGCACGCACTTACTTCAAAAAATAATCTGGCAAGCAAGTTTCATTGTACGGCTCCAAGGACTTACACTTTTTTCTCCATGGACTGGCGCAGACAGTCGTGCATTTATTTTGGTGCAGTCCAAGCAAGCTGGATATGAGCTACATGCTATAGATTTATACTGCAAAGCTCAGCCTCTTCTGCAGTGACTCCAGTGTACCAGATGAGGTATTACTCACCTTGACATATGGAAAAATATGCATTTACGTGTATGAAGCAAGTTTGTAGCTGTTATCGCCATACCACCATTTTCTTAATGTGCTGGGAGAAGAGAGGCACAATATTTTAGATTCCCAGTTGAATCTCACACTGATCCTCACAGAAATCAAACATTTCACCTGACTCCATTATCTGGTGGGCATGACACCAGTGAAAAAACTTGTGAGGTGAGGGAATGGACAAAGAGAGGTAATTCACAGACACCGTGGGGAGAGCAGGGCAATCCAATGGTGAAGGGAAAGCATTTTTCCACAGCTTTTAACTATGTGTCTAATATGATTCTAGTTTAGATTTACTGCTTTCTGTTGTTCTCGAATAACTGTTCCTCAAAATGCATGCTCCAGAGTTTATTTGTTTGGGACCCTGGAATTTTTCACTCTGCTTGTGTTGCAGAAAATGGAAGATGCCAGAGAGGGTCAGGTCCAGTCCATAACTTACACTGATAACAATCATCCCTTGAGCAGAAAAAAAAAGGATCAGAAAGAACAAATGGAAAAGCCTCACTTGAGAACCTGCTTCGTTTTTTGAGGAGCTCACTGTCTTTTCATCAAAAAGGCATAGGCAATGCAATCTGCTGTTTACACATGGAAAAATATATTTGAAATGAAAGGTGTGTGTATACTTTATAAGTGTATATATATAAACATCTGTGCTAAGAAGCCACTTGAAAAATAACCACGCAATAATAACAGAAAGAAAGATCTGCTTTTTTTTCCCTAGAAGATTCTTAGAAATGTCAGAGGAGGTAATGCTATAAATTGGAATGTTTTGCTGACATGTGTTTCTATATTTTTTTAGACATCCACTAACCTTTCTCATTTTAAAAAAAGAGGTAATTTACATATAAATATTTTGATAGAACCTGAAAGCAGTGATTAACTTCTCCTATGCTAACATTTTTGTAGGCATAGGAAGAGTGACACATTGCAACAATATCAAGTAAAAAATTGACATATTGTACTAAAAACATTTTAAATATTTAAGTTTTTAAATATTTTATTAAACGATAGTTATTCACTAGTTATTAAATAATAAAAATTAATTGTATTTTCTTCCTTTCAATAGTCAAAATCATTTAATCAGTAGCAAATGTTCAGAACATTATGATAACTATTTTGAAACTACATTCACTTCCCAGAGTACTTTTAAATCACAAGCTATTGAAAACAAAAATAACAATTAACATGCAAATAAATAATAAAGGTAGAGTAAAACTCTATTATTTTATTGTTATTCACATTTAAATAATGCATTGCTAACAGATTGTTATCTTCAGAAAATAGTATCATGGCCTGTTAATGAAAAAGCAGCATTAATTAAAATAAATTTGGAGCAGTAATAGATTAAAACTGAATATTAAAATAGAGTTAGAAAATACTTCAGACCAACAGGATTTAATCTGAGCTGTGATGCAAGAATCTGGACTTCTAGAGTTCAGAGATGAACATATTCCCTCAACTTGAAATAGTACAATAATACAATAGTACAATTGGACACAGACCACCTCTGTACATGCTAAGTATCACTACGAAACACTCCCGTCTATTCTAAAAAAAAAAAATCTTAAAACTGCTGCCACTGACCAAATTTGGGGAAGCCATTCTAAAGGCAACACATCTAATTGAAAGCTACATCCTATACTTGGGAAATTCTAGTCCAGTCTCATCTGGTTTTCAAGCTGTGAGCGGTGAAAACCAAACTTGAGAGTGTTTGGCTCCCCATCACCAATGGACAGAGAGGGAGAATCACTTTCACCACTCCACATTTCTCTGAAACACTCAGCCTGATTTCAGCACATATAAACACTGAGATAAATGTTTTAAATGCACCTTATCGTTACCCACAGCCATTCATTTTGGGAAATATAAAACTTACTACTTCCCCATCAGGGAAAAAGTGCAGGTCCTTAGTCTTTCCTGACATAAAGAGAATGCAAGGGTGAAACAGGAAACAGTCATGGACAGAAAGCCCCACTCAACAATCCCCAGAAAGAGAGAAATATGAACTACACTTAGAGGGATTAATCACAGCATTGCTGAAAGGGGTTGGATATCATTCCTCCCTTAGCTAGCAGCACTCATGACCAGCAGGACTCCATCAGTCTCTTTGGTATAGATTGGGCAGTCACATAAACAGAAAATGAGCAACGGTATCAGGCCCAGAGGGGTGATATCACTCCTATTGAAACTGCCCAGATTCAGTGGAAGACTGAAACGTGCTGGAAGTGCATAGAGGAAATAAGAGAGAACTTAAATTAAAACACATTTCCCAATTTTTTAAAGGGAACAGTAATGGAGAACCATCTCTGAGTTACAACCTGAAGTTTTACACTTTCAATCAGGCAATTTTATATTTTCACAACTTTGATTATTTAATTACACTTTTTTGCATTCAGCCATAGAGAGGATGCCTATTATTTCTTAGCATATTATGATGGAAGGTTTTTTTCTGAACAACACACAAATAAAAATATGGTTGTAAAATCCCTCTGGAAACTTAATTGATAGTCTGCCAAAACTCACTTCACCCAAATTAAGTAAACATTGTTCTTGGCTCTTCTAATTCACTCAAAGTATAATTACTGATTCAGCATTCAAAAGTATATTAAACTATTATCTATTTTATACATGTGTTTTTAAACATTGCATTGGCACAATCCTCTTGTCTGTTTACTTTCATAGTCTTTGAGATCAGTCACGTAAAAAGTGAGCACAGGCCAGCCAAAGACATACTTTTCAGTCTGCAAATCCACAGGAACAGTGGCTTGCATGCACGTAACTGAAAAACTGCTCACTTCTTTGCACAAGTGACGTCAAAATGTGAAGGAGAGACCCTCAGGAATCTGTACCTAGCCACCTCTTCTTGAATCTTTAAAGGCATATTGTTTTCCCACTAAAAATCTATTGGGATTGTCAAAATGACACTGAGGTCTTGTTTTATGAATGAGCAACATTTTTGCTAATAAAAATATTAAAAATTATTTCTGTTTTCTTCCACTCCCCCACAGGAATACTAAGTTCTTCAATATCCTGATTTTCATGTAGCAAAAAAAAAAAAATCACAGCTCAACGCATGGTCACTTCAATCTAATGAACCCTAACCAAGAATGAAAATTTGTTCTTTTCTTTGGGTTTTAGTAGACCAGAGGTAATTAATCACTGTAACTCAAGCACACAACTATTTCACAGGTACATTAATGGCAACACCAAAAGAATGAAGTATACATTATTTTGGGGTTTTTGTGGCTTCTATTTTTCCTTGCCAAAGATTAATCAAGGGGCTCAATCTGGTTTTCAAGTCTATCAATTTTACTACTAATCTTAATGCAATAAACCCCTTTTGTTTGCTTGTTTTCTAGGAAAATGCATAAATGCATTTATCTTGGCTTTCTTTCATGTAGCAAGCAGAGGATATCTGCCCACAGAGGAAATCTGCCCACAGAGGAAGGTCTCACACTCAATAAACTTTATTTACATCATTTTGAACTGCTGTTCTAAGCCTCACCCCTTCACAGCCCCGTGGGTTATTTTGGGGTCACCCCTCTTTAGAGCTCTAGTCAACAGAGCTGTGCCAGTCCAGCCTGAGAGTGGCTTAAACCAAATGTGTGTGTGCCCAACTCCAGCCTGGCTGACTGGGACTGGAAAGGGAATAAAAACAGTGTGTTGGAAGGCAGACTAGAATCATAGATAATTTCCTAGGCACAAGAAAAACCTGAGAAAACGATTTGTATGGCACACTTGGGAAGGGCAGTAAAGAAAAACCCAATCCAGAGACCAGAGTTCATATAAACAAAAGGATTAAGGCTTGCCACAATAAAAGCCTCATGTTAAATGAAATAAGAGAGTTTCTAATTAAAAACTCTGTCTGCTTTTCATCCACAGCAAAGTGAGAAGAGAAAGAAAATGGTGTTCTTTGAGAGAGGGGTAATTCCCTTCAGATGGCCAAAGCCCACAACCTTCAATAACTGTGGCAAGACGGGGCACCGCTGTTGACACCATTGTGGGGTGACACCTTTCATCTTCCCTGTCAAACCTTGGATGGGCTCCTTTAAACGAAACAAATTACTACAGAAAGCAGTCAGACTGCTGCAGTATCATTCAAACACCTCAAGAAGTTGTCCTCTGAGTCCTCCAGGGTACCAATTTTCTGGCCGAAATTAAATAACTGAATGAAGGAACAAATGAGTGAGTGAATACATGAACACTCATAGTTTATGGTGTGGGGATCCAGTAAAATAGCTTAAAAGGCTTTCCAGAGAAGCTTAAAACCACCAATTCTTTCGTGGACTGAAGCGGACCAAGAGTCATCAGTTGAAGCAACAAAGTCCAAAGGTGGCAAGAAAATCCAAGAAGTGTTGAAATCTTAAAACCTCTTAAATGAAACCACTAGAGTTTTCTGTGATTACAATCTGCAGTGCTACATTGCAAATGTCTTGAGTCTTCAAAACTTTTCTTTAGGATCCTGTACTCAAACTGGAGTCAAATGCATGAATAGCACTGCTTCACTTTTGCTTAAATCTTCATGCTTTTAAAAAATTAATCCTCTTAACATCCCTGTTGGGTAGACAGGCTAAAACCCTTCTTGTCTGTAAAACTGAGATAAGTGCCTTGCTTAAGGACATGTAGTCAGGACTGGGCAAAATAGGGTTAAAATTCAGTAAAGAGTGTCTCTCATTTGTGTTCCAACAACTAGAGTACACCACAAATATCGTGCTATTAACATGAAATATAAACACAAGATAGAAAAAAAATAAACATTTCCTCATTAATATTCTCACTAATGCTAGGGATAGAACATCTCGAAAAGCATGTATTCCTTGCAATTTGGGGAAAATTATTTTGAGACAAACCTCCAAGATTTCCAATAAAATCAGGCATATTTAAATTATTCAAAAGCACACAGTAGAAATGTACAAAAAATGCATCCAGGTAATGAAACTAATTATGAATGGTTTTGTTCATTATATGTCTACTGTGATTCTTAATGAGAACATTCAATATCCTTCACTCTTATAAATCATCATAATGTGACACATAATAATTTTCAACTATGTTCATTTTAACCATATTTTAAAATACATTTTCAAAATAATTTATTTTAGCAAGTAAATATTGTTTACTATAATGCACACACAATCTCTGTGTAGTTATTATGACTGAAGACAGAGAGCCAGTATTTTGTACCATTTGATACATTTCATGACTATTTTTTTTAAAGCCATTTGATTTTTTGATCATCCCTAAATATTTTAAAATGTTGTTTTAGTCAAATGTTATGTTCTTGAAAATCGTAACAAAATTACCTATCTGAGTTAGGTTTGCAAGATAGTCTTTAAGCCTTGAAATAATGATGACAGGACAGAATTTATTGTTCCCATCTCAGCCCGTCAAATCTTGATAAAAGATTCAGAGAAGACATACTCAAGCCTTTCTGAATAAAAAACTGTTAACACTCATTGATACAATTTCCACTACCATATAATCCCTAAAGACATTTTAAAAAAAGGAAAAAATTTGAAAAAACCCAATTTTCATATCATGCCACACCATGCTACAAGATTTTGTACTAGGAGAAACCCACGACACTATATATCTGTGGTCTTTCTGTGTCAAGAATAACTGTACTAGCCAAGACATTGCAACTTTTACAGATATATTTCAGGAGAGGATCCCATTTTTGGACAGGGAGTAAGGAGTTACTCTTTAACCAGATTATTTAAAGATATCTGAGCTGAGATTTGGACTGCCAAAGGACTTTTCTAAGTTATAGCTTGATAGAGCAGACGTTAAGACCTAATCGGATACTCATATTTCTACCGAGTATTTTCTGCAGAGAAAAGACAAAATCGTCTGCTATGACTGTGCATGAACAGACGAAGTCCCTGGACATGCACTGTAAGCAAGATGCTTCTAAGGACGTGCCAGAGGTGCCTCAAACATGCTGTGCAAGCCCTTTGTGGATGTGTAGGCATGGGAGCCCTGATTTTAGCCTCACTGTTTTTATTGCTGATCCTGGGATTCCCAGTAGCTCATTCAGCACCACTTTTCCATCCAGACTGCCAAGCAGGTGGCCAAGGTGGGCTTCTCCTGCTTAGAGAGAAACTTTCTGGGCAGATGAAAGAAGAGCATGTGTGGGGAAACCCAAGCATATGGCAGCACTAATAACTATTTCTGGTTGTAAACATTTATAATGCTCATCACAGGGCTATCACTTCCATAAAAGCATGCATCTAAGTATGGATAGTCCTGGATTCCTATACAGTGCAGAGCACTGAACCTAAATAACTTAAATAGCTACTGAAGCTATGGCATTTGTTAAGCAGGCAGTGTAGCAGCGTGTTCACTCTTTTCCCTAAGTGGCTGAGCAGCAATTTCCAGAAATTAAATCACCTTTGTTTATAATTGCTTTATATTGGATGTTTCTTCAAGTAACTTTTAAATATTTAATAAGACTATCTTTTTCTACATAATTTCCTAAATGTCAGTTAATTTTCTACAAACATCCTTAAAATATTTTCTCATATCTTTATTAAGATTATTACTGTATTCTCAGTCTTCCACTTTATTTTTTTTAGGATTACCTTGGCATACATTATTGTTATAAAATGCAATAACGTCTAGTATAAAACCTTAGAAAAAGTTTTGGTTTTTTTTTTTTTTTTTAATTAATATATTTCAGAGAAACCACATTTGGGCTTCCAGCAGAAATGGGCAAAATTGTCAATATGGTTTTTCAACGGACTCATTTAGTGCTGTCCTTATATGCTATAAAAATTCACATTGCTTCTCTGGAAGAGCTGCAGAAGGGAGATAGAATCCACAAAAAGAATCAAAACTTGTGGTAATTTTCAAATGTCTTTTATGGATCAAATTTTTACGATAGGGTTGATATGGCTGCAAAATAATTTGCTCATGCATGTATATAAACACCCAAAGAGAAGGTGCAATGGAACAGGAAACATTTTCCAATGGTACCTACTGACAGAACATGAGGCAATGGACATGTTCAAATGTCCGGGAAGGGAAGGGAAGGGAAGGGAGGGGAAAGGAAAGGAAAGGAAAGGAGAGGAAAGGAAAGGAAAGGAAAGGAGAGGAAAGGAAAGGAAAGGAAAGGAGAGGAAAGGAAAGGAAAGGAAAATGTTTCATAAGGAAAAGCTTCATCTCACTCTTAAACCCCTTAATGTTTTGCTGAAGGATTAGGTGGGTTTGAACCCTCTCAAAGAAATATGGAAATTCAGCATGGGCTGCACCTTTGACTAGAGTCTCAGCTATGAAATATAACATAAAAGGGTGGAGTATTTCAGTGTACTGTGCTGAGTGGAAGGGGCTCTGTTTAACTGAAATGCCCATCTGGAAAATACATTTCTCTTAATATATTGCTTCTCCGAGATTAAATTCTCAGAAGATGTGCAGTTGAACACACGTTCCAGGGACTTAGCTGGGTCTAGCTTTGAAAGAGGGAGTGTACTCTTGAGCCTTACATCAATAAATTTTCTGATCACACTCTGAAATATTTCTGGGAAAAAAATGATAGTAAAAAGTACTAAAGTACATTTTCTAGGAACCCTATTGACACACTCTTTGTTCTTTGAAGGAAAAACAACCACCCCACTGTAGGTGCATAAAAGTCCTCTGATTCTCTGTGGTATTCCACCTTGACAAACATGTATGCATGGCAGAGTAAAGGATCTAATTTTACTACGTTTGAATTTCTTCAGTGCGGACAAATGCCCTATCACAGTATAAGCCAGCAAAAATCACCCACAAAGTATTTCGCGGGTGGTAATTTTGTCCTTTAGAATTTGATTTGGTTTTGTAGAGTTTGTCGTCTTCTGAGTCCTGATGCAGAAGGTTCTCTAAAAAGATTTGTAAGAAGTGCTTCCTTCTTCAAGCACTTAGCTGTGAAATCACTTAATATCTCAGAAAGATGTGCTTGAAATATAACGCAGCAAATAAAAAGCAACCAAGATGTAAAGGAGATTAGAAGAGCAGATTAATTTCACGATTTCATACAGTCAGTTTCCAGGAGATAAGTTTAAAAAACTTTTCTAAATTATTTGTATTGGCTGATAAGCAGAACACACGAAAACAGAGGATTCATTACATTGCCATATATAATGTCTTGTAAATACAAGAGCATCCTCTTCATAAATCTGCAATAGTGTACATATCACCTCTGTATGCAATGTTAGCAAAGAAATGAAATTCCACCCTTTCTAATTAAAGGATATTTTAGGAAGGATTATATGAAAGTAGAAATGAAAAGACAAATAGCACTGCAGAAAAAATTTAGGAAATTAATCAGGGATCTCATTTTATTCCCTTTTCCCCATTGTTTTGATTAATTAAAAGCTATTTTCTATTAAGACTAACAAAACGTGTACACACATACAGCCCAAACAAGACAAAACAAAGCCCAAAAAAAGAGTTTTAACAGTCTTCCTGTTCATTAAAAAAAATTATTGAGTAAAATTTGAAAGCTCATATAGAAAATATATATGTCATGAATAGGTGATGAAGCTTGAAGAAAGAAAAAGAAATCTCCTTCATTCCATTTCTGTTCCACAAAAATGCAAAAATTCAATTAACCTCAAGCACTTAAAAATGGCATTGGAGTTACAGAAAGGATCTGTTTTATTTGTCAGCATTCTACATGAAAAGATGGCTTTTTTCAACAATGTTTTGCAGTACTTCTCTGTGAAATGCTGAGGTTAGAAATTTCCTTGAAATAATCTGTGCATCTTAACACTTCACCAGTGAAAATTTTCTTCTGAATAAACAGTTATTCTTTAAAGCAGAACTGACACCTCCCAAGCAAGGAAGCCTTAGAAGGTCACAGATTCTGTCTCCATAGGAGTCCAAGCTGTTTAGCAGAAAGTATGACCTACTGCAGAAACCAATGACCTAGTAAAAAAATAAACAGTACTGTGCTGCACAGTGTTAGAGCCAGCTGAGAAATAGAGAGCTCAGTAATGAACTGCCTTCCTCCTACAGAGATCAAATCATGTTAAGTGATGCTATTAAAATAAATCACATTTTAAGAGTCTTTACCTGAGACACTGACTTAAATTATTAAACCAAAAAATATTGATTTTATTTTTCAACATATATGAACATAATTATTTTTTATTTGCAACAAAGTGAAGTCCAAACTCTCAGATCAACACCAATTTGTGAAAATATTTAAATTATTTAAAATATTTAAGCCATGGGAACTTAAAAATTATTTTAATGTTTTTCCACATAAATTAAAAACTCAGAGAATTATCTGCTGATTTCAACGAACTTTGAAACGTGACCTCAACTTGAGAACTCAATTTCTTATTAATATTGTTGAATAGCAATCAGTTTAAAAAGCTGGAAATAAAATGTCAAAGTATTAATTCTAGGCTACTTCTTTGCATATAATAGAAATATATGAGTTTATTCCTCAGAGCAAATCCTGACAGTACCCTCTCCATCAGCGGGCTTTTACCAACAGCCCCTTTAATTAGGCAAACCACATAAAACCTTGCTTAAATTTGAGAGATGGACAATGCTTCGTGGCATTATTTTAAAGATAAACTTGGTCATCACTCTCCAAAAGAAACCAAATCCTAGGAGAAATAAAACTCGTTAAGTGCCATCAGCTACATTTCAGCAACTCTGTGTTCTTTCACCAAAGCAAGTAGATCTGGCCGTGGGTTTAAAAAGAGGTGTAAAACTAGCACAGCAACAAGGTGCAGTAGTGATCATTCATCTAGAAATTAGGGTGTTTACACTGTTAATTCACATGTAACTACTGAGAAAGGCAGACATGCCAGTCAACATAGCAGGTGCCGCCCCATGGGGTGCTGCAGGGAGCAGTGCTGAGGTGCTGCGAGACAGTCACATAGGAGGGATTAAAAGAAAGGCCTTGGAATGGCATTTAATCAAATCATCTTCAGAAGAACCAATCTTCTGTGACAGGCTGAGCTCAGGGCTCCTGATAAAAATATGGTTCCAGAGTGGAAGGTGAGGGGTTTCCCAGGAAAAATTGCAAACACACTGTTTATTCAGTAACTGAGTCGTCCTGTGCTGCTAGACTAACAATTAAACTAAATAGAGCAGCACCTGCAAGGCTATCATACTTTTGTAAAATACAAGAAAAAGCATCTTTAGGCCACGAATAAAATTCTGCATTTTGGGCTTCATATTGATTTTTGACTTCTAAGAAAACATGTTTATGAGCTAAAAGAGCAGATGTCCCAAAGCTCAGCAAGAGGAGGAAGTTTTTGTCACACAGCTTTTTAACACATTCTAATAAGCCTTTTCACAGATTATATTTCACAATTATTTCTAACCCCATCTACCTACAAAAAAGTAGCAGGCGGTGTTCTTCTACAAGACTACCCATCTGAGAGAAAAAGTGTTCTGATTACATTATCATGTTTTATTTCCAAGCAATTGCATAGATCTGTAGTTCAAACTCTTTGCGACATCTATTGTTTTCCAAGCAGAGAAAGTACTGTATTTTCTTACTGTTATTGATGTTACAAGATGAATTTTATAAGGGTTTGTGTCTGGAATTTTCTGCTCAGTTATTTGATTTGTAGCTGCACAATATAATCCCCCTATCACTTGAGCTAATATAAATTTCCCAGCCAAAATCAAGATTTACACTTAATGACCTACTAATGTATTGAACCTCACAGCAACCCAGTAGTACAACTAATTGATATTATCACCAAACTTGTCATATCTAATACCTTCTTCAGAAAAATCAACGCAATCAGGTTTGCTACCTGCTCCTTTCAGACATTTTCAGTGCAGTGCCTCTGCAGAGCTACTCTTGGTGTGCACAAAGACATCTACTGACCTGCTACACAATATGTGGGGACCCGAAGAAGAGCTGACCTGTCCTTGTGATGAAAAGAGACCTGTTAAAGTCACAGTCCTCAGCTACAAAATTACATGGCAGGCTACAGATATCCTCAATTACATAAATCAACAGTCTGGCAAAAATATTAGCTATAGGCATGAAGGAATGGGGAGTGTGTCCAGAAAAAGGTAATGGAGCTGGTGAAAGGTCTGGAGCACAAGACCCATGAGGACTGGCTGTGGAAACTGGGAGTGTTTAGCCCAGGGAAAAGGAGGCTCAGAGAGGACCTTACTTGAAAGGAGGTTGTGATGAGTTGGGGGTCGGCCTCTTCTCTCAGGCAACAGGCAACAGGAAAAGAGGAAATGGCCTCGAGTTGTGCCAGGGGAGGTTTAGCTTGGATACTAGGAAAAAATTCTTCACCAAAAGGGTTATCAAATGATGGAACAGGCTGCCCAGGGATGTGGTGGAGTCACCAACCCTGGAAGTATTTAGAAGAGTTCATAGGGATACGGTTTAGTAGTGGACTTAGCAGGGCTTGGTTAACTGTTGGACTCTATTATCTTAAAAGAATTTTTCCGACACAAATGATTCTATTATTCTGTGATCCAAGCAGAGCTCAGCACCTCTGTTTAATTTTTGTGATGCATAGTAAACATAGATGACTATTCTGTGGATACAAAGAATGAAATCCTCAATCACTGACACCCGATCGTTGGGCTAAGCATTAGACACTCTCCCCTAATGTACACAAAATGTACATTAAAAGGGAAAATAAATTGTGAGATGGTATAGAAAATACTCAAATGTTCCTTGACTCACAGCTACCTGGGGATTAGATTATTTAATAAGAAATTTACTATGCTTCTGTAAAACTTCTTGTTAGGCCACATATTACAAACTTAGAAAAGCTACTAGGAAAAAAATGAAGAAATCAATTTCTAGTCCCTGTGGAGACGTATTCTAAGTGTGAACTGTGTTATGCCTGGGGAGCACAGATTTCAACCTTAAATAGAAAAATTCTGGCTTGTCTTAGCTTTCTGAAATATCTTTATGGTTCAGATATTCTTGCGAGGATATGCGTTACTGTGAGAATGCCATGCTCCCATTTGTATTACCAAATATGAAATCCAACTCTCTCAGAAAATTATTATTATTAGCTGTTCCAGAAGCAGATCCAAGTTTAAAAAGTTTGAAGAAATGGAAAAACTCCCTTAAGTTTTCCCTCAACAACTCAGTCCAAGTTGAAAAAAATGAGGATGGTGAAGGGTCTAGAGGGCAAGCCTTATGAAGAGGAGCTGAGGTCACCTGCTCTGTTCAGTCTGGAGAAGAGGGCACTGAGGGGGGACCACATTGTGGTCTTCAATGTCCTCACGAGAGGAAGAAAAGGGACAGACAACGATCTCTTCACTCAGTTACTGGTGACAGGACCAGAGGGAATTACTTGAAGCTGAGTCAGGGGAGGTTTAGGTTGGATATCAGGAAAAGGTTCTTCACCCAGAGAGTGTTTGGGCACCGAACAGGATCCCTGGGGAAGTGGTCACAACACCAGGTCTGACAGAGTCCAAGAAGTGTTTGGACAATGCTCTCAGGCACATGGTGTGACTCTTGAGGTGTCCTGTGCAGGGCCAGGAGCTGGACTTTGATGCCCTTAAGGGGTCCCTTCCAAATCAGCTTATTTTATGATTCTACGATAAAAAGTAGCAAGACTTATAAACAACCTCTTTTTTTACTACAACTCATGAAAATCCTAATACAAAACTTTAATTGTTCAATAACTTGAGATAGAATAATAGAATCGTAGGATCATTTAGGTTGGAAAAATACCTTTAAGGTCATCAAGTCCATTAACCTAGCACTGCCAAGTCCACCAGTGCTGCGCTACCTTACTTTTGGAAATCAATGAAAGAAAGATTTAGGATTAGATGAGCGACATCTGCTATCAGCTTCTCTCCAAGTAGTGTACAATATAAAGAAAGAGGAAGCAAGAAGAGAAACCTGTGCTGTTGTATTTCTGTGTCCAAGTGTCACACACTATCGATTTACTTCCTTGAGGACCAGTAGGAAAACAAACCAAGACAAGTATGAATAAGCAAAGTCTATTTATAGATATATTTATATATAGCTTAGGCGCAACGTTTGTAGGTATAGACCAATATTCCACCTAAATATTAAGTAGCTGTGCTGACAGCATGTTGGAGGATGACAGATGACATTCGCAGCTGCTGTAACAGGGAAGGACTTTTGCCAGAGCTGTCACAGTAGCTCAGAGCTGACAGCCAGCTCCAAGTGAGCCAGTCTGCCCTCGCCACCCCAGTGTAAGAGATACTGGGGAAAAGGTTTGACAAGCCCACGCTTCTCCACACAGGAAACACAAACAAATATCGTGTCAGGGAATACACAGCATCTATAATTCATCCCACGGTTTAAGCAATTTTGAGCAAAGGCAATTACAGTTAGCACATTACATTTATAACAGGTCAGTCGTAGATTTTTTAAAACTAAAACCAAACGACCACAACCAGAAGCAAAACCCTCTCAATATTTCATCTCCTGTGAGTTGTTAGAACACCCTAAGTCATCTCTTTTCCTTAAACAGAAACAAGTAACACGGGTAATAAAAAGCAGAATACGTTAAGATTTGAGATTTTTGGACTGAGAGATGTCATTATTGAGAGATGAACAAGGAAGAAGTAGGCTCATGATAAGATCTCACAAACTCTCATCTTTCTGCTTCCAGTTTCTAAACCTGAAAAATTGGAAAAATAGCTGAGAAAAACCTCTTCAGTTTTTACCAGTTGGCATAAACTGTTTAGGCAGGTTGAGATATAAAGAAAATTAATAGATTCCATTTCAGCAAGGTAACAAAATTAAAACATCATGACATGATCTTAAAAAAAAAAAAAAAAAAAGGAGAGAAAAAGTTTAAAAATCTCTACAATTTTCAGAGGTGTTTTTATTTTCATATTTTTGCTCACGATATACTACTCTTGCCATTTTTTGTGGCTTTCTGTATAATTTTGAGCTTTGAAAAGAACTCTGTTTCATGACAGCTGCTAATTCTTTATTCTCCTTTAACTTAAGGATCTAATAGAAAAATAAATTCATTTATAATGTGAGTAAAAAAGAAAAAAATCAGAAAATCTTTTACAAAATAAAATATTTTATATTTAGGGTATAAGATTCACAATATTACTCTTGTCTAAAACAGCCTTACATCTCTGAGGTCTTGAACCAACCTGCTACCCAAAAAAGCAAATGTCTGGGTGACCTGTAACATTGATATGACTAATTAGCTGTAATCCTCCTGAAGACCAGACAGAAGTAAAGAAAATGAGAAGGTCAAGAGTGTGGCTGAAGAATTGGTATAACTTGTGTTGACTCCACATAGGCAAGGCCATTAGAGACTTTGCAGATGATATGCTTCTCTAACACAATAAATATTCCAGAGTCACTGAGAAGGAACAAGATTTCTGTCATTTTGACTGTTTTTCCATTCCCAGAGTATTAGAATACTGACTTGCAGAAAAGTTGTAAAGCTTATCAACTCCTACTAGGGCTGCAAAATCAAAGCCAAAAGAGTTCAGCAGATATTTATACAGAAGTTGCCTATGTTTATGCAAGTTCCCTGGTTTTAAAGGCATAGGACAGGCGCCTAGGTTTGGCACAGTAAAGTTCTGGGGCAGTCATTAATTAACATACTAAAGGGAAAACAGCAATGGTGTGTGGCTGTTTCAAATCACAAAAATCATGCAAAAGATGAAGATTGTATTTTTCATTGTTAGAGATGCCCAATGTCTCTATACATTCCATTTACATCCTCTTCCGTGTCTCTCAGAACCACTTGTAACATGGTAATTATACAGTTACCTAAATCACAAAGGAATTCCAACAATGACTAAAAAGAACATATTGTGACTCCAAAATGTTCTGATAAAAAGAATACAAAAGAAATGCAAAATACTCCGTGCAAGGGTAAGTAACAATCTCTGATGTGTGCAATAATCCCCAGCACGTACTAACATCTTGCCCTACTTAATGCATTAGTAATACTTTATGGTTTAACATCAAGAATATATTTAGATAAACAGTTAATTGAGATTAAAACCACACTTCCAAGTTATTCCCAAATCCTCATCCTCATATGGTGCTCATTATATGCAGCCGAGTCCACCATCTTTTCAGAGGAACCTCTTCCGAGGACTGCTATCAAATATTCATCACAAAGATACTTAATCCTGCTCATCTAGGAACACCAGCTTAGCTCCTGCTGGATCATAACAAAGCACAGCTCCCGAGTAAGCCTTGTATGGATTATTGATGAGAACTAGAAAAGGGGAAGATCACCAGTTGTGCAGCAGAGACAATGAGAAGAGCAGCAACCACGGCATTCAACAGAAACTGGGGTTTATCATGGCACCAACTGTAAAATACAGGCTAAAATAGATATCACACAGGCCAGAGGCTGTGGTACATCTACAACAAAACCAGCAAAACACAGTTTCTTATATTTGAAACAACCTCACAGCTGAAAATGAATCTTTATACCTGGCAGAACTTTTCATACACAAGAAGGTTCCTGGAGTGTCTTCTAACAGTCAGGTTCCATGGTTTCAAACAACTCAAATTTTTATAAAAAGCAAACAAACCAAATCAAACCAAGAAACACAAAACAAAGAAAATAAACAACCATAAAACAAGCAACAAACATTGCAGTTATGCTCAGTCAGAAATTCCTATTTTAAAAAGTCTTTCGTTATTGAAAATAGCAACTATTTTTAAAGAGTGTCTAGAGACATTTTTAGTGCATATCTGTTGAAACTAAGAAGTTGAAATTATTTTAAAAACTAGATTGATTTTTTTTTCCCTCTGAAAAATGCTAGGATGTCTTTTTTTTTTTTTCTGTTATGGTTTGTAAAAGGTGTTTATTCCTTTCTCTTCTCATTATTCATTTAATCAAAATTTATTTCAAGCTTTCTTCTCTTTTTTTTTGCAAAACAAAAAGCAACCAGTAACTTCATGTTTACGAGAACTTCATGGGATACTCAGGTTGAAGTCACTGCTATGAATCACATCAAACACTAAAAATGTGGCACTTGCACTGCTGTGGCAGACCCAACTGCCAGCTGTGTTGTCATGCTATCCCTCCTATAAAATTAGGAAAGGGTTGTGGGTTTTTTTAATGTAGAAAAAGCCCCAAATATTCCTCAAAACAATGCCATGAATCCAGGGCCAGACAGATCTTAGATAAATGCCTCAACCTCCAGGCAAATTCATGCCGGATCTGAGAAACACTCAAAGTAATTTTCACTGGAGCTTATTCCAACAAATTTTCACTTACTATAAAATAAATCTCTTCAAATTGAAAAAAAGAGTTTTATCAGTTCTTAGAATTACAGAATAAGAGGGCAGAGATATATGTAAATCAGTCATTAGAATAATCATGCCATAGACGATATACTAAACAAGCATATAATTTCCTTGATGATCTTTTGATGGTTACCTATTACTTTTTATAGAATGTTAAATGAAATGTCCTCCAATTAAACTATTTACAAATAACTGCAAAGCTAATTATCTTTTGATCATTAACCTGGCTTCTCTGCATGTTTATTTGTTTTCAGAGACAGTTATCCACAGAACTTAGAACAGCCAAGCACCCAAGATCAGCATGGCATAGAGTTTTTCAGATTTTTCCAGGCTTACGGCTATTTCCTGATGCCATATGACATATCTGTAGCACTTAATGCTCTGATACATTATGAATATCCAGCTAAAAACTTTGCAAAGAATGTTGATTTTGAAGGTCAAAGAAACCATAAATATGTTCACAATTTTATTAAGTCTTAAAAACATTCTGATTGCTCTTTAGCTTTGACTTTGGCGTTTGGATTTAAATTTATTTAGCATCCAAATTTTTAAACTACTTCGCTGAACTGGGAATCATTCAAGGTGTGTGTGTGTGTGTGTATAAGAAAAAGAATACAGGCAAGATCATTCTTAGGATTTAATATTGATTTGTAGGATTTAACATTGTTTTCCTCCTTAATATCTGCAAAACTTCATATTTTGCACCAAAAAAGAGAAGAAAACATGATGAAAACAGGAAAAGCAGCTTCACTGACTTCTACAGAGTAGATGATCATGGACAGATGAGATAACGTGGCTTCAGCTGAATAATGACAGAAAATTTTTATATGCCTAAGAGGTAGGAAATTAATGAATCTTTGTTTTCCTCTGAGATTTTTGACATGAATACATCTAACCAAACTTCTCATTTGAAACCAGTGTTTAATTTGCAATCCTGATGAGTTATAAGATTCTAAGTAATTGAGCAGAACATTGTGTATTAATTTAAAATTATTATTTAAAAATGCCCTCCTCAAACTTAGGCTATCACATACATTTCACCTGAAATTACTTCGTGAAAATAAAAAAAAAAAAATACCAGTGTATAATATTAATAAGCAGAACATGGAAGAATAGTGGAATGTTCTTTAGCAAAACTGTGGATGAAAGCTACCATCTTCAGCCAAAAAGCCTTGATTTCCATCCTTCCTGGGAAAACCAGGAATTGCCATCTCACCAGTGATCAGTGAATATGAAGGTAAATGAAACCTTGCACAGCAGAAGGCCCCTGACAGATGATCTCCTGCCACATCTTTCCAGAGACCACTGTTGTTTACCTTGAAACATGAAAGGTTTCAAACTCAAATCTCTGTTAATAATGACCCAAAATTAAAGATCAATGGTGACAAACAGTGGCATGACAGTCACAACACGTAAAATCCAGTCCTGTTCGAGTGGGACACCACTTTTCACATACTCAATTTATATGATTATGATTAGGGTCTGTAGGGTTATATACAAACTAAAAACTCACAGCTATCTACTTTTATAGAGTCTTCTTTTTGCACAAACAGTTTTACGAGTGGAAACTTTTTTGAGCACACCTGTGGTTTGTTCTACAAGGTACCTGAACAAGTTTTTTTTAAATAGCACAAATATCTCACATAAGCTGTGACACTTTTCAGAGGAGTTTCTTAAAGCACACTGTGAATTTGGTATTAAACTATTCCATATGTTTGCCTCCAATTTGTGGCTAATTACAGCTAGTTTTCTTAGCACCTTCTCCACTGTTATGGACCTTTTAGAAAATGACTGAAAGAAAAATCATGGAGTTCAGGAACCTGAATTTGTTAAATATGCAGGTTTTATGAACCACAAAGCAATCTCAGGGAGTGTTTTAGAATCCTTTTCTCTTTTGTTCTCACTAGCAGGAACGCCAATATGAGATCATCAGGCACAATGCAAAAATTCTCTCACCACCTTACAGACTTCTGTGTATATCTAATTACATGGACTCTTCTGTAACAGACTTAACTTGAAAAATACTCTTGATAAAGTATATTTTCAAAAAGTTTTATTGATAAATGATAAAATTAACATTATTCTTAATTTTAAAAGTATGTCACTTGATTTTGTATTTCTTTTCAATGGATTCCACAAATATATGTGTTCCTCTCAGATAAACTTCTTTTAGTTTATATTGTTTCCCTGCAAGGTTTAGAGATTCACAAATACTCTAATCGCATTAGCATTTAAGAATGTCCTGTATCAAACCATCATCAAAGGATAGAAAATGTTCTATTGCTACTGACATATCACAAAACTGATAAAGTCAATTAATGATTGCACTTTATTTGTGAAAATCATTAGGAACAGAATTTCCCTCTAGTGATGAATGTTTTTTTAGTTCAAAACATCTTTTTTGCTGGTGGGAAAAGTTCAAAATTCTCATGGCTTGAAAAAAAATAAGCAGAAGTGATAAACAGTACTGTGCTCCAACTTCAATTTCTCCAAAAAAGACGTCTTTAAAATACTACAAAACCATAATACAGTATGTTTTGGAAAATTATACTTTACAACGCACAACAAGGTAAAACTGAAATATCCCTGCAACGTAAGAATTGCATGTTTCAGCAGGATCATTTCCTTCCCTGGCAGAATTATGGATCACACAGCAGGAGCCAAACGCAGCATTATCTGTGATCATTGTAATGGGAAGTGCTGATAGAAGTTGCAATTGCTCCTTCTACTCCATCCCTCTTCTACCCTTGTTAAAAAGTGTGACAAATGAGAAGCCCAGGCTTTCTGCTGAAGAGGTAATTATGGCTCCATGCAGATGAAAATTTATTATCCTACCTTTGGTTTTCCCTTAAACAGACGTCTTTAATGTATTTTTCCTTCTGAGCATCCCACTGCCACCTAATCTGTAGTCTTAACAGTCTAAATAAGCAACTACTTTATTGATATTAACAAGACATTTCAATATTTATAATACATAGCGAGACTAAAGGGAAGTGAAATGATGGGCAGCTCAGCATTCAGATGCTAAATCTAAGTGACTGAGAAAACACATTACAAATGTGTACAGAGATGGTGAAACTCAAAGAAATCCAGAAGAGAGAGGCAGAAGGAATGTCTTTTGACTATGCTACAGAACATCCTGCTTTCTAGATATGGCCAGGTCTGCTCTGGCTTTTGGTGAGGAGTGTGTTTCAATTGTACTTTTATTATACATAATCTTATCCTTTTAATTTTATATTTAGACCTTGACATGCAAGAATTTGTAACACTTTACAGGTATTATCAATAAATGTCACTAGTCTGGAATTACATTTTCCTATTCAAGTATTCTAATGCTCCATAGAGAACTGAGAGTCAAAGTAGATCAAAACTCAATGCCAGCTTTCTTTACATAAACACAAACAAGCAACTATCTACATTGTCACTCAATCACCCTGAAGTGTCTTACATTAATAAAAGAAGCTGATTGTTCAAGTTTCACCATAGAAGTCTGGCTTTCCAAGGTCACTCCTACAACACTGAACAAGTGTATCAGGATAGGACAAATATTTTTACCTGAAAGTGATGCCTGAGGATTTTAGCTTTTGTATTTTCATATATTTGTAATCCTGCAATTCTTCAGTGTATAACTCTGAGCTCCATGTAGAGCGTTAGCTACTGTTTTTCCCATTTTGGTCAGACACAACAATTCCTCTCTAGGCCTGAGAATCAAGGACACCTCACTGTCCCAGGCCCCGAGAAATGGAAACAAAAGTGAGTTGAAGGGGAGCAAACTGAGAGAATGGGACTGCACTGCCTGAAGCTGTAATTGGACAATTAACCTCTGATACGCAAATGGACAAAACTTATATCTGTCCGAAAAACATGTGACTGTGTCCATCCCGGGTGCAGTCTCTGTGAGTCTCCTGCACTGCCCAAGGTGTGCCCTGTGAAGGCCTTTCCATAACTCCCTGCCCTTTATCCTTTCACTCTGCCCAGCCTCTGCTCCAGGTCAGCCTCTACAAGGCATCAAAAGTAGATGCGTCTAATTCCATTCACCAGACATGTGATGGAAACCATTTGCAATAACACAGACCCAACAAGATTCCTGTATTGCACAGTGAAAATACCGAGGCTGCTTTACTTACTTGTGCACATGAAGTTCAGTCTCTCTCATCCAGGACTCTCTGCTCATTCTGACCACAGCCCAAAGACCAGATGTTACATCGTGTGTGTCACACAGTTGGATATGGCTTAAAGTCCAGCAGCCTGGTGCCAGTTCCTGCAACAAAAGGCTGGCCCCAAGTGTCCAACCCCATAAGGTGCCTCCTTCTCCTTTCACTGTCCCAGAGGACAGAGCAGCCTCCCATTTGAGGAGTTATCACAAATTAGGCAGCTCTGTCCTAACCCTTTTTACTCTACGGAGAAAGTGAACAACAGGATCAGCTAGGTAGTCCTCCTTCACAGCTGCTTGGAATTAAATTCCTGAGGATATATATTCCCTGTTTATGCTAAACTTTGTCTTAAACTTGCAAAGAGAGCCTTTGTTTCTTCTCTTAACTTTCCACATCACTTTGAAGATCCTCTCTTTGAGTTGGATGCCACCATAAGGGAAGCCACTATTTCCATCTCTTTATTTAATTTGTAGTAATGTTACTTATCTAATGCATGAAGAAAGTTACTGCCCTGATTTTTTTTTTTTTTTTTAAAAAAGCCATAGCTACTTTACCAACAGAGAAAAAACTTTCATATCTTCTTGATTTGGTTGTTAGGGTTTTTTTGTTATCTTTTAGTAGGAGGGAAACATATCCCTTTTTCAGATAAATCAATTAATTCTTCTGCTATAAATAAATGGGTAAAATTCTCTCAGGTCTTGAGTGTGCAGCTCCTTTGTTCAACACCTAGCACAACTCTGGAACTGGGTTTCTTTCTATTTTGTGAAAGATTTTAATACTGCAGAAAAAGGAATCGAATTGTGTTCAGTTTAGCATGATTGTCAGTGTTTAGTTCAAAATCAATCATTACAAGAACAAAATGAGAAATACATTGAATATGCAACGAATGAAAACTGAATTATGCCTTCAGGGAGTATCTGCAGGTACACAGCCAAACCACTGTGCCTAAACCTGCTATTTTACTAGGACAACTTTTATTTGTTTAATTTTATTATTTTACGGTTTTCATATGCCACTTAAGAACCTCTAATTGCAGCATGTTTCTGAACCTCTTGCTCTCAGACAGATCAGAGAGAACAAGTAGATACTGACAAAAGCTCCTCTGCTCAAAGCTGTTCTGCTTCAGAGCACACGTATCCACATTTGGGGAATCCTGAACTCGAGCTGGTAGGATCAGTATTTCAGTCAGTATCAACTGTGCCTACAGAGATTCAGAACCAAAGCTGCCTCACATCCTTGCAGTCAGACACTAGGAAAAGGAGCTTATTCCTCTGTGCAGGCATGCCTCCTGCCTCACAGATTTTTTTCTTTTTTTCTTTTATGTCCTTCAGCTGTTTTGCCAAAGACATTCATCACCAAACCTGCTTGCATATTGTTACTTCTTACTATCATTTCCTTCCTTGCTGCTGAGCTATGCAAAAGGCTAATTATGTATCAGTTTCTGCTATTCTAATGTAGGAAGTATAACTACTTGGAATATCTTGATGACTGTTCTAAGCTAATTTTAGAGGTGCATAGAGTAATTATTTTTTACAAAATTATGTCAGTTATACAAAAAAATTAACCTGAGGAGAAAAGTGGATAGCTCAGAAATGACAATGGGCTACAGAACTTCACATACCTAATTAACTGGTTTAAATCTAGTGAAACTAGATTAAATCTAACACCCATGTGAACATTATTATAACCAAAACATTAATTGCCCCAACTGGATTTCTAGTGCACACAGGTATAAATCAGAGAAATTATAATCAGTGTCAATATTTTGCAGATCTCTCCTTTAATAAAATAGGTCAGGGCCATTCTGTGGTGTCATGGGCAAGTGAGCAGCCTTCCTCTCCTGATCCAGCTGCCTTGTCCCAGCAGGAGCTGGGAGCTGTCACCACCACATGGTGGGTGCTGGCAGTGGCCACCAGCAGGGCTTGGGGCTCTGCTGCCAGCTGAGTCCTGCAGGCTGTCATGCACTGGTGCCCACATTCTCTTCAGCTGGCCAGGCCCAACACCACCTCCATAGATTTCAACAATGTTTTGGCACTCCTTGAGCATTCGTTGGGTGTGATCAGGCAGTAAAACTTCTTCCCTCTGCTCAAAGCTGTCTGCCCACATCCAGCTGCTTCTCTTCACTCAGACTTGTTCCATGGACCAATATGCATGGCCAGCTTCTACTAGGTATTTCACTATGCTGTGGGCAGTGCACTGGTCACCTTTTGGAAGGCTAAAAGAGACTTGTCAGGTGGATATTTTCTGCTTGCCCTACAAGAGTTTAGAGGGTGGTAGTAGGAGGTGTCAAAGTATATTCATCATGCCCGATGTGGAAAGCGTTTCTACAGATAACTAGATCTTGGCATTTTTCATCCCAAAGCTTGCAGAAAACTTGCTTCCCCTGTGCCACCACACGTTAAAATGTCAGACGTGACCTGACAAGAAGAGCAGGTTGCCCACAATAAATTAGCAAATACTGATGCCAGTGGGAGAGTAATGACTGACAAACATTGCCACAGCAGGGCAACGTGCTGAACTAGGGTTAGGGTAAAATATCCTGTAACAATCCATGAGTCCTTTTTCCTGGCAGTTAAGAGACAAATGACCAAAATATGACTCTAGAGCAACAGATGCTGAAGAAGAGAAACATTTATCGATCTTGGCTAGACTTTAAAATAAGAAAAGAACAAGCATTTGAGAGTTGCAATTCTGGATAATTACTTGATAAATTATGCTAATAAAAAATCTATCCTCTAGCTCTTGCTTTTTTTCACTGCCCATTCACGAAATGGACAGAGCAGTACTCGTATGATGAAGAATGAATTTTCGCACTAGAGCTATTTTTATAATAGCTTTAGTGTAGACAAACATCTTCAGTTTCAAAACTACCATTTTGCCTTCTTTCACAAACAGCAGATCAAGTGGAATTGCTTTTAACAATACTTGCCTGTATTGCAAAACAAGGCATTTATCACATCCAGTAAAATAAACTGAATCAGCTGTTCTGCAAAATTTTATGTAGCACACTTATTTTTTTTCAAAAGAGAGGGATATTCAAATCTCATTTTAGAAAACCCAGCCATGTACTGTAAACCCAAAGTTGTTAGAGAGAGAAGTTAAAGGTCAGCTCTCAGTAATTGTTTAGGGAAGGATTAGAATCATGTTAAAAAGCCTAGTTTGCTGTTTTCATGCAAATGTTGTTTTCAGATCCAGGCATCATTTTGAATGAACTCTCTTGTCATTGGCACAGAAGATAATTATCCCAGTCCCACCCAAAGAACTGAGCTTGAGCCAGCAGGGACAGCTGAGCTCAAAATTAAACAAATACCATGTTGAATCTGAAGATATTGTACCATGTTTCCAGTAAGATCTTATTGAGTTTTCAGCCACTTTTAAACATTCTAGAGGGTGCCACGTGCAACTGACCTACAAGCAGTGTGTGGGAAGGGTAAAACAAAGCACTCTTAGCCAGTTAACAGTATGAACAAGACTTTTGCACAAATCTCATTCAGAGGGGCCGATTGAATGTACTACCTATAGTCAATATCCTCCATGCCTTCAGAACATATCAAGCCTGCAAGTTATCTAGTTGACGTCTTTTTAAGAAAGTTCACGGTCAAGAGCAACAAGTGAATTACAGTAAAAATCCAGTACTAAACAAAATTAACAGCTTAAAAATAATTGTGTCACTATGTAGCTTGCGTCTTATGGAAAACTTTGTCCTGGCCTCATGCAATGTCAGAACTGAGTGGGTACAGATGTAGAATAAACCAGTGTGTCCAACCCTAACGACTGCTTAGACTGATCCCAGTTTTAAAAGGATTTTTTTTTAATTTTATTTTTTAGCTAACTCATTGTCAAGACAGCATCCTTTATTAAGGAATCATTTAGAATGAAATCTTTGTGAGGTTTAATTTAGAAACTCATCAAAAGTCAAGCTGGAACATGAAAACTAGATTCACACATCCAACACATAGCATTTGCAGAGACAACATCATTTCTTTTCCATTAAGGTTAATTATTTGTATGCAAGAAGTCTTTTCAAAGCTCAAAGGAAGTATTAAACCCAGTAATCAACATGTCCTCAAAATTTATCTTTTAGACAGTTAACTGTAGACAAACAACATATGCTTATGTCATACAAATTCAAAGAGAGTCTCCAAAGTCCCAACCCACTGAAGATATTGGAAGATACACACATCTTACTCATTGAATTGCACCTTTCAGTTACTCAACTCCACATATCCTAGAAGATAACATGGAATTTAAAGTATACGGTTGCCCAGTCAGCATGGTGGAAAAGCATATTAACTATTTAGGCCATTTGACATGATCAGAGAGGCTGCAAGAGTGGTATGTGCAATAAATATGAAAGACCAGCTGTACCCTGAATTTGACAAATATTTCATTAGAACATAAGATAAAATTCAAATATTTAGGCATGTTAAATGATTGCTTTATGGAGGCCCTAGTCAGGAAATAAACGAAGAAATTTCTAACCAGGTCCTGACCAGTAGTAAAGTATGGCTCACAAGCTGTGATTAAAGAGCTGTTCTGCATAACTCACGCAGACAAAAAAGTGCCTAGTTTGGACGTCCATACAGGAACAAAAAAAAAGTTGCAAAATCTGCTATTGCACAATGTGAAAATCACAATAGTAAAGAATAGTAAAGGATAAGGAAGTTTTTAAAATCTGTGAAGATCTGTCAAAAGATAAAATTACTACAGTAGGCTCAAAATTGTTTAAAACCATATTAGGGGCATAAGTCATAGGTATACAAATTCCAAAAAAAATTTAGGAAGTTGAGAAAATGTAGTTAAATATCGAAGTAGGAGAAGGTAGTAAAAATCCAGAAGTCTGCTATCAAATAGTGAAGATGTGTGCAAATGAGGAAAATTAAAAGGTTCTTAATCTTTAGCAGATTTTAGTAGGTCGAACATGAGCTTGGAAAACAACTTTCAAAGAACTAAAACCAGATAGTACATATTAAAATATTTTTACATTTTCAAATACATAAAAAGAAAGATGCCTGCAAAAAGACCACAGAAAAAGTAGAACATTTAAGCATAACAGGAGTATGCAGAGTAGATACTTCTAAATCTATTCTTTTTTTAATCTACGCATCCACTTAGGTTACTGTTCTGAGAAATCTTCTTTTGTAAGGAAAATATCAGTGATCCATCCCAAGATGAACTACTGGTAGAAGAATTTATCGATTAAGTTGACAAAATAAGGGTTTTTCAGTAACAGATGATACTTGGCATATAGTTCAAAGGGAAATCAAGGGTTAAACCGCTGATCTCTTGCTCATAATAAAGACTTGAATTAGTGAACTTTGGAATAAAATACATCTTAAAGGTTCAATACAGATCTTCTAGAAAGAAATATTTCCTTCCAAACTATAGGGGTCTTCTGAAGGAATGAACAAGTATAGTGATAAATCAGATTTGCATCTCATCCACTTGGAATGCCAAAAGGTGTCTCACAGGTTCAAAACTCAACACTTCTAGGCATAGGGTGATGGCAAATGTCCTCACACAGTTGGAAAACAGAAACATAGAGCAGAGTGACTAGATTTTACAGAGCCAGAAGTGTCAAATGGGGAGTTATGAGTTATATTCATAAATTGATACAGAAACCTGGATGAAAAATGAAGAATGTAATCTCTTGATGATCCTGACATATTCACAGCAGCAAAAACAATGACTGCTTTCATCGAAAAGAGACACTTAGAAGACTCTATGATGGGCTGATGAAATTCATCATAGATAAACAAAAAGTTGATAATACATAGAAAAAAAAATGAATTTAACTTTACAAATACACTTAAAGGCTCTGGCCAATCAGGAACATCCATAAAATGATGAACAGAAATTTAGAAATACGAAACCAAACCAAAACAAAAACATTTGTGAATAATTAGGAAAGAAACAGAAAATAAGTCCGATTTCATTATGACTATGTAAAAAAAATATGCTGTACATTCCTGTTAAATGCCCTAAGTTCTCATGTCAAAAAGGGTACACTGAAAATGTGAAGTTTTACAGGAAAATGACAGTGATTACCAAGGTAAGAAATGTTTCTGTACAAGAAGTGACAAAACAGACTTGGACCCTTCAGCCTGAAAAAGACAGGGCAGTGCGAGGGGTACATGGCACAAACGCACACAGTCACGAGCAGAACATGCAGAGCAAGTAATGACCTTACCCTTACCCCAGGAAGAGGTAAAGTGCATAAAAACTGATGTACAATTAAAGGAAAAGTGAAATCCTTTGAAGGTGATAAAATGCAAAGTATTACAACTCTCTAGGAAAGCCTCTGACCAGAGGCCATGGGATTTTGGGACAGTATTCCAGGAAATGCCATTAGACTTTTGCCATGCTCTGGAGATCCACTGCTGGCCTTTGTCAGACAGAAGACTGTCAGAAATGGTCTGAACTGATTTGGTCTCTCTCATGTCGCTCACACAACACTGACACCATTCACTGCTTCCAAACAGAATGCAGTCTTTGACTCCACGAGCATGGGTTTTCCTCTTTGTACACTTAATGTACTCAGAAAAAAGACAGCACTAGATATATTTGACTAAATACATAAGAAATAGATGGAACATTTCATGTCAGTTTGCACAACGAGCAAAATTAATTTAATAAAAATTTCTTTCTGTAGGTTTTCCTTTCTAATCATTCAGGTATTGCCCAATCGCTTCAAAGGAGCTGATAGCATCAGCATTCTAGCCTTATCTGAAACCAGGAAATAATGCATAAGCTTGCTCATGGAATAATGAGCAAGCAATTAACAGAATCAAGAGACTTTCCAAATGGATCCTGCTTCTCTTCATGTATCAGTGGCGCACTTCAAAAAATCTGCAGATATTTTCATCTGCCCTCCATTTTCTCTAGGGCTGACTTTTAGTGCATTGGTTCAGAATTACTGTGCTCCTGACAGGGTGAGGAGCACAGATGAGCAGAGGTCCTAGCATGGTATCCTCCAAAACAGACTTAGTTCATGTGCACCAAAACTATGGGAGCTGATAAAATTCACAATAAATAGGAATATTCAGGTTATCCGCTCTGTGACATCTGCATCACGCAGTACTGTGAACAGAAACTCTTAACAGATGTTCCCATATAGATGAATGCTTCTGCAGAGGCAGTTAATACTACTTAGAAAGGCTATCATAATGCACTAGCCATAAGGGAAAATGGAAAATAAAAGTTTTAATAGATGGTACTTAGGATACTCTTCAATGTATCGGTTAAAAAAAAAAAATCAAAAAATACCCCTAAGAATCTTTTATTAGCTTTTTTAAAATAGTAATTATCACGCAATAATGGGAAAAAATGACTGAAGAAATTAATTTAAAAGTAATTATTTTAACTATTATACAACTGTATTTCTACAGTTAAAATCGATATATTAGAAATAATGAAGAAAGCACACAAATTTGGGAATTCATCTATCAGTAACTTAGAAGCTAACTCCATCAACTCTGATTTCTCCTCTTCCTCTCAATTGTACAGCTTCTATTCTGTAAATCTCTCAGAATTTAAGAAGAAAATGGACTAAATAAAAGAGGATTTATAAGAGTTCTGTCTTAGAAATATCAAACTTCCTTTTCAATATGAAATACTGGAAGGCTAAGGAACAAAATAACTAATTTAGCCAGGAGACTATATCACTTACCTTGGGCTAACTGCTGATTCTGGCTGTTCTCATGGGATTTAGCAGGTCTGCTGGAGGTCTCACAGAAGGAACAAAACCCAACCCACTGCATAAAATAATTCTGAAAACATTGGGTTTTTTCCTTAATTTCATCATAGCTTGTTTCTATTGCTTTTTCATTTTATGCTTTCACAACATTTTAGTTGATTTGACCCTTTTGATACCATACTACATTGCAAGAGAGAGACATGTATTTCCTGGTGAGGAAATGACAAAACTGTGTCAGCTTCACATACCGGTTGTTAAAACAGAGTTGATGAAACATTCTGTTTGTTGTTTGGTAGCTTAGCTACTTCATCGAGCATTCTGCTTATTTCCCCTCATTACTGGAATTATGCCTTTCAGCTACGGAGACCAAGAACATTAATATATGATTTAGACAAGAAGAATATTAAAAAAGTGTGTGTGAATGAAATACTGACTAGGCTAAAAAGAAAATGGGACAATGCTGAGCATCCTCATTCCCCTGGTACATCATACAGATCTTGCACACAGTTTTAAGGATACATGTTCAAAACAAAGAATAAGTGGTTTTTTTTCTTTGTATTAGCAGAAGCTGTACACAGCCTTTTCACCTGGAAAATAAGGAAATAAATAAAAATTCTGCACTTTCCAGTCTCTTGAATGACACAAAGAATAAAATTTTATCTTAGAATTTCTTGATCTAGAGTTTGTGTTACACACTTGTTTAACCATTACATTTTGGGGTTTTTATCTGACTTGTTGACTGCAACACCCCTGAACCTAAAGGAAAACAAGAATCACACACACACACCTCAAAAGCAGTAAGCACATTTCAAAGTATCTGAGAGTATCATTCCATGATGAACACAAAGAAGACCATATGTCTGATTATATAGGTACACTATGAATATTATTGATATAGGATTGAAGTGCAAGAATAAGAAAACTTAATGTGACTTAACCCCTTCATCCCAAGCAATCTGATAAAAAAACATGGTTGTCCTTTTAAATTGAAAGTCAAAGTATGTTTTAAAGCTTTAAACGGATAATTTTACTTTTTATGAGTATTTTTCTTTTTTACTTCTAAAAGATAAAGGATAAATTCAGTGATTTCTGTCTCATTGACTTTTGCATTTTATGTTAAGAAACCAGTCTTAACACTGCCAAGTAATAACTTAAAAAAAATTCCTAAGCATTCAAAATTTCAAAGCATGGATTAGTAAAATAAATCAGAACTGTCATCACTGCTCCTGCTAAAGGTAATGCTAAACAAAACTCCCACGGTCCTTAATGAGGTAAAATTAGGTCAATGCTGAGAATTTCCATTCCTGTGAAGCGAAAAAGCACAACACCACCAATATTTTTGCTATGAATCCAAAGGTAATTAAAGGAATCTGCTATGCTTTTCCTGGTATGTTCAGGCATAGAAAGGAGAACATGGGTGGGCCAGGGAAAACACCACCTTCTCCATAAGCAGCAGGGAACAATTGTGGAATGTGAGGCTCCAAGGAAAGCACAGATCCTCCTGCCATTTCAGACCTTGATGAAAGAAAACGATACAAGTCTGGCAGAGTGACAAAATATATGGGACACGTAGATTTTAAGGATTTTTGTCAGCTACTCCGTGTGTGTAGTTATGATCAGATATACAGATGGAGAACACAAAACTTCACACGATGAGTGAAGATGAGCTTTAATTAGGGTTAAAAAAGGGAGATGATCTGGCAAGTATACAATATTACAAGAGCATCAGTTTTATAATTTAGTAGTTTGCTGTTGCAACCAGGAGGCTGTCCTTGCCCTAAATAGCATGCTCCAACAAATACATATGGGAGTATGTGTATATACATATATATATATATGCATTTATATGTGTATGTGTTAATGTGTAAATTATTTCTTTGTTCCTTTTAAATAATATTAGCATTTTCTCCTCCTGCTGTCAACTCGGAATTTCTTACAGGCCTCATGAAAGAAATTGGTCTGGAAAACAGAAAACTTAAATCTTCAAACGCAACATCTGTTTAAGAAACATCATGAACAAAGCTGTGATAGAGATGGGCAAACAGATAGAAAACAATGTTACAGAAAACAGAGAGGAAGTTGTAGATGAGGAAAGAGCGAGACCATAAGTCAGATAAGCAGGCAGTATCATAGCTGTGAATGACCTTAAAAATAAGTAAAAGTGATCTGGATTGAAATTGTTATTAATTGGAAGCCAAAAGACGGATTTGAGGAATGCAGATATTATTGAAGAGGTAATAAAAGTAAATGAGATTAGTACTAAAAGTTGTAGTACTGTGGTTTTGATTGACAGGTAAGGACAGTGCTATTCTATCACTATGAGAAAAAATATAGAATTTGGAAGGGTACAGGAGAAAATTAAATTCTGGATGGATAGACAGACTTTAGGAAACCAGATGTTATAGAGGTTATGGCGGGGGGGGAAGCCTGAAAGGATGAGGATAAATTGGTTCTGGAAATATAATTTTCAGATTACTGCATAGCTTGGGAATGTATCCAGCAATCAGACTTAGTGTTACAAAGATAGATTGTGCAAGTAAGTCTTACTGTGTTGTTGTATCTTCCTTGATTTTCTGGGAAGCAGAAGAAGTCTAAAATTTATCCCAGAATAAATATCCTTCTTTCAAATTGCACCTGGCTATCCTAAGAAACAAAGCTTATTCACAGGCTTGCTGCCTACCTTCCCCCTGAAAACCTTTTCAATAAATCACCTAAATCCAACTATGTAAGTCTGGTTGCAACAGAAACATTAAGTCTGAGAAATACAGCTTCTGAGTAGGAAAAAAAGATTAAATTTGTATCCCTGCAGAATGAGCTACTGTTTGAGTTCTCATTCATCAGCTGGTCAACCAAACAGCCATACATATTCATTTCAATAAATTAGCTCAGTAGCAGCCTGAAAGAAGTCACAAAGTACTTTTCTATCTATCTGGGGAGTCGGACTCCTGAGAAGGTCAAGGTACAGTGGAAGAACACAGGGAGAAGAGGAAAAGAGGAAAAAAAAAGAAAAGGAGAGGAAAAAAGCACTTATTAGATATAAACCCTTAGAAACAAGGTATCATAGGCAATGCTCACAAAACAACTTCTTTCTTTAGAAGATTCTCCCTTTGAGGTGTGTATAAAAGAGAAAACAAAGAAATATATCTGTTACTGTCTTCATGAGCTGTTTGTCATTCTCCAGTGTTGATGACTTAGATCAATTACAGACACATCAGAGTTCAGGTTTGCTCACTCTGCATCCAGCACATCTGCATTGTGCACTTCTACTGCTTAAAGTCTCCCTTTGCCTTGAATGGTTCATGTACTGCGTGAGACAAGATTCCACTCTAGATTCTTTCAGTAGGTGTAGCCTAAAAATTCCAGTCCCCTCATGCTCACGCTGAGGACCTGTGTAGAAGGCAGGTCCGGTCCCACCATCCTCATTCCCCCAACACCCCGTTGCTGTTCTTTTCTCACCTATTAAAGTAGCCTGCTAGTAGTAAATAGCTCTTAGGCATAAATGAAGGCAAATCTTAGAAGCTAAGAAAAGGTGTTATTCTATGGGCTGGGGTGGCACTGCCAAAATACTCAGTGTGCTGATTAAACTCCTCTCTAAGAGATCTCCATAAAGTTCAGTAACCCGACTGGTAAAGCAAATTTTGGCAAACATTACGTTGTACAGAGGCTAAAAGAGCTTGAAGTTCCTGTTTTTAAGAGGAACTGTAAAATCCATACAACGACATCTATTGGTTTTTAAGGTTGTTTGTTTTTTGTTCTTTTAATTATAAAATACAATCTTTATAACAAATTGAGTTTTAATTTACTTGCAACATTAATTGATGTTCCCTGGTAATTGTTTACATACAAAACATGTACAGTATCACACATTTCTATGCCCAATCCTCAATACATATGTTATTCAGTGACTAGGAGCAAAATCCACTGCAGAGTAATGAATTAGCAATTCAAAGATAAGGAATCAATGCAGATAAAATGACTGAACATATACTTAATTATATTCTCATGATCCAGATCTGGTATTTGGAGAAACAGAAAAATTCTATAAATTCCTTGATGAAGTTTAAGACATTTACAAGTCAATAAATGATGAGTGCATTTCCACTTCAGTTAAGCAAATACTTTTTTCTAGTTAGAAACAAAGATTAGTGTTGTGGAATGAACTTTGTTTCAGTTCAGCAGCTGTGTATTTACACTAAAACAAGCATTCTGCATCCTAACTGATTTTATTGAGAAGTGGCAAAAAAAAGCTCTGATTTATATTTAGATTCTAATGAAGGTAACCAGATATTGTTATTACTGTGGTTGGAGTGCACGAAGACATTCTTTCATGTTCCCAAAATCCCTTCCCATAATATGCACTAATACAGCACTCAATTTGCTATTTTGGAGGTGTTCCTTTGTGGTGGGGAAAATATTTATAGGTAGAAGAAGGATAGTGAAGATAAGGCTGGAACTCTTTTAGCCCTCATGTGTTACAGGCTTTTGGAGGTGTTCTAAGGGGATAGGATTAACATTTGCATCACTGCAGGTTTCAGGAATTAGATAATATCTTTACAGGTTCTATGACACCTCTTGGGCTTCCCAGCTATCACGTAAAATTTCTATGCAGATGTGTCCTGCATCAGTCTAGAAAGAATAAAGTAAATTTATTTCCTGTTCCAGGTAAGGGATCTGGATCAACAATTTTCCTCCATTTTCTAGCAATTTGCTTGCTCAATATGTATATTACACCTGTTTTATTCTATCAGCTGGGCTGTAGAACAAGTCTGTCCTCTACACAGTCACTTTTCAAGACTACTTCACAATTTATAATTTTAGTGTTAATCGCTTAGTGGATGTAGCCTGCAGTTTCCATTCTAAGTTAACTCTGCAGCCATTCTTAATTCCACCAAATTCTGAAATACATTCCCAGTCACTAAACTGGAGCTGAGAAAAAAAATCCTGTATAATCAGATCATGCTATAAACAAGGAGTGGAAGGCTGGGATTTTGGAAAGCTTTTAGTAGTTTCTAAACCACAAAAAACGAATCAGTTTCCACAAGTTACATCTTCTTGTGTCTGACTTTTATGAGATGATGATGTGATGATGCCCAGTGATATGGTTTCATAATTTCTGGCTGACACCTAGATTTGCAAGGATGTGAGCTAAGATTTAGTTAGCGTCAGCTGCAGGTGATAATAGTGAAAATGTAGATGCTAGCACTCCTGGGCAAGATACGGTGCCTTGCCATAAAAACTGGTGCCTTGCTGTACATTCAAAGTTATATAGTTTGGAACTATCACCAAACTAAAACTTAGTGCTCCTTTCCCTTCTCTGCTGTGCTGTTCTCTTCATCCATGTCATGCACCAGTCTCACCTCACTCTGGTGGCTTCTGGTGCCAGAAGAACATCGAATATACAGGGAATATATTTTGATGTCTGAAACACAAATTCAGGGGCTCAGTGTCTGGTGCAATCAAATCTTTGCTCCGGGAGAACAGCTTGCATTTGACAGAGCTTCACCTTGCCCAGGGAGAGTGCAGGATGGTAAAAGAAGAATTTCATTTGTCTATAAAACAGTTTAGTTGTTCTGAAATATTTGTTGTTGCATTGTTAAATATTTCATTATTGTAGCAAAACTGATATTTTATTTAAATTTTAATGGATTTTTTATTTTGCCTGCTCTGGCCAGCAATTCACAGTTTTTTAAATACACCATGCATAACATGAAAATGGCTGTTAAAATTTTTATCCAAAGTGCAGAACTTTGCCACTGACAAAATCAGTGTTTTTTCAGTTTTTTTTTTAGTCTGTGGTACAGTAATGTATTCTAGTGTTACAAAGACCAACGCAATCATCATATACTATAACCAGGCTTATGTATACAATGTTACACAAATACTTTACTCACTGAATTAGTCCCCAGAGTTATCCAAAATTTCAGTTTCAAGATTCCACATGTGGTACACAAGGCACTGCAGCTTGAACCTATCTCACACTGTTGTTACTCTGGATTTGTATCCTCCTCGTATGCTGCATAAATTTAATGTGAGATTTCTCGGTTACGAGCAACAGCCTAAACATGAATCTTTTGAGGTAAAGAATCTACATTTTACACTCTGAGAGAATCCAGTTGCAAGGTTTCACTGATGTTACAGAGTGAGACCAAGAGCAGAATTTGTCCTTTTGTCTAAGAACTTTTAAAAGCTGAAACTCTTTGTGATTTTTACCAAAGAGCAAAAGCATTAATGAAGGTCTTATCCATTTTATTTTTGTAAGGAACTTGGGCTTTAAGTCTTAAGTGTCTGAAACTATAAAAGCTTCATGGAAATTAAACTACTACGAAAAAACATGGTGAAATGAACTTTCTCTGGGGTTTGGATGGTTTTTTCCTTTTATTCCCTTGCCCCTCCCCAAAAAAGGTCTACTGATTAAGAGCTTTCTGGATATTTAACAGCTTAAACTTGGCTTATAATGGCAAAATTAGTATTAGAGTCCAAGGGTCAGCTTCCACATTCAGCTAGATCTGTTCACCCCAATTTAAGTCAGAGATTGTTCATAACCCATCTGAAACTAAAAAGATGTTAGACTTATGCAAGAGGATTCAAAGAATGGGTATAATGCACAAAGGAGAGAGGACAGGATTTAGGAAAGAATAAAAATAAATTAATTAAAAAAAATAAAAAGCTAAGTGGACTTACCCATTAAGTGAATAAAACTGTATACTGGGAGACGCAAATGTGAGTGCTAATGTCACACCACTGCATCCTCCTATCTCTGCACTCAAAACCAGGAATTATCCAGAAACATCTACCCATTCCTTTTATAAAGGGCTGCATTATTGAAATTATAACAAAATAAAACCACAGACTTAAATTCATCAGGAAACGCAAATAATTAATACTTCCTACAGTGCATGTCCAACAGGGCCATTTTGAGAAGGAATGGGAAGTGAAGAAAAAGAGAAATGGAGGAATTACATTTGTTTGCCCAACTCATTAGTTCTGTTCCCCAAAGGCACTTTACTACTTTTTAATTGCAATTACAGACACATCTATGCTGGCATGTTCCCCAACCATTAATTTCAGTGTTTCTAAATTTCCCTTTTCTGTAAATTTCCACTTTTTATGAAGACAGGATGACACGGGTGCTTCATGTTTGGTTGTTCCATGAAGACAAGGGTTTAGACTTCAAATAGAAACCTTACTTTAGTCTTAACTGATGAAAAATGTGTTGCTGCCTGTGGGTTTTTGTAAAGAATTCCTATCTGTTACAATTTAAAAAGTTTAAAACCCAAGTGCATCAATCCTTATTCTCAATAAAATGGCAATGGGCAACTGAAAAGATCTCACAGAGCAGCACCTACCTATTTTTTAACATATTTATATTAAATACGTTGTGGTGAAAACCATATCCATACACCAAATAGAAGCTTCAGAGGTATAGAAATATCCTACAACTCCTATTGCTGTAGCCATTAACAAACAGCCTTGGGGGATGATTGTGAAAAGAAATATTTCAACTAGTAAGGACTGATGTCTACATTAGTAGGTAGAAAAGACAAAAAGGGTAACATTCAGTTTTCAAAGATTCGTTTTATTGTACCCTATTTTTTAGCTGATGTTCCCAATGACTGCCAAGCATCACACTGGCCTGTCCTGGATAAACTCCATCTCATGAAACTGGGCCCTCAGAACAAAATTGCTTGGTTTCTGAAAACTGACAATGTTTTCATGTAAAACACAAGTGTTTTGCTCTTAGTAGCCAAATATGTTTGCAAATATTTTTAATACTTAATTTTTTTTAAAAAACACCAGTGATGAGTAATGTTTTATGCCCCTTATTTCAAAAGTAACCAGTGTCACAGATGCAAAAGCTTATTTTTTGTTTTTTTTTTTTCCTCTCATCCTTTCACTTTTGTGTTCACTACAGTAATGACAGATACACATAGGGATGATTTGTAATTAAATTAAAATCAGCAACAAAAGGTGTGTAAAATGCATTTGCTCCAAAACAATAAACAAGCACATGATTAATTGCTTGCAATATGCCTACCTTTGATGTGTGAAAATAGAGATGATGCAGCACCTGATCACCTTCGAATCAATTCAACATCCACCTGGTAGAAAAGCAAATCATTTATTGCCAATTTAGACAGGTTCCATGAAAGAATTTCCAAGGCCTCTGGTGGAAAGGCACCAGAACAGAAAAAAAATTAGATCCATTTAGTTCTTCCCCCTCTACTATAATGACTTAGACCAATTTCCAAAGAAAGAAAATATCCCCCAAATGTCTATAATTCAAACAATGTGGTAGAGCAAAATGCAGAATACATAACTACTCATTTTTAGACACTCTGATAACAGAAAAATATAATCACCATTGGCACAGTATATATCTTTTGTCATGATTTGCCATAATTTCCTGTGTATTCACAGAAATATGCTCACACAAATCACGAAAAAATAAAGTATAGAAGAGCCCCTTAGTAGGGGGATCTAATTTCATTGACAGTCATTGTGTTTTGAATCTCTGAGCACTCTCTTGTATTGCAGTGTAGCACAGTAAGACTTACACCAAGTATACAATTATGTGCACAATGAAAATAAAGAGGAAAGGATGTGGTAATAACAAATACCATTCCTCCTGTGTGCAAAATTCTATTACTCTGCTTGTAAGTTCAAAAGTGTAAGAGAGTTCACCCTACTTACTTTTTTTGGATATCTGTAATATTTACAGAGGAAACTTGGATTACTGCTGATTTTCTTTGTTTTACTGGAGAAGCAGTTCCATTTCAGTGGTGAGTGATGATAATACAGATCATCTGAAAGCTTGTTTGGGTTTAATTCTTTACGGTATTCATCTAAAATGTGTTGCTGTCAAAGCAATAGTTTACACTGGATTTCAGCAGGGTTGCAAGTCAAAATCTATATTCAATAGATTTGGGAAAATACTTTTTTCCCACACAAACCTTGTAGATACATCTAGAATACCAGAAACTTGAGATTTTGAGATGTGAACAACTGAATGTGAAGCAATGGAACAGTGCAATTCAGAGTAAATTGAATTAACTAGGTTTTCTAGCGGTGCTAAAATATTTACACATCCCCACACGCATCTATACTCTCTCTTTACATCTCCCACACAGATGTCACCCTTTGGTAACTGGATGTAGAGAATAAAGAAGAAAGGGAAAGTCAAGTCACTAGCTTCCAATTTTTTTTCATTTTAGTAACTGTGGGCTATTAACAGTTTAATAGCAAATAGATAAGTGTGCAAATGTTCATATGATAGGATTTCACCTGCAAGCCTGCATAATGTCACATGATTCAGGAATTATCTGTATTTGTAGCTTTTCACAAATTCAGGAAAAAAAGTACATTTGTATAAACAGACCTAATATTAAAAGAAATCCAACAACAAACTAACAAAAAAAAAAAAACCAACCACATTTTGCTAAATATGAAAGTACTTAAGATATGAAGACTAGCAGAAATAGCAATCCTTTCATTCCTAAGCAGAACATGAAAGCTCAGTGAAATGCAGGGAGATAACTTACGTTATGACTACAGGCAACTGGTGATGCTAATATCTGCTTAGCTCCTTGGAGATTGGTTGCATTCTTTTCCTATCAGATGACCACTCGAGTTTCACAGACTGCTCTACAGCTCTTTTTTACAATAGGGAGCATTCTGCTCAAGCCCTGGCAAGTTGTCATTGATTGTTTCAAATGTTCTGTATTCAGCTATTCACGGAATGATTCACTGGCTTTTCAAACTGTAAGCCAGCCTAGTGTGTCAAATATGCTTCTGAAGATAAAGGCATTTGTAAATGTAAAGGCATCTGTAAACGCAAAAGGTGCTTAACTATGTATGCAGCCTTTACAAAGCACAGGCAGCAAGCGTGAGACTGCTCCCGGTGAGAAAGAAAATAATTCAGCATTGCTTTTCCTCTGTCTGAATTCAGATTGCAAAATAAAGATTTAGTAGGCTCCCACATAATGAAGTTAGGAATTTTAACAATACATCAGCACTGGCCTACCACTATTTCTCTATTTTCTGCACCACAGAAATGTTAGCACTGTGTCTCCCAAGGAGCTATGATCCCTTTACAGTGTGAAAAGTGTATAAATACAGGGGCTGGGAGGCCTCAGTGGGCAAACCTACTGGCAACAAAACAATAAAAACTCTGGCATATATTTACAGACACAAAACCCTAGCTTGCATTTGAATTAATTTACTCAGTAAAAAAAGAAAGAACCAAAGGTTTGTGTGGAAGAAAAGGGCTCAGAGACCCTAACATTTCAATACTTAATTACTCCCTAAAATTTCCTTGAATCATGAGTCTATTGTCTTCACACTTCTTTCTTATATTTCCAGATCTCTTACCCACAAATCTATCCCTTTTAGAAAGAAAGAAAAGTATAAAATTGTGAAGGTTGCAAAAGATCTCTAAGGTCATTGAGAACAACAATTAACTCAGAACCACGTTGTTCACCAGTAAACCAAGTGACACATCCACACCCCTTTTGAACAATTCCAGGGGTGGTGATTCCCCCTCTTCCATGGGCAGCTTGTTCCAATACCCGACCACCCTTTCAGTGAGGAAATTTTTCCTAATATCCAATCTAAGCCTTCACTGGTGGAACCTGAGGCCATTTCCTCTCATCCTGTCACTTGTTACCTGGAAGAATAAGCCCCACCTCAGTATAATCACAGAATCATTTAGGTTGGAAAAGACTTTTAAGACCATTGAGTCCAACCAATAATCCAGCGCTGCCAAGCCCACCACTAAACAATGTCCCTCTGTTCCACATCTACTCTCTTTTAAATACTTCCAGGGTTGGTGACTCCACCACTGCCCTGGGCTGCCTGTTCCAATGATTCACAATCCTTTTGATGAAGAAATTTTTTTTCTAATACCTAATCTAAACCTCTCCTAGGCACAACTTGAAGCCATTTCCTCTCATCCTATTGCTGATTACCTGGGAGAAGAGACCAATTCCCACATGCCTAAACCCTCCTTGCAGGGAGTTCTAGAGCGTGATAAAGTTTACCCTGAGCCTCCTTTTCTCCAATCTAAATCCTCCCAGCTCCCTCAGCTTCATAAAACTTGTGCTCCAGACGCTTCTCCAGCTCCGTTACTCTTCTCTGGACATGCTCAGTGTCTTTCCTGTAGTGAGTAGCCCAAAACTGAACACAGGTGGGCCTGTGAGGTGCGGCCTCACCAGTGCTGGTCACAAATCCGAGCTGGCTGGGCCTGATGCCCTGATTATCCTGCACATTCAAGGTGTGATGGCACTCGAGACGATCTGCTCCACGACCTTCCCTGGCGCCAAGGTGCAGCTAAGAGGCCTGTAGCTCTCCACATTCTCCATCCAGCCATTCTTTTGGATGTGCATTACAATTGCTAACCTTCACTCAACTAGGACTGCCCCCTGATTTGAACAGGGCTGCTGGTAAATGATTGAAAAGGGCTTAGTGACCTGTTCTGGCAGTTTTCTTGTCACTCTTGGGTGGATCCCATCTTACACCATAGACTCACGTGTGTTTCAGTGGTGTAGCAGATCTCAGCAAAAAGGACAAATTTTTTCCCCCCAGGTAGTTCTATTGAAAAAAATTAGTTCCTCTTCCTTTAGGATTAATGATGGCAAAGTGAGTGTGCACTGTGGGAGGTCTCCTAGTGAAAAATGAGCACAAACATGCCCAAAGCAACTCTAAGTTTAAATAAAACACGATGTTAGCATGTTAACTCCTTTTCTCACCAACTTGTGAAGCTGTGTGTTGCTCTGTAACTCAGAAAGCTCCACAGTGATCTTTCACAGTTTTATGAGTCTCCCCAAATCTTGTAAGTTATGTGTGAAATAGCAGATCATATGGAGTTGAGAAAAATGAGTGCAACAGGGGAGGGACCAATAGGTAAACAGTGCATATTTTAAGTTTGGTGGTACCTCTTAATAAAAAAAATTTTAAAAATTGGTGCTGGGAGGACATACAAAATATACATATATGTAAGTGCACCGGAAATAGAACACTCACAAAGTAGAACAAGTTGTAGAATTGTTGCACACTCCAAGAAAAGACAAAAACCCCTTTAAAATAGGAAATCATTAAACTGAAAGATCAAGAAATAGCACAAGCACAAAACACTTCATAGACAGAATTCAAGGCAAGTAATAGTCAATGTGTACAAATGATGTGGCACAATGGATTCTGCCCACAGTGAAGAACTTTGTTATACCCACACCTCCTTTCCAACTTCCCTAGAAAAATCAATGCCTTTCTGCAGTATGTGAATGGATTGTACAGAGATGGCAAGTACTTGCTGAGCCAAATGGGGAATGTCAATGAGACTCCAGTTTGTTTTGACACAACCACCCTGTTACACCACTGAAGAAATAGGCACAGAATTTGTCATCGTAAAAAAACTTTGGGGAATGAAAAAATGCACTTTAGAGTCCTGTTGGCAGTGCTAGCAGATGGCATGAAATTGCCACCATATGTGATTCCGAAGCGTAAAACTATGCCGAAGGAGCAGCTGCCTACTGGAATAATTGCTAGGTGTCAAAACCAGGATGGATGTCTAAAGACTTAATGAAGGATTGGCTGAACGTTGTTTGCAATAGGTGACCAGGTGTGCTATTAACAGAAAGGAGAAGTACTTGTCCTAGACACACTCAAAGACAACCTACCACTAGCAAAGAGTAATATCAGAGAAGTTAATTCCGTTTTCTGGTCATAATGGGAGAACAGTCACAGCTGCAGGTGGCTCCGTGTATTAGCAAACAAGCCCTTTGAAGTCCATTTGAAACCTATTCAAAATGGCTCTGGAGACATGATCATGTCATAACTCCTAGAGAAAATAATATAATTGAGCACAACAACAGAGTTAGACAGAATGATGCCGGATAAACCCAGAAGCTGCAGTTGAAAGTTTCAAGAAACTCCATATTTCATTTTCCATGTTGGAATGAAAGGCAAATTGCTTGAGTTCAAAGAATTTGAGAGCAGGGAAAACTCTGAAAATGGACAAGAATATGTATATGAGCAGGAGAGAGAATTGATGGAAATGAAGAGTGATGACATATGTAATAAATATTGTTGGTTTATAACCTTCTATTTTGAGTGAAGGAGATGATGGCTCCTATTCAAACCTCTCATCTTTCCTAATTGATATAGGAGGTGACTCTGATGCTCAGTCTCAACATCCCAAGTGCAACTGCCCCGAGAGGGAGGTCAGAGCTGCTTTGCGGATCCTCTGTGTACCATGAACTGAGACCAGCCACGTGTCTGGGGATGGGACAACAGTGCATCTTCTCCACTAGCTCTAATTGAGCTTGAACTAGTGAAATTCAGTTGAAAACAACTGCATTATCAGAGCACCTCTGCCTTTCAGATTAAAGACAATGGCACAGATCTACATCTCACACAACAGCTCACATTTTTACAACATGGCCTTACTTTTTCCCTAAAAACCCAAACTCTTGCAACAACAAAAAAAAAACAACAAAAACCCCAAAATTAAACAAAAAACAACCCCACTCCCCAAAACCCCATACTCATTACAACCAACCAAACAACCAGTTCCAGCCATATTAAGTGTCTCTCCATACAGGGAAAGAAAAATTATGTCAGAAAATATTTTTATGAATTTGTCATGTATCCTCTTGGATTTTGGCCTGTCATTCACATCCTTTTTTTTTTTTTCCTCTCCCTGAACACAGGGTTGCACTAGTGACTGCGTGACTTTGAAATGTCTTGGTTTTTATAAATCAACAATGCACATAAGAATACAATTTTATGCTGCTTCTGTATAAATATATCTAGACAGGTAGTTATAAACTCACAGGTGTCCTTACAAAACTTCAAAGCCTACTCACACTACTGAGTTGCTTTTTCCTCTTGCAACATTCAGAAGCATATCAGTTTAAACATTCTGTTGTGGTAGTAGGCATTTGTGCATGAAAAAGCTTCAGCACAAAGTGCCTAACAAGAATATAATCGAGTCTGTATAAAGAGATCAACTGCTCCCTGCCATGCTTAATGTACTCTACATTTTGTTAATGATAGTTGCTCCCAGAAGCATCTAAAATTTCTGAATTTAAACACAATTGCATTGGAAATTTTAAGACCTGAGGAGATTGACACAGTTCTTGCTCAGTTCTGTTGGAGTAGCACTGGGAGCTTGTTCCCTACTGCTGTTTATAGAGCATCCATTTATAAGAGTGTGCTTTAAAAGACTGTTCTGGAGCTGGAAGAGTTTTAAATAGATTAAGTGGGTATTTGTGTCTTTACTACTTCCCAGTAGTTATACTAATTTAGGACTAAATCTTACTTGGACTGATTTACTTCATCCTCAGCTGCACCCTTTGTCAGCACTGAGACCTCTCTTGGTAATTAAAGGAGCAGAGTCAGTGCCCAGACAACCGTCTGAGTAGAGTGATACAAAGACACCTTAGTGCCACCTTTGTTCACACAGGATTTTGGTGTGATTCTTACTTCGTGACATCGCATCCCAAGCTCAGTCTGCATTATTTTAGAATTAGTTCTCAGATCTAAAATTTAAAATGAAATGAAGTGGCAAATCATCTAGCCTTGTGGCAAATAAGCTCAGCATTTGCACATGTTGAAAAATATGGAGTTGCTATATTAAAGTTAATTTAAATCTATCTTCAATATGGCTCATATTTATCACTTTTTAAGACAAGTCTATGTGAAAGAAGTGTACCTTGGCTTCTCAAATATTGCAAAGGAAAGATGTTTAAATTTATAGCTCCCACAGAAGCTTCAACTCTATTCCCCTATGTGCATACTTTTTAACAAGACCTTTCGGTACATGATCACATGCAGCACATGGGGGAAACAAACTGCTAGCTACTGCACATTGTTAGATTTACTGGGAGTGGGCTGGGAATAAGTGTTGCTTAGGAGGTGCTAAGTATCAGTTGTTTAAACAATTAAAGCAATACCCCATTTCTGGCTTCCTGAGAAATGATCTCCCTTTTAGGATCAATTTTCTATTAAAATAAATAATTCTACTGAAATCAAATTTCAAGCAAGATAAACAGGTTCTTGGCTTGCCTTCTCTGTCTGTGGAATATATGGAAGATATAAAAATTATCTCTTCCAAACAAAAGATATTTCAGCANTAAATTTATAGCTCCCACAGAAGCGTTAACTCTATTCCCCTATGTGCACTGGTAAGACAAAAAGCAGTGCAGCCCAATGTCTGAAGGTTACTTCTGCAAATAGCCTAGCCCTAGCCCTAACTCTGTAGCTTTATTGACTCAAAAAAAATAGTTTATTAACAAGTTCAATATTTCTCTGACAGGATTGACAGGACAAATTCGTAATAGAAAGATTCCTTAGGTGCAATGTGAGATCACCATGAGATAGGGTGTGATGTGTGCGTCTGACAAAAGAATGAACTTAGTAACTACTGACAGTGGGATATTAATATTTCTAATTTATTTCTTCACACTTCTATGTGCAGCTAGTGTTCTAGGGCCAAAGTTTCATTTTTCTTGTATTAAAATTACTTAGAGGTGAGAAACACTTTCACCCCTCCAAAACTGTATTCATCGTTAGACCTCCACTTCCATTTGCAGTGGTCTATGCAAAAGGAAATGTGGGTCTCGGTCTTGTTTCCAGTCCATGTAAAATCTATTGCAACTGAGTCTCAGTGGGCCAGTTAAATAGCCAAAAAGTGAACTAGCATGGAGACAAAGGATGTCTCTAAACACTGAGTTAGTAACAGATTTTTTTCAGAATAAATAAGCATATGGTAGATCACAGTAACAGAGGCTTCAGTGTTGTATCACAGCAAATACGTGCAACTCAAGGAGATTCCTAAAAGGCTAAGCAATGAATGAAGACTTATCCTCAGAGAAAATAATATAGTCAAGATCTCAGTGTTCTTCCACAAAGAAATCATTTATGCCAATTACAAACATGAATTGGAAGATATGTGTCTTTGTTGTTTCAAAACTAAACATCAAAACATTTCATCTGAGCATGATGAAACAAAATGTTCCAATTCCTAGAGAAAAAAAAACAAATCATTTTTTAAGACTGAACATTTGAACAGATTCAGGACAAATAATTTTCCTTAACATTTTTTTTGTTGTTGTTGTTGATAGCAATCATTTACCTCCAAAGTGCTTAATTTTAGCCATAAGCATTGCAGGCACTGTTGATCACTCCAGCTTGGTTGGTGAGGAGTATCAAAAACAGGAGCTGTATCTACAGAGTTTTGTCCAGTTTATTCCAAACCACAGGAACAAAGCCACAAAGCCAGGGCAAAACTATCCACATAGTGGTTCCTGTTCTGCCACGATGGGAGCCTAGACCTGCAGGCTTCACAATTTCCCCCACAATCCAGCTGGTCAGCAGGAACAAGCCCCAGGTGCTGGGAAATAGAAAGTGAGTCCACATGGAGATGAAGCCTCTGTTGGAAGGCATGGTGTCGTAGCCCAAATTTACAGGAATATGTGGATTGAAAGTAGGGAAAATAAATGCTTTATGATCTCAGCTTGTGACTGTGCAGCAGAAGAGAGGAAAAGCTGGAAGGTAAATTGCAGGAGATGGTATTTGTGCAGATACTGTAGCGGTATTGGGAAGGTAGCAGATCCCAAGTGAGGTAAGTGGCTGTAGCCTGCGGGGATGAACTGTGGAGCAGCCCAAGCTTTCAGAAGCCAGGCATTGCTCTTGGGGAAGGGAAAGGAAGGGATTGAAGCTACCTCCTCTGTGTGACAGGTCTGACTCAGACCCCAAGGCTGCTATCAACAGCAGAAGCCATGCCATAAAAATTTGGAAAGCGTTGTTCAAACAGGACAGTACCTCGAGTTTTTTTGCAGAGTTCTAAACTCTGGGAGTCAGTTCTGTATTTGCAAAAACAGAGATTGGACTCTATGACCTTGAGATTGAGCTGTAAGGCTTCCAGAAATATCAGAAGTAGGTAAATATATTACTTCTCAGTATTGCAGATGTTTTTCTGTCAATTGTCACTGAGCTATTTTCTCAGAAAAGTACACTGAAGTGTCAATGCTGTCTGCAAACCTCAGTGAAAACATCAGTCACTCTAATTAAAGAGCATCCAGAATTTTTTTTCCCTTATATACTGTTGACCATCAAAGAATATATTGCAAAAGACCATGGCCTGTTGTTGGGATGATGCTGTTAAAAAACTGAAACCTGGCAAATATTGATATCTTATGCTTTTGGCGGCAGTTATTGTTCCAAATTCATCCACATATTAAATATTTATCCATAAAGCTAAAGAAGAAACAAGAATCTTAGGACAGTATTAACAAGGCAACATGGAAGTAAGAGCCCATTTAAAGGGAACTACTCTTAAAGAGAAGATCCTGCTGAGAATTTGTTTCAGAGGACATGTTGCCAAAACATTCACAGTAAAAAGAGCCAATATTTGCAATACAGTTTAATATTCACCACTCTATGCTTTGCTCTCCATATCCAGATTTTTAATACCTGGTGACAGTGGCACTTGAGGTTTGTCTCTTCCTCACTTACTCCCTGCTTTCCTCCAGCTGATGAGCATGTGTTATCTAACAAAAGCGTAGTGAATATCGAGGAATGACAGCACTGAAATGATATTTATAAAGAAAAGAAAATCTCCAGTTCTAGCACCAAGGCAATATAATAATAACAATGACCTTCAATGGCTAATGGCACAAGCTAAAGAGCCAGAAATTTGGAGAAAGCATGGATAGAACATCATCCCATTTGACTGAAATCTGCAAGTATCAAAATAAAAGGCAATGCCATTCCTGTCATAGGAAATCTAAATCCAACTCAGCAAGCTAAATGCCTTTCAAACACCCAAATCAATGGAACATACAAATGGGATAATTAGATGCTGTTAGCTTTTCTTGATCCACTTGTTTGAAGGATGATTTCTCTAAAATGCTTACATCAGCCTTACATGTACCTTCTCTTCTTCACATTTTTTCCCAGACTGGGCAAATTATATGATGGAGAACAGACATACACCCAAATAAAAAGTATGAGAGAGGTGAAAGGCCTTGTTCTCCAGAAGCACAAAAGCAAATTAGTGACAGATTCAACACTGGCAACACAAGTCATTGCTTACAGCCACCCATAAATCATTGCTTTTTTCAGAGTGAAGAAAGGAGATGATGAAGAGAGACATAAATAGGTCAAAAAGCAAAGTAATATTTTAAGAATTCCTAACCTCTCAGTTTAGATTTCAGCCTCAGTTATCAGTAATACTTCTGGATCAAAAAGTCAAATAGTTTAGATATTAATTTCAAACAATTTTGCCTGCTTACTCAGAATTGCAAGGAATAATATATAGGTACCTCTATATATCAGTTACTTTTGTAGCTAATAATTTTTTTATGTTCATTCTGTTTAAAAATATCAGGCTCCAGAATGAGTTATAGTCCTCTATTAGACAGCAAAACAGCAATGTAACACTTAATAATGCCCAATAATTTCTTCATTATCCTTTGTTCTTGAGTCATACAGAATCTTGGGCTAAAATCTCCCGGTAGGACTCCCCCAATTTTTTTCTGATTAAATTTGCTTATCCTTTCTTTTGCTAGAAATTTTCTGATAGGCAAGGGAATTCACACTATATTTTAAGCTAAATGCAAAAAGATACAAACAACATCTTCAGTATCTGTTCTTTGAATTATTTGAAGCTCCACTGGCTTTTGCTCCTCAAACCTTGATTTTATACACAAAAAGTTTCCCTTGGGCTCCACTTTAACATTTAAATCATCTCAAGTGCCACCCTTCAGAGAAGACAAATAAGCAGGCCTGCTTTTGCAATTTACCTCCACCACTCCCCAGTAAAGAGGGAGACAGATTTTGAATGTCATCACTACTTTTTATGGGATGGCCATGCTTTTTAATTATGTTCCCTAGCTTCTACTCATATTGGAGTTAATCCTACTGGATCATACTGTGTTATTTCCATTGATTATAATGTAGTTTGGATCCAGCTGACTGAGAAAAATAAATACTGGTGTTTGTCCAGCATGCTGAATTGTTATGTTTCAGAACATTCTATGCAGAAAAAAATATCCCAAATACAAAATCACCATTTTTGCAACCCAACAGAGTAGAGAAGCACGGGAGCCAAAGAAAGGGACTGAAAGCAAGAACAAGAGGGGAACAGCAACAGTGTGGGAGAGAAAACAAAGGCACGGGAGAATTTAAGCACTGTAGTGTTTCAGAGTGAAGGGACACAACAGGAAGGTGAATTTGTCTCATTTTATTACACAGTTGCCAGCTGATGCTCTTGGTGGGGAAGGGAGTTCATTTCTTACTAATTTGAGTGAGGAAAGTTATAAGGCAAAAAAACCCCTATAAATACACTCCTTTAGGAATTTATAAAGTCAGCAAAGATGATCTTGACAAAGGCATAAATTGTAAAACCAGCCAAATTTCCTTACATATATACGTGTGTACATGTATTGGTAAGCGTTCGTCCAAATTTAAACTACCAGTATTTTTTCCATGAATTTTTTTTTTTTAAATACTAAACTGCTTCAGCAAGAGCAATATTTAGAAAATGTTAACATTATCAAGAGATGCAAAATAAAGATTAAAATTAAGCTGACCTTCCTGCTTGGGAATTTACACTATTTTGGAGATGTATTTCAAGGCTTTGCGTGTCTATGAGAATCTCAAATACAGCAGTGAGTTGCATATTCTCCTTCTCCTGGGCATCAGAAATATTGTAGCAAGGTTAAGAAACTATAACAAGTATTCAGTGAAATTACCTTGTATGTACAGAACAATGAATGTATCTCAAAATGCTGATGGAACTTGGAATGACCACAGCTTTCTCTTTCTATTAATCTAGTGGACCTGAGTCTGTTACTATTTTATTGATAGTAGTCCAATGGGAATTTTGCCACAGGGATGAGGAAGGGCAAAGAATGCTGATAAAAACATGCATAATAATACAACTACTGAAATACTTTACCTCTGTGCCTTGGTTTAAACCCAACCAGTAACCAAACCCCACAAAGCCACTCATTGGTGGGTTGCTACTAGAAGCAGAAAAGGCCTTGGCTCTGTGTAAGCCCTGTTCAGCAATAACAAAGAACATCTCTGTGTGATCAACCCTGTTTCCAGCACAAATCCAAAACACAGCCGCGCCCGTACCAGCCACTGTGAAGAAAATTAACTCCACCCCAGCAAAATCCAGCACAGCACACTCAGGAAAGTGCAGCATCTATAATAAGGTACAAAAAGTCATGGGATCTCGCATTAAGGAGATAAATTGGCCATGGACTGGATCCATTGGGGATCCAGTGCTTGACAAGAGGGCTGAAAGAAAATGCATTTTCCACCGCAGTGCAAGGGGGTGACCTGCCTTGTCACCCTGATCACTGCATTGCTGATTTATATGGCTAATGGCCATCTCTCTCCAATGTCAGGGCTGAAAGAACACTGCATGCCTCCAATTAATTAGAAAGAGCATAAAGTGCCAGTTATTTGCTGCAGAAGCAGCTCCTTTTGAAGGTTATCACCTTGATTTCTAAGGCTTTGACCTATGACCACTATTTGCCTTTACTGCTCACAAAGAGTGCTTATATTAAGCGCTTGCAAAATAATTCCTCTGAAGCATGGCTATCCCGTCCTACATGCTCTACAGAAATACAGAGCCTAGAAATAATCTCTCAGTACCCAAACTTGACAGCAATCTGCTGAATATTATGTCAGATCTGTCTACACAAACTGTTATCAGGTTACGGGTACATATATTCTTAACTTTTCTTCCTTGTCGTGTAAAGTTATCTTTTCGGTGATGTAAGGAAATGCTGACAGTCTTTTTCAGAACTCATTTCCCAAAACACAACACTACGAGGTAACCTACTCAAAGACAAACTGCTCTGCCTCGATGTATACCACACACACCAAAAAAAACCCCAACATTCTGAGTTCAGTGTATAGATTAATCTGGCTGTTCTGGGCCAAGAGACAGGTAGGCTTTCAAACTCTCTCCTTACTTCAGTATTGCTTCTTGGCAAGTGTGAGCCATCAGTGTGATGGCTATTGTGGCTCAGCCACAGGCATCTAACTCCCCTTATTCCCTGTATCTGCATATGAGCTGCCTGGTCTGGCTTGGTAAATTTATAGTTCTGGGTCCTTGCATTGCTGTGCTTAGTCTAACAATGCCCAAGTTTCTTGTTAGTCTGGATGTAAATAATTTCTTTCCCAACACATAAATTGGAATACATTTAGAAGCCATCCACCTTGAATAATGATTTAGTTAAGCAGAAAAGAAAGTATCACTATGTAATTGAGTCGGTGAGGTAATGAAGAGCCCTCTAAAAAAGCAGAGAATAATGAAACTGTATCCAAAATGAAGGAAAATGAAATTTTCTGTCCATACACAATAGTACCAATGCATATTAGAAATCCACATAATAATTCATGAAAGGATTCTTTGCAGTAATAAGTAGGTTTCTCTAAGTGATACTGCTTGTGTGACATTTCAAGCACACAAGTCTGAAGTGCTGGACCTCAAACCAATCCAGACTGGGCCCCACCCTGCTCCCAGGTGCCTAACAATGGATGCCCCAGAGGCGGAACACGAGAGAATGTAAGGGGAAAAGGAAGCAGCATGTGGACATATGGACAAACATATAGCAGCATTTCCTCAGAGTTGTTCTTCAGCCTTCAGTAACCCACAAATGTGATACTTGAAGTCCAGTCTGTCAAATCGCAGTACCAACCAAATTATCACAAGCTACAATTAGGAATAGTTGTAGCAGAGACAGACCTGTAGAAAATCTTATTTCCTGCTAACATTTGGAGAGGTCCCCAAGAGTCACTGTGTATACTGTTTTAACGACACCAACTTGACATTCACCTGTGGTCAGGTTGTGGTCAGTTAGGAGTACTGGGAACACGTATAAACAGTGGATATAACTATAATGTTTTATAAACACAGTGTGCACTCACTCTTTTGAGTGTTAAATACTAGTTTAGTCAGCCCTCCTCCAAAAGGATACAGTAAAATAAAATATACAAATAATTTTGAAGGTATATATCTTAAAATATTATAAACGCTTAATGATCTCTTAATAATGACAGTAAACATAAATGGACTTTAGCCCTTCAAGGAGACAGCAAATGGAAATAAGACAGAGTTAAAACAGTCAGAGAAAAACCTGCATCCCCAAGAGTGATCACTGTTCTTCTATTGTTTCTTAAATTTGTGTATAACTTATCTTCGTACCTAAGCATCCAGTATTGGTCACTGTCAGGTAGAAGGCGTAATGTCGAGTGGGCTTTAGGTACAAGTGGCATGGCCTTACATAAAATAAAAAAAAAAATTAAAAAAATAATAATAATTTCTTTTAAAAGTAGAATTTTTGGTCTTTTTCAAGTAACTTATAAGGCAGTTGGAAATTTCATGGTAGGTCGTGCATATCATTCTTGTAAACTAAATGTAACAATGCTGATATGGCTGTGGAGATTTGCTCATATATTTGTTTCCTTCCTGTGAAAACTGTGAGAAAAAAAAAACCAAACTAAAAGTAATCTGAGTTTTCCCATTGAACTCCAACCTTCCTTCCTTCCTTCACCCATCTTGAAAAAATCTGTCACATTTCTCAATCAGACTGAAGCCCAGGATTGCAGAGACCTTCGACCGATGAAGTAGAGGACTGCTGGAGAAAAATTATTTCCATCCGTTTTTAGGATAAAAGATGAAATACGGACAAAAAGTAGTCAGTAACATCTTGTACTTCACAGCCCTTGTAGAAATGTGATCTTCTGAATGACCTGTATTGCTGGGGATTCAATCAAAAGAAGTTTAATAGCTGGGCATGGGAGCAATGGAGTCATGGGGGAGGGCAGTTGAGTAGGTGGTATTTGGTAGCTCATTACAAGGCAGGTGATGGTCCAGAACATTTGCCTTGCTTAAATAGCAAAAGCAAAGGTATTAAACTGTAACACTTCTCCTCTGAAGACAGGCTGCGAGAGTTGGGTTGTTCAACCTCAAGAAGTCTCCAGGGAGATTTTACTGCAGCTTCTCAGTATACAAAGGAATTTATTAGAAAGGCAGAAGCAGACTTTCTACCAGTGTCTCTAGTGACAGAACAAAGAACAACAGTTTTAAACTCAAAGAGGGCAGGTGTAGGTAGGGCATAAAGATGAATTATTTTATTATAAGGTTGGCAAGACACTGGAACAGGTTGCACAGAGAAGCTGCAAATGATCCATCATTGGATGTGTTTAGGTTTAGGTTGGATGAGGTTTTGAGCAACTCAGTTTAGCTGTGCCTGCCTATCAGAGGAGGTTAGAATAGATGATCTCTAAAGGTGCCTTCTGGCCCAAATTATTCTGCTGTTCTATGATTCTAAAGGAATATCAGCACACACAAATATAAAGTGATTCACAATTACCTGGGCACCTGTACAAAGTTGTCACTGAAGCAAAAGAAAAACCCCAAACCAACCAACTCTGAAAGACCATAATTATTTTCACTAGTAGTTGCATACTTGGAGACCTCATTTCCTAAATACTGTTTGTGCATGGGCAAGCCTAATGATTCCTTGCTTGAAAACAACTTGTCAGCAAAATACCAACTTTGTAGGGCTTTGTGTATCAGGATGGGAATACTGAAGTTCTCAATTTAAACACTGTTTCTCTTTTGATTACAGAGAAACAACAATGAAATGAAAAGTAATGTGCATTTTATCCTGTCTGATGACAAACAAAGGGGGAAAATAACATCTTAGTTTTCAACATTATCCAGTGTGGAGAAGCACAAAGGAAATTGAACAGATGTCTTCCTTCTACTGTAGGTTCTTTTTCAAACAGCTATTTCTATAATTTGGTAAGAGGAATATGACAATCTAGCTTTCTGAATTAAAAATAATAAAAAAACTCAACAGGTTTACTTGACAGATTAGTCACTGGGTACTTCTTGTGACACCAGCTTTAAGATGCTGCATTACAAACAACTATCTTGCAGCAGTTAGTTTGAATTCCTTAGGATTTTCAATGAAATGTGACAAAATCCTGTAGTAAAAGCATTTTGTCCAAAGGAAGAGAGTGGGGTTAATAAAAGATATTGTTATGACACTTCAGAGAGAGACGGGTACATGATTTTTCTCAGTACCAATTTTCAGTGACGTGAATGGCCAAGTACATAGGGCAGACCACCATCATAGACTCAGAAACAGCAAGATGGATGTAAGAGACTAACACTAGGTGTGCGAGATTGCCATTCAGACTTCAGACCTTTCAAAACAAGAATCCAAGCTTTCATTAACTTAATTTAGCCAAATGTCTGATGCTTAAGAAAGAAAATGCAATTTGAGCTTTCAAGTCCACCTGTTCTTAGGCTCTAACACACACATTTGAGCCCCTCTCCTCCTGGACAGTCAGTGGAGAAAATTTCAGAAGGTGATTTAGTGCATGAGTGGTGGAATATGACTATTTCTCTCTCCACTCACTGTAGAAGTGACAGTAGAGAGGTACAAAGGATCAGGGGAGCTCATGGAGCTCAGTCTCTCATGGCTGAGGACAGCGATGCAACGCAATATCCATTTTAAAGACTCCACGAGGCACCTGCACCACCATACCCAGCTCAGTGTAACTTATGATTGGCACGATTATGAGCAACTTAACAGCTTATGATACCTTGACACACACTTTAAAAGTTTAATAAAGGCCACAAGTTCACAACTATATTTTGTCGTAAAAGGGTGGCAAAAGTCAACTGCACTGCCAGAGAGCACGGTCCTTTCACTAATTGGGGATTTTTTGCATAAAACTTCCAGAAGACCCTGAGCATTCATGCTACTGAGGAGTACAACCTTTCCTTGCCTCCATCCCCATCAGCCTGGTGCAACAAATAAACCCTCACTCCTGAATTAGGCAACTCTGCTCTGGTAATATGAATTTGACCACTGTTCTAGATGCGTCATAGCATTTACAAATAGGCCAGTAATTAAAAAAAAAACAAAAAAAACACCTATTGCAGTACTGTAAAATATGCTTTGGAATAAAGCAGCATCCAGAATAGAGCCTCCAAAAAAATTCTGACAGTTTTCCAGAAAATTGTGCTGTCAAAATCTACTCCCTCTGTGCCACTTTGACAGCAGGAAGACCTGGATACCTAACAGAAATATTTCTGGCATGGAAAGCCTAGCACCAGCTGACAGAAAGGACATACACACACATAACACCAACGTACAGGCCTTGCCAAGGGACAAGCAGGGCCTAATCAGAGCACGCCGCTCTCCAATAACTCTTGGCTGCAGAGCGTCCCCCTTGCTTCCACCACAGTTTAGCATAATTTAGAGATGTGATTGAGCTGTTATAACTTATCCAGGAACCTTCATCCAGGGATTACCACAGCAAAAAAAAAAGAAAAAACACAAACAAAAGAAAACCAAAAACCAACCAAACAAAAAAACCCAACTGTCCTGAAGTCAATCTTCCCATATGTTACTTTTTCTGGAAAAGGGATGATGCAAGGGTGATGTGAAAATCACTGATTTGAAACACAACCAGAGGAAGGAATTGATAGGTGAAAGGATTTTGCCTCTGAGAAATTTTTTGCACCTTCCAAAGACGCACAATAATAATGGACTGTTTATACTGGAAAGGTAAAAAGAAAAAAAATGCAGAAATCATGAGGTGCATCACATACTTGAATTTAGTTGAGTCACTTTTAATTAAAACTACAGTTATTTACCTAAAAAAGAAGAATGTTTTCACTCACACATCCCAATGCACAGGAATTCACGTGTTTCTCAAGTTACACATGAAAATTCCCACACCTCACAGTAATAGTGTTCCCTATAAATTCAAACAGATTATTATCCTCAGCTGATACATCAGAACAAGCATTTCAAACCATATCAGACAAGTGTAAAAATTCACAGAGATTAATGAATTTAAGATTCAAAACAGGCAGTGTACCTTTGAATAAAATATATTTGCAGGTTTTTTCTATAAAGACGAGTTAATTTATTAGGCATATGTATGAGCTGATACAGTTCCTGAAAAATTTATTGCCATTTCTAACTAGCATAACCTTTCCTTTTTAATCAGTTCTTCCCCACTCATAGAGTATCAAGGCTGAAAAGAAAACTGCTCCTTAACAAGGGTATGATACCTAATGTCACAGCATACTAGTCCATGAACGCTCTTTGTTCTGGTTAGACTTGTAAATGCGTAATTCAAATTCTTTTTTAGTTTTATAGAAGCAGGTGGTTACTTTAGATTAACACAATATTCTCTTTCTCTGAAGCTTGCTACCAGAGCCTGGCCATAAATATACAGGAGCCTGCAGGAGGCATTTCCATACTCAAACTTCATTGCAACTTTTTGGGTTTGACACAATGGTTTATCCTAAGGGCTTTTATCCCCTGAACACATTTTAATTAAACAATAAATAACCATCAGCAGAACATGGATAATTACTGTAGGTACATTAGAAATGAAAACCTACTGCTATGACTGTCTCCAAGTCAATGAAAACTTTTGTTATTAAAGTGTAACTTATTGGAGATTTCAATTGCTCACACATACTTTTAATCAGTGGCAATGTAACAGTTACTAATGGAATTTCTGTGTGTAAGAAACTTAAGTCACAAAGACAAGTTAGAGACCTTGGGGTAACATGAAAACTCACCCTTTTTCAATAAAAGTCTTCCGGGCTTCATTTGTTACTGTCGTTTCAGAGAGAATGTTGCTTCTGCAAATCCATTTACCATTGCTGAAGGTAAACCCATCCATGACTCTTTTTACCATACAGCAGAAGCATAGCAGCAAAACACCCTCCACCCCCAGCCTCTTCAGAGTCAGAAAAATGTATCCATTTTGCAATTTGTGGACCATTGTAACTTTACTCAACAGTACCAAAACTGTTTTGGAGTCCTCTGTGGGGCTTTTTTTTAATCTTCACTGTTCAACACAATGACCTTTGGCACCACTACAGTTGTTTATGGAGTCTTTCCTCTTTCAGTAAAAAGATGACCCACACCTAATTCATCTCTTAGCTCTTTTACTCAGAACTGTCTAAATCTGAAAACCTATTTCTTCCCTCTTGCCCTTCCTTTTCCTAGTCAGGGAGCAAACAGCTGATGTTAACCGATGTTCTCTTCCCTCTCCAAATATCCTTGGCATTTGACCCTGCTAACCCAGCTCTCCCTGGACCCTAGCAGAAAGTGTCCTGAGGCAAGTCTTTAGTATGTTGCTCGTCTTTTGGAGGGCAGCACCTTGCCATGCTGCCAGAGAAGGCATTTTTTGATGCCATGGAAATGTGGGTCAGAGTTCTTCACTGCTTAGGAAATGTTTCCAACCTAGTTCATTTAACAGAGAGGGGAAAAAATACACATGGGCAACAAGAAATTTCTAAAGTCTGTGGAAGCTGTTCTGCTGGGAACAGATCTGGTCTTCAAAAAATCCATGAGAACATGAGCATCACGATCAATGTCAAAAGCTTTTAAATTCAACTTTATGTAAAGATCCCGAAATCTGGCTAACACTTCCCTAGTAGCAACAGACAGGATTCCTCCCTGTCAGTGTTCCTCAAGCATTTTCAGCCTAGGTGAGTAACACAAATATGTCCAACTCAGCCTTAAAGCCTTCCTGTGTTTGGAAAGGCTTTTATTTTGAGAAATTGATTCTCAGCATGGATGTACAATATAATACAACTTTTGTCTGACACCAGTAGAATTTATTTCAAAGGAAAAACATCTATGTAAGAGTTCCAGGAAACACACGACACTTCAGAAAAAAAATAAATGATATAATCAAAACTCCAAATTTTTCAGAATAATAAACTCAAAGGAAAATTTTCAAAGAAATTAAAACATAGGATGGAAAGTTTTCTATGGAATGTCTCGTTTATTCCTCTCTGCACAATCTGTTTCCCTTCAGTGGGATGTTTTCACCACAAATAGAAGTACATCCTAGTTTTCCTTCAGCTATGAAATTCGACTTTTACAGTGCCTGGCATCTCTCCATTCTGTTGAAATCACTGCATTAGTCTTAGACTAAAGTGGCTAAAAACTCTTTCTTTCAGTGTTTCTTTTGGTTCTATTCCTCTCAACAACCTCAACCAGACAGAGAATAGAAATGGTGAAACGATATTTCATTTAGTGGAAATTAGGCAATGCATTAAGAACATCTCTCTGAGTAGGTGATAATGGATTCCTATCATAGCTCTCAAAATTAGTCATCAAGTCACAATCTGAGGTCAAATAAAGAGCTTTTCAAAGAAAATGAGCATGAACTGGCAATTAATACATTAGACTGGAAATCTGAGAGTTTCTAATTATAAGAATAGTGAGAATTTGTAGCAATTTCCTGAGCGATAATAATGAATTCAACAATCTACCTATTGCTGAGATAAACTTTGATTTTTGTAATCAGGTTGGCCATAATAGCAAGAATTGATTTCCTGGATTTGGTGATCCAGAGGATCACTGTCAATGTTTATTTTTCTAAAAGATTATTTATTTATTATGGTTCTAAGTATCTTCCCACAATATTCCAGCAAGGCTAATAGGAAGGCAGCTGACTCCCGCACTAAAATATAGAGAAAAAGAAATGAATAAGAAATCATGTTAAGCCTTTTTTCAGTTGACATTTTTGACTGCTGCATAAAGCTTTATATGAAAAGAGAACCTATGATTTTCCAGAACCAGAAAGCATTGCTCAACATTTTTTTATGAAAGATTAGATTTCCAAATTCTTATGCAGAATTAATTATAGCCCCTTATTATTTATAGAATATAATTTCTAAAATCAACACGAGCCTAATGTTGAACACCAAATGGTATTTTTGTAAAGTAGTCCAACTATGCTGCCAGTAACCAGTTGCATATCTTTTAATTAGTTCTCATGATCAATTTTAATTAAAATGAATAATTCAAATATTATGCATTACAATCTCAAACATTAATCTTCTCAAGAAAGGTAAAGAAACTTAAAAGGCTATGATTTAAAACATAGTCTCCAAAATCGAGCTTATAAGTTTGTGTGTGTAAGACAAAGGATCCACAATTTGGATTGCCCTCTTATGTGACCTTTTCCTGGGCAGAAGTTCCTTGGACAAACAAAAGTCCCAGTAGGGATGAGAAAAAACTAAGTGTTCAGAAATTCATCTTCTTATTTCCATAATCATAATACAAGACATGAAAAATAAAAGATTAGAAAAAAACACTTTGAAAACTTGGTTTAAGCAAATATTTTCTATTGTTGTAACCTTCAGGAGTCCTGGAGCTGCTGTGTGTTACAGAAAAAAAAAAAATTCAAATTAGATATCAATTAGCAAGAATTAGATGACTGTAATTTAGGAAATCCTAACCAAGGGAAAAACAAAAAAATCACCCAAAACCACTTAACCCCAGAAACTGATAGAAAGCAGCTCACCTAGAACTAATACAGGTACAGTGTGAAGTTAAAGTCATAATGCATAACAATCTTGCATATTAGAAGATTATCATATTTATTTCCTGAAAATAAAATATGGAGAGTGACAGAAGAATTTTCTTGGGTTTTTTTTTTTTTTTTCAGTGAAGATGTCATATTTTGGCTTTAAAATATACTGTGGCTGTATTCAACAGTACAGTATACCTAAACCTATTAAAAACAGTTCAACATATATTTTGCCCATAGCTTTTCTTCTATTTTCCTTTACAACAATTCCTGTCACTTGGGACATTTATATGGCATGCAAAAGGTGCAAGGTTAAGCACAGATAAACTTAGAAAAAGAAATGTATCAGATTGATCTTCAACTTCTCTAAACTGGTGAACTTGTATTGACTCAGTGAGATGACTATCAACTCTGCTCTATAGAAGCTGCTCACAGCAATCTTCCCCAGATTCGGAGATGAAGATGCAGTATTTCAGAGACTTAAGTAGCCATATTCCCTCTGACCCCAAATGCATTCACCTCGTGGCAATCTCCAACCTGATGTAATAGCTACAGAAGTTTCTGCAAGCAGGAATGTACATTATTGGCATATTAGTTTTGCCTCAAGTTATGAAGTCAGTCCTTTTTGTGCTAGCCTTGCACAAGCTGAAAAGTGAAAAACTTGTTTTACAAAAGGAGGGCAAAAGAGCTTGAAGTATTTACCTAAACAAAATAAAGAGCCAGAAGATATACAGCTGCTATCCCTAAATATGAAGGAAGAAAATGAGCTATTTCACCCTGGCCCTGTTACCAGCAACCCTGGCATTGAAACAAATACATGTGACCTGGCCGAGAATAAATCCAGGCTGGATAATGAAAAAAGGTTTCACGCCATCAGGGAAGCAAGACTCTAAAACTACTTTCTACTAGAAAACAGTAAAAACAAAGGAAAAAAAAAAGATCATTCTTCAGTTTTGTCAAACATTATTAAAATATGACATGATAGATCTGGCACTGATGGTCGAAGACATCCTTGGCTATCTTATATCCTGTATTCTTATACAGAAAAAAAAAAAATTGATGACTCCTACTTTCCAACTGGAATTAATTCTACCTTGGGCAGAAAATTACAAATAACCCTTTTAAGTGTGAGTAATACTTGGTTCATTCTACTCCAGCTGTTTACCACATATGATGCCCTTATCCGCAAGTGAGGAAAAATTTGTGTTGTTTCTTTTTATTACAATGTTAATGAAAACATTTGTTTCCACAAACCAGAGCTTTAGATCGATGCAAACTGAGTCCGGAGCAGTAGTGCATGTGTGTGCACGTGTGTGCATGTATGCACCAGTCAGTAAAATCTCGATGGAGGAAATTATCCAGCTGTTCTCTGCCAGATCCACAGTGCTGCTGGCAGAACAAACTATGGGAACTGCTTTGTCTTAACCTCAGCTACCTCAGTTTACCTGGCTTAAGGCTGCTTAAAGCTGCCTTCGCACCAAGTTGATAAATCATTGTGGCACATACCTTACACACACTCACACACAGAGAATCAATCAGGTTGGAAAAAATCTCTGCGATTATCGAGTCCAACCTTTGAGTGATCACCACCTTGTTGACCAGACCAGATGCCATGTCCAGTCTTTCCTTAAACACCTCCAGTGCATTCCAACGCTTAACAGCCCTTTCAGTGAAGCAATTCCACCTGATGTCCAACCTGAACCACCACCCGCACAATTTGAGGCTGTTTCCTCTTGTCCTGTTGCTGGCTGCCTGGCAGAAGTGGCCCACTCTCACCTGGCTACAAGCTGCTTTCAGGTGGCTGTAAAGTTTCAGCGGCTGGCTCTGCTGTTTTCTCCCCCCCTTTCCTCTGCTTTGTCTGTGTAACTCTCAGATGCCAGTCTGTAAATGAGGGATGACAAAATTACTCTAAGTCCGTTTTAAGGGGATTAGGAATTGCAATATCTAGACAGAGTGCAAGACAAAGTTATTTATCATTCAAATTTTATAAATGTAAGAGTGTTACTACAGCAGCTATTTTTGTATGCTAGGGCAACATAATATTGTTAATAGGAAAAAATGAGTCAAATGTTTAGCAAATATTAATTAATTGAATAGCAAACAACAAGCATTCTCTTTTGGCTGATAAATACTCTTGTTTGCCCAAGAAAATGAAGATCTGTATGAGCACCAATATTCCTTCAAATTCAAAAAAATATTGTTCAAATGCTCATTAAAAAAAAATTAAAAGACATACTTATGCATAAATCTAATGAGTAATTAAATTTTGAAATTGTGTTCACAAGTATTTGCCAATTATTCGATCAAACTACAAACTAAATGCTTCACTAAATATTGAGGCAGCAAATTCAAGGACTAAAATATGACAAAACCACCACATGTAAGTTGCTTGTGTAATCTGACTTCTAACCTCTTGACCGCAGTACAGTTTGGCAATGTGATATCATATTATGACATCTACAGAACTTTATCATATTTATGCAGAGCATGAGTGATATTCAAATGGTATTTTTACTCAGTTTATTTTGTTCTACTTCTTTAATTCCTTCTCTTCTCCTTTTCTTTTTTCTCTCTTTTTTTTTTTTTCAGTTTCTCTATTAAGTATGATGTGGCCTACTTCCTTATAAACCCCATTTTGCTGAAGCCTGGTTTCAACAGAATTTTATATCTCTATATAGCATATTTTATCACCTTAAAAGGCTTCTCTTACTATTTTCTAAAAATCTACAGCATGTCTTTGAAGTGAGGAAGCTCTCTGTGAATATTTCACAGATGGGAAACTGAGTCATATATAAATATAACATTTAGGAAATCTAAATCTAATTTGGGGTGTTATCTTGATGACAAGATATATACTTTACATATCGAAGATGCTCCCATGTTTGAAATAAATTCTAAGTTGTCAGCAATCCTAACAATTAGGATTCAGTACGGGTTTCTTTCTACTTGAGTACATCTGAGCTAGAGAGGACTATAGAGGAAGGAAACTGGCATCTAGAGGTCAGATATCTCATCCAAAGTTAGAGAGTCAAGATCAGCATAATCCATGTCTGAAAAGCACCAAGTTCTTTCCATCAGCAAAAAAAAAAAAAAATGAGTCAAAATATCAACACTCACATATAAACATTTAAAATTAAGTGGATGAACTCAGACCAGATTTCCCATGTTTCTGACCCTTGACATTAAGCTTCTGAAGATTTCTGTTTAATAGTGAAGCATGTTTGATAGAGTGAGGTTTTCTTATAAAATCTTTGTCCTCTGTCTGAGCTTAACTACATCAGTGGCACTAGTCATTAGGAGGGACTGGTAAATTTAAAAATATGTGTTAATATCTCTTGTCATTCAGAAATTTAAACTTCTTTGCTCAGTGGGAAATGGAAGAAAAGTTAAACACGTGTCCAAATGCATAAATTTGTCCAGTGAGATGTCAAGCCCTGTTTTCTTCATGCTGCATTTGATGGGACAGCCAGTTCAGTGAGAGAAAGCTTGCTCTTACATCTCCCAAAAGCTCTGAAATGTCTTGTTCTCTTTTTTTTTTTTGTCCTTATCAAAGTCAAAATCATTCAAACCTTGGCTGCTGAACCTTTCAGAAGACAGACAGAACACACTCATCCCCCCCGAGACTGTGACTCATTTCTAGTGAAAACCTTGTGGGGATGGTGGGGAAGTAAAGGAAAATAAAAGCCTTTTCTGGTTATAAAGTAGAAAAGCAATGTTCCATAAAATTCTCCAGCAACATCCACCTGCCACTGGGAATTTCACAAGCCAAGTAGATGATTGTTGCATTGGCTGCAAGTGAAGCCCAGACCTCCCATATGGCAGTGCTAATTCAGCCACCAAATGACCAGTGGTGCAGGGAAAGGTCCCCTACCCCTCAGAAGCACTACCAGAGAAGACCTGTCTTTTCACCCAAGGTGTTCCGCTTGCAGGACTGGATGTCCTTTGATTCATATTTTGTGTTCCAAATGTACTCAAACACCGAAAAAGAAAGGTCTGAAGCTTTATAACATAGGGATCCATACAAACAGATAACATAGTATTTTTCCTCCAGAGTTTACAAACTTAAACAAGCAGGTCAAGCATACAACAGTGGAACATCCAACATGAAGAGACTTTTTGAGATAGCTACCTTCAATAATTTCCAAATATTCCTGTTTTGCCACTTGTTTATACAAAGCAGCCCTTTGATTCTTTTGATTTTTAGACAACCATAAAGGCAGTGACTCTGCTAAGTACAACTCTCTCATTACAGACATAATGAGAAATAAAGTTCCTTTTTCTGCAGCATAGCAGGAATCAGCTGAAGCCATACAGTATAACACCAGGTAAGGCCACCTCAGAAGTGTAGGGTGAGAAGGGCTTGACAGCTACTGAGAGATTAAAGGATTTTTGGGAAAGCTCTGAATGTTTCAGTCATGTACTCAGTCAGGACTGATCCCTTTCCTCTATTCTTCTCACAGCTGATTTTACGTTTTACAGCCTCTCCTGTCACACAGTTTAGCAGCAGTGCATTCTGCTTTACGTAGTGCCTAATGTGTCATTCTTCCTTGGATCTGCATTCTAATCTAATTTCCCCAAATAACCTCTCTTCTTCCCCGAACCCTGTTTTTGTCACATCTTCACCAATCACTGCTTTTAAGGAGGCTCAGCTATCAAAGGAAAATTAGAAAAGAAGCAGGAGTCCTTTCTAAACCCAAGCTTCTCATTTTTCCTTCCCGCTCTGTTTCCTCAGGGATACAGTAACATTACGGGCCTTCTCTTGATGGAGGGACCTGGTGGCCTCTTATTCTCACGCTGGGGTGGAGAGAGCTCAATCACTTGTCAGTGCCATAAATGTTTAATACTCATTCAAGCAGAACTGTCTCATGGTGGCTTGCTAATTACCCACTCCAACAGACTCTGGATTGGATACCCTCAGATTATTCTCCTTTTTGGCTATGCTTTAAAAAATAATTACTCATCATATTTTCAGAAAAACCCAACAGTATGTTTTCACAGCAAAGGCTCTACTAGCAACGGGGAGGAGACTAAAAATAGAATAAAAGAGGCCAGTGATTTCTTTGATTCATTGGCACTGTTTCCAGCTCCGCAGTGTGTGACTGGAGTTAGCACAGAGAGCAGAAATCCACTGAAGATGAGATCTTCCTCATATGCAAAGCTGTGTGCATTACTACTGTTGAATGAGCAATTAGTGCAATTTGCAGAAAATTAGCAGATATTTTTAATGAGAAAAGTCGTTTGTTTCTAGGATTGCCATTTTATATGCCACAGATTTGGCCGTACAGAATTCCAAAATATAACTCAGCACTTCAATTAAACCACTCATGGAGCACTGATGTGTGTCCCTAAAACACAGAATTTAAATAAGAATGACTGCATAATTCAATATCAGACAAGCTGAAACAGAAAATTATCCAAAGTATAGCAGATAGGTTTTTTTTTCCAGCTCAAGATTTTGCTTTACCAAAGCTGACTAAAGATCTGGAATTTCAGAAATATCACTTTATCACAAAGTGCATAGACTATCAGTGAAAAGAGACAGTTTTGGCTGATTAGTTGTTAAAATCAGTGAAAATTAAAGCTACAGTGAAACATATTTAGAATAAGAGAAAATTTAGTGAGAGTGTAAGAAGAATAGAGGAATGGAAGGCGACTTAGACAGCAAATTTACTCTCAATGTGTTTATGTAAGAAGCAATGCAGAGGTCAAAAGCAGAAACTGCCAGTATGGAAGAGGTTGACAAATTTGCCTGCAGTTTTGAACCTCAAAAATTAAAACCAGAAACATAGAAAGAGCAGGATGCTAATGAATTCATATACACAATGATAATAACATGTGACATATGGTTTGAAAATTGACATTTTAGAATCACAATAATAGACATTAGTATGTGAAGGTTTTGCCTTATAGAAATGCTTTCCATAGCCATAAATATGCCTTCAGGAGCTCTGCATCAAGTGGATGCAAAAATGTAGATTCAGTTCATATTCCCACAAACCCATTACAGATTATACAAAGAATGCTTGTCAACATTAAGAATAAACAGAATTACTCTAATCATTAGAATTAGTCATTAAACAAAGGAACTTCCAAAGGTAATATTCATCCTATTAACAGGTTTCACTGTTTTCACTATGAAACTGCAGCAGGTTATTACTTTCAAGTTTATTCTTTTTTAAAATCCTGTAATGTCAATGTTGACATTTTCAATTCATCTTAAAGAAAGAAAATTGAAACCTAAATTATCTTTTTTTTTTTTAACCATTATCAGACCAAAACAAGACTTAGAGAAAACCTAGTTGACGCCCTCTCTTTCTTGTAGCCAGGTAGGATGCAGAAAGCAAAAGAGATTCTTGATAATCAATAAGTGAGCAAGTGAAAACAAACCACCTTTCTCCTCTTCCCTTATTCTCCAAAACCAGATGGAAATAGAAACCTGAGTTTATACATTCAGGAGAGTGAAATCAATGAAACAGTGACACACCATAAAAGACTACAATGAATGTATCTGGGGTGAATTCAGAACCAAGGAAATCTTCCATCTTGGCAAAACTCTTCTGCTTTATTTTTTATACAACTGCTGACTACGTTACATGGCAAAGCATTCAAAGACTAAGTATTATTCTGAGAAGGATATAATGTATTTTTGTTTTAAAGCAAAAACTCCAAGTCCTTGCTTTAAATGCAGAACTTCTGTGGCAACTGAATTTGCAGCTAAATTTGGGTTATTTACTGCTGATATGCTGATGAGTTTCATGAAATTTTCTACTGATATACTGTGAGATTCATGAAATCATGAATCACACAGGCCAAAACACTGTTAGCAGCTTCCACATAGACACAAAAGCCACAGATGTGGAGGAGAAGACATACAAAAATCTGTATGCACATATACATATATATATTCTCTGTGGAAAAAAGAAAATACAGAATGTTTGGACTTCAGTAAAACTGATTTTTGCCCCAAAGCTGCAGGGTACTCGTGGTATTTTTTCCTGGCTCTTTGGTCTCTAAGCCTGTAGACTTTCCAGTGACAGGAAACAGTTTATATAGACGTCTATTCTACATTATTATGTTAAGCTGTCATTTGAACATGCCCAGCAGAAGAAACCTCCCATTGGTACAAACAGCTTGAGAGCAACTGCAACCGTGGTAGCCGTGCCTGAAACAATTCACTGCCTCAAACCAGCATGGTAAATTGTCCAACAGCTCTGAGTTTTTGTTCTTAGTAAATTAAAAGTTTATCCTACCAAAAAGTGTCACCAGCCCTCCAAATTTCTCCCCCTCAGCAGGGTTTTTTTGTATTTTCCTCATACAGGAGTAATTCCTGTGCTGTTCTATCAGAAGTCAAGTACCTTATGACAAGTCATTTATAAACTTTCTTAGTATTTTCAAACTCGTTCTCTATTTTTTTTTTTCTGCAGCTTGAACAATCTCTACAGAATAGCAAATTAATATAGGGTATAACTGCTGTACACGTGACCTGAATTTCTATGGGCAATTGCTAGTCTGAGTTATCTGTGGGAAGCAAATGTACTTACACATCCAGGGGTAGTTTAGACCAGGTAATTTCACCTGTTTCTCCGAAAGGTCTGCGTTTGGAGCATATGTTGATTATGCGGACCAGTTTATATAGTGGCAAATGCAAGCTTTTGATAAGCTAGGCTACTATTACAATCAAACACTGCCCACATTTTAAATTACCACTGTTACTTATGCAAGGTATAATGTAGGATAATGCACGTAGCTTTAGAGCTCATTTTGAGTTTCAAAACAAGTTACAATGCAATCACCTATTAACCTTTTCATCCCAAGGGTTCTTCTACAAAAAGTTAATATCCCTGACAGCTCCTTGTTTATTTTCAGATCCATGCGCTGTTTACCACTAGTGACCTTGCAAGCAGATTCACACCTTACAAAGTCCCTGACCTTGAAGTCATTAAAATCCAATCACACACTGGGCAGACTTCCATATTCATTAGGACAGCGAGAAGATAGATTTGAACATGCCTTTGAAGTGACCAATACATTCATCAGCCAATTTCCATCTTCTTTAACAATTTCAGATTGCTTAGGGATATTACTAGATTAATTGATACAGAAAATCTTTTGCAACAAAACAGTAGCAATGTTAAGCAGATGCAATATGTTTCTAATTAAAAAGCCTAAGATCAAACATAAGTCATAAATTACAAGTTGTCCTATGATTACCCAGACCAAGTTCCTACAACAGTTCTTTTTGCTTATGCTTCTGATTTAGGGGTCAGAGCATTCTTTTCAAAACATGTGATAATGAAACTAGCATCTAAAAAGAAGAGGAGCCATGTCTACAGCTAAAGCAAACCTCACACAGGATTTTTTTTTTTTTTTTTAAATTAAATCCATCACTGGAACGTGCTAATTAACCCTATTAAGTTCTTATGTATTTATTTCATAAACCCCTTTGGAAGGTAAAACTTCAAGTCATAAAGATAGGATTTACAACAACCATAAGAAGAACAACAAAAACTGAAACAAACGGAATCTAGAGGAAACATTTTTTCCATCCTATTTTGACGTACACTTGCCTTCATCTATACAGATTGTTCATATAGAAACGTGAAATTTATGTGAATATGTTTTGCAGAAAAAGATTTTCTTCACATTGGATATATGTAGGCATGATCTCTTCCAAATTTAAAGTAAGAAAGATGTGAAGAAGGGTGGGATAAAGGAAGAAGTTTCAAATACATAAATAGCAAACCTCAGATGAATCACTACCTGTCAAACAGGTTGCTCAAAACTCTGTGTTTGCTCTTCTCACAAATCACATTTACAGCAATACTGTTCAAAAGACTTTTACATTTACCTGGAAAAGGCCAGAGTTATATCAAAACATTTTCAAGGGGACTGAGCTTCAATGCTTTGGTCAAAGGTCTCTTTGCACAGAAGGCAGCTGAGGGCAGGTTATAAGCTCCTCTTGAATTTTTAAGCTTGTTGCTTTTTTGTGCATGGGGAACCCATCCATGTGAGTTTTCATCAAAGCACAGACAAGAGCCTTTAAAAACCCAGGTTTCTTACTCCTTGTCTTAAAGTCACAAATAGCATTGTTAATTGGCTTGGCAATTTCATGGTGGCACGGTGCAAGGTACATCAGTAACAGCAAATCAAACCAAGGACCTATTGGAGAGAACTTTTAATTCAGAAGGCTTTTGCCTGATTAATAGCTTTTAAGTAACATTTGAAACAAATCACCACTTCTCACAGATCCCTCCAGCTGTCTGATGGCAGAAGCCAAAACTAACACATGTCCTGCAGGGGGCTGACCCACAAAAATACTGTCTTTTTATGATCATAGTCCAGCATAAAACTTCAATGAGCACAAGGTTATTTAAACAAAACAAAATAACAGAAAAACTAAACAGATTCCTATTGAGACAAACAAGTTTAAGGACCAAAGATAATTCTAAAACTGGGTTCTTAAGGAGAGAGGAGAGGAAAGAAGAATGAAAGAAAAATCAATATTTCTTGAAAATGCTTTCCCATAGATGGGAAAAGGGCTGTTGTCTTGAGAATATAGTATATAACAGGCAACTGGTTATTTCCCATGTTTGTACAAGACCATGTGATGAATGTCCCGAAACAGCATCTGTAACTATAAAACTAGTATAATAGACTTTCCATACTATTGCACAGTAAACAACTGGATAGAGCACAATAGTGTCAGTATCCTTTGTGTAATGGTCAGGTATTTTTCATTTATACTGTCCTTTCATAACCTGCATTGTGCTCACATTGAGCCAAAGCTCAAAGGCTTTGGCACCCAGTTACACCATAAATTGAAATAATGAGAATGGTTTTATATAGTTCTACAAAACGTGTCTAGGGTGTTGTGTGTGTAATGTGAACAATTTTGCAGCGAAGACTCTTTCTGTGGAGAAAACTAAGACCTTGAGCTTTCCTCTGCTTCTGGAGAAAGCAGGGATATTTATGGCATTAAATGCACTATTTTGAAAGCAACTAATTTTAACAGGTCCATTAGTCTTCACTGAATTAAAATAAATAATTTTCCTTCAAGAAAATTAGGTTCAGGACCATAAAGTCAATTATCTGGCATTACCTTTGCACACAAGAGAGACATTTCATTACATCACACATCCTACAAACTCAGCAAATTAAACACACCCCTGAAATTTCAGGAACACAGTAGCTGAGACGTTTTCTAAACCAGTATACGATCATTTGTTAATAAAGATAAGATTTTAAAGGAATAATGCTGTTCAACCACAAATCATACATATTATAGATTCTAGAATACCCATCTTAAGGAATAAAATAGAAAATTTCCACACTCCCTTTCTCATTTTTTATGAAGGAGATAGGAGAAGAATTCAAGAGATGAAGGGATGTTTAGAATTTTATTTTGCAAATTAGTTAACAGTAGTTATTATTTGAATGATGAAAGCCAAATAAAACTTAAAAAAAACCAAAAAATAAAGCCATATAGAGAAACATACATTAAAATGTAGTAACTGTACATTGTTATATTTAACACTTTGTGTTTATACAGCCTGCATTGTTTTCTATTGACATCAGTGCTCTAACTCCATTTTTAAATACAGTTATGTTCACAAAGGAGTTGAAGATCACTAAGATTTTGACTTGCTGAGGGGCTGAGAGTCTACATGGCTTGTTGCATTGAAATGACTCTGTGACCTCCTATGTAACTCTGAAAAACTAAAATCAGCTTCTAAAACTTTAGCCCATGCATAACCAATCCTACAGCCATGCAGTTTGGACATATGAAAGGGAAAAACATCAGGAGAATGTGTGGCCATTAAAAAAAAAAAAAAAAAAGGATTCATGGAAATAGTCAAATGGAGCAGGTACCAGAGTCGTGGCACACTGGGCCAGCACAGAGTGCTCTTTCATTTGAGGGGTGACAACACTGATCAGTCTCTGGACCATATTCTCCATATTTGGTCTGAATTTATTATCTTTTAATATCAGCTTTAATATTTAAATGAATGCCTCTAATTACTTTAATGAAATTTCCATTTTTCACTTCAATTGTATAATTATATGACTATGTGATTTAAAACAAATAGTTTTCTATGTCACTGCTAGTCTCACTCTCACTTTTGTCTTGTTTTAGAATGCTCCTACTGAGCTTCCAGATTTCTTCAACAAATGATTGCTTTCATCCCACAGCCCTAGTTGTTTAAGATAGCACTGATGTCATGTTTTCAGTGTGTTTTAAGTGGGCATAACAATTACCTGAAAATATTTCTCCAAATAACTTACTTTCATGCTACAATATTATGTTAAGAACCAATTCCCCAAAACTCATTTTCTTTAAACAAGGATGAAAATGCACTTAGGCATGGATTTCCTGTTCATGGCCCCAGCTGTAATTTCAGCTTTAATATAATTATTATTTCTGTGTTTACTAAGCCTCCAAAGTGCTTAGTACAGAGCCAGTAAGTGCTTAGAAAACTTGGTAATAAAGCACAACTTAGGACAGTAATAATGGTTCCACTTAAAAGGCAGAGTTTAACAAAGCGTCATTGTTTTCCAACTCATAGAAGTAGAAGTATGTTTAAAATAACTATTAACCTAGGAAGAAAAAAATTTTTACACTGACTTGACACCAAAAAAAGTAAAGAAGCAAACCATACATCCCAGGAAAGAGACGATCAACTCAAGGGACAAAAAAAAAATCATATCAGCAGTAATTCTTTATCATGGATACTTAATAATTTATGTATTTGGTTGTATCCCTGCATGCTTAAAAAAGACTTGGTTATAAGGGTTGCACACAGCCCTTTTTTGTTTTTTTCCTCCTTTAGCATTGACAGGAATAGACATTAAAATCTTCATGAACTGTACTATTTTTTTCTTCAGACTAAGCTTAGGAATTAAATCTTTGTTCTAGACAAAGGGGCATATTCCTCAGCTGCTTCAATATTATTCAGGCATAGCATTTACCACCCACTGACCAGCAGTCACGAAGAATGCCATTCTCCTACACTGCAGAGAAAATTGTTTAGAGAATCATAGAATCATCTAGGTCGGAAAAGACCTTTAAGGTCATCAAGCTAAACCCATCACTGCCAAGTTAATCTCTAAACCATGGCCATACGTGCCACGCCTACACCCCTTTTAAATACCTCCAGGGATGCTAACTCAACCACTTGCCTGCACAGCCTGTTCCAATGTTTGAAAACCATTTTGGTGAAGAAATTGTACCTAATATCCAGTCTAAACCTCCCCTGGTACAACTCGAGGCCATTTTCTCTTGTCCTATCATCTGTTACTTGCAAAGAGAGACAAATCCCCACATCAATACAACCTTATTTTAAAAAGGAAAAAAAAAAAATCATAATCAAATGAGAAAAGACTGCAATAGAAAGAGTATAAAGAAGTTAGCAATTTCAAAGTTAAATTTAACACAAAGTGATCCCAGGAGTTCACAATAGCAGCAGCTAAAATGTAGGTGGTGATTTTTTTGGTGCAGCAGTGGGTAGCGATTCTTAGTGCGCTTTATATTTAAATTAGCTCAAAGTGTATAACTGAATTACCTAGATGGTTAGATGGTATCTAACCATCTTAAATAATTACACAAAGGTATGTGATCTTCCATCACACTAATGATCCCAGAACGTTTCTTCTAGAGGGAAGCTGGCGTGACATTGAGTAGGGGACAAATCACAAAAATGAGGACAATCAGAAAGTTGCTTTTGCTTCAGTCATAAATAATGTGAAAAATTTGATGCAGCTGCTCCACGGGGACTCTGTAATGCAAAGACAGAGAATTTTGATATCCTTTTCCCCTACCTCATGCTGCAAAAAATGCTTGCCAAGGTCTGTCAAATCAGTACCTTTACAGATAAGCAATGTATCATGGAAGTTTGAGATGGAGCTTGAGAATAACAACATGCATGGAACATCTTGAAGGTTTAAAATACCAAGTAATAGGGAGTGGGGGATGAGAGAGAGATTACAGTTAGCAAGATGCCAAAACTAATGATAAGGCAGAGTAGAGCATTGTTTGGAATAAAAATATGCTGCCACAGCTAGAATCTGATAAAAAATTCTTACAAGATGGAAACTAGATCTTTGGTGTTCATGAGAAATGAAGACCATTTGTCCTGTAACTCAAGTCTGTAGGCCAGGAAAGCACTTCAACAGAAAGGAAGTGTGATCTACACAAGTATTTCAAATTAGTATCCTCAAAATCTGATAAGGAAAATCCATTGGTTACAGAAACATAATTACATAGTAAAGGAGGGAACAGAGTTTTTAGATGGCACCAAATATGTTATAACTCGATCCTGCAAAAGATCCACATCACTGGAATTGTAACTGTGCTTCAAGTTTTCAATTTACTACTCAAAATGTTCACAGGACATCCACTCTGATAATCAAGCATCAATTAAAATCTGCAGATGGCAAAATTTAATGATGCAATTAGGTAATTTTGGTTATTTCCCAAGCTGAAATTTAACACATCTAGCTCTCAGGACAAATACACTCAAGAAAAAGGCAGATTCTGTCTCTCCTCCTTTCTTCTTGCACAGGTTTAGTTACACCTTTGTCACTTTTACGAAATGAGGCCACTTTTGCCTCTTTGCTGTTTTCCCTGGAGCAGACATCGTAGCCTTCCCCCACTGCCAGCAGGCTTAAACTGTCATCCAGTCTGACTGCAGCATTTTAGCTACTGGCCTCTCCTGCCCATTTGCTCCTGGGGTCTCACTTGCTCTTCCTCTGATCCCTGGAGGCTCTACTTCCCTGTCAAGACCAAACAGAAGAACAGGGATGAGTCATGAAAATGGGTAGACGACCACAAGAGAGAGACAAATTTAATATTGCATAAAGAAAAAAAAAAAAAAGAAACAAAACACCAGCCATCATTCAATGAAGACACATTTACCATGGTCTGGTGGCCAGAAACACATTAAACATACAAATAAAAACCACCCTAAAGTAGTCCCGTAGCAAACCCACGATGCTGGAGCTAAGATAAAAGGAATGAGTAGCAATACATTTATAAAAGCTGACTCACAAAATAAACAGAAAAAGGGATGGCTTTTCAGAGAAGAACTGAGCAACAGGGAATATTAGGATAAAACTAAATGAATGTTGAGCTCATAATAAAATTACATTGCACAAGAAACTTTTTTTAGTGGCATGTTTACAGTGCTCTATTTAGACTGTACTGCTGAATATCTGGAATGTTGTAACGGCAGAAAAAGGCAAAGAAAGTTGAAACAGCAAACTAGTAGTGGCTCTTGAACATATGGCTCACAAAACAAACTTTAAAATATTTGTATTCTCCCTGAGGAAATCGAATTTAAAAGTGAGCACAGCTCTGCATAAATATATGGGATCGATGAGTAGGCAAGTTCAGTGTTTAATTGAATACTGTGCAATAGATACAAGCTAACAAATACGGCAGTTTCTTTAAAAAGTTTTCAGAATTCTGCAGTTTAAATATTAGTCTGAAATAAACATTACAAAAGCGTTTTGCACTCACAGATAATAGTATAATAATGAAATATATGTGTGTGTATATATATAGCTTGCATATATGTGTGTTTATAAACACATGGACACATATAAGTATCCCAGTTTACAGATAAATCATTTTATATAAATAATTTGGACCACAGATTGCAACAGTGGTGAACTACTAGGGGAAGAAAAATCCGTATTCACACTAATTTCCGACAGTCAAGTATAAGAACTTACAATAAGTAGCATTCAAAAAAATAATTGCAGACTATCTGCATTGATCTTAAAATATCCTACCTGAGTTATCAGATAACTTTTAGTACTTCTGAAGTTGTCGATAATAGGTGTATGGATGACTCCTAAATTGAGAAACCCACACATATTAATTAGAAGTAAATTCTACAAGAGCACAAGGTAGTGTCAAAATATATCAGTAGTGATGCAAAATTGTAAACGATTTGGCCAACTTGATCAAATCAAAGAGGGCTGCACCCTGCTGCAGGAAAAGAGTCACTTGAAAAACAGCAGAAGTTTTAACTCCCTGGAGATCTACTTTGTGTATGCTTGAGGGGCTCTTGCAACAAGAGAAGGTACTTCATAACTCCCAATTAGTTGGGAAACACAGAATGGGAAAATCCTGTCCTAATTCAGTGCTACTTCCTGCATCTACTTCAAACAAGTTTTAAATTTTCTAGGAGGGTTGGTTTAAAATAGTTTCATATAATAGGTTTCAGACACTTTCTCAAGGTACTTGGTACAACCTGTCCCAATTCCTTACTAATTGCACCTGCACAGATATTAAAGTCTCCAGAAACTTTCCTTTTGGCCTTGGACTTCCAGAGTGCCAGCACACAGGCCACAGCTCAATAAAAAGAGTTGTTCAATACTAATTCTGGTGAGCAGCAGCCACCTCCTGCCCCTTGTCACTGCTGCCTCCCTCCTGCTCCTCCTCTGCTCCGTGCTGTGCTAACACAGCCGCCGGCACAGCTGTCAGCCCAGGCCAGGGAATGAAATGGGATAAAAGAATAAGGGTGAGGAGAAGGAGGCTTTATTTTTAATCTAAATCAGCTCCCTGATCTGATTTGATGCACTTCACACCCTCGCAAGCAATTTTCAGGGACTTGGCAATAGAAGATATGGTCAGGGAAAGGTACTACTTAAACTGTCATTGTGGTATCAGAGAACTATATTCTCATTTTGTGCTTTAACCAGCTGACAGCTCGGGAAGAGAGTAAGCAAGATAGGAGATACACACCAACAACTCACTCCATCCCAGTATATTGCCACTTTGGCTAAATTCCCCTAAAAATGCCCATTTTATTTTCTCACTTCTTACCATCCTGAGACACCATAACCTTTCTAAGTTATCAGTGTCAGATGGATTTAAAGTGAGATTACAACATTCAGCACATTCTTAACCACTCATTTAAGTAACACAGCCAAAAAAGCAGCGACTTCACACTTTGAGTAAAACAAAGGCTACATTAAAATAAAATTAGTCTTAGATACTTTCCATTATTTCATCTTAAATACATAAAGAAAAACTATTTTTCAACATCTCATCAATTTAATATCATTCTAATGATCTTAAAAATCATCTCTCTCCCAATATAATAATTCATGGGGAAAAGACACTCTCTCACATGCAGTCTGAAAGAAAGGTCTTTCCTCCTGGGTTCAACACATTTGGTTGCTTTTCTGTAAATGCTCAAAGCCAGGCAGATTGGAACTCCGCGGATTAGCTTTAATTAAATTTCAAAGTTGCAGTTGCAGCAGTGTGGCCTGGCATGAGGCAATGAATGACTTGGGCTCACAGGCTGAACACCTGCAACAAGGAGTTTCTTGAGCAAGGCATTCCTATTGTCAGGGTAGATGGAAAAGGAAGGCTTTGAGCACAACCTGAGCTCTCCCTGTGCATAGAAGCAACTGCCATCAGTAACCCTCTGATTCAGAAACATCAGGGACTTAGGTCATGCCTGAAACTAGGATTTTAGGTCATCCCTAATCTTTTGAATGTATATTAGTAACAATAACCTCTTTATATGTAATAATCCTTTATATTCCAACCTATTTTTACGCACAGATACAATGGAGTAGAATTTACTTACACTATAGTTTCAGCCAACCTTCATCACTATCAAGTGTGACACATTACTTTCACTGTAAAGCCCCAGAAAACCTTTTATATCAACAAAATGTTTTCTTAATGGCATCTGTGTGAATGCTAAGTCATCAAAATTGTACCTTGTTATCATTTTTATTGCTGTTATGGGTGTGCTAATGAAATATAAACTGACACTTAGGAAATCTTTCTGCTTTATTTTGACTTGTCGGGGCCAAATACAGTTCCTAAAGCCCCTATTTCAACTTTTCTATAAGTACTTTTCCATTTCCTCCCTTATAAACCATTTTCTGGTACTATTACTAACAGAAATTATGCAATTTTAGAAATAATTCTGCAGCTATCACAGTTCAGGCAATAGGGAGCCAGAGGTTTCTGGCTGCTTACATGTCAATGTTTAAGTTCTGGCCCAAGCCTAGCCCTCAGTACATTTAAAACCAATGTCCTAATGGCCGCCGTTAAAATCAGAAATTTTAACAGGGACAGTTCAAATAAACAAAATCATTCTCCATTTTGAAAATCACATCTTACTTCCACAGGACCTCAAATAACTTCTAGAAGAAGAAAACGCCATATAATTTTTTTACTACTTACCCACCTGTACTTTTGTTTTCTATCACAACAGTTAGGGAAGGGAAGTTCCTGTACCAAAGTTCCACGCAGCAGACATTTGGCCTGTAGCGTGATTAGGTTATTCTATTTGAGCAATGGTCCTTGGAAACTGAATATTGTGTGCTATCGAGGGCCAAATCTTCAGATGGCATAACCTGGCATAACTCCACTGATTCACTGACATGGAACATAAACCCTCTGAGCAAAAGATGTATCATTTTATGCTTGGAATGCACCACTCACATTTTGCGTGTTATTGTAATTCAGCTGGATAAAAACTGCTAACAGCTGAAAACTGAGTCCCTTCCAGGAAAACATGAAACCAGCTTCTAAGCAAAGAGTCCAAATAGCAACTCATTTGAAAAATTAAACATCTTATAGACTATTCTGGCAACAACTTCTAGCAAGTTCAGCACTGAGATTGTCCTATGGCATTTTTTCACTCCATAATAGTATTCATTAATAAGAGAACACCATAAATTCCTTTCCATTAACATGTGTGGTTTGATGTTAAGCTGTGCTTTCCTGAGATCAGCTGTCATTTAGTGTGGGTATTTCCATATGACTGAAGATATTCGTGAGGAATCATGTGCTAGGACACCAAAAAGGGGAGAAGGAGTAAATAAGAAAATTATTCATAGTGCATGCCATCAACAGGGATAGATTTTTGACTTTCACAAAGCTTAAAAACAAAAAAAAAAAAAAGAGTGGGGAATGGAAAAAGATTAATACAGAAAGTCAGAATTGCAAGAAAAAAATCCAGAAGCCCAAGTCTGTTAAGAAAAAAACTAAATAATTGCTCATCTAATTCAAAACTGAGCAAGTTGTAAATGAATCCTGCAATAAGAAACTGATTAAGTGGTTAAAAAAACCAGGAGAGAGAAATTTTTCACAATTACTACTGGATGATTTCTCATTTTCCCATTTGCAGAAAACCTGGACAATTTGAAACTAAACCCATAGGAATAAAAACTATCATTTGCTCCCTAAGCATATCCAGTTCTGACTGCCTGCTCTTATTAACCAGCTTGTCACCAGAAAATGTTCCTTATTAAATTGTACAAGTAATAAATTATCATTATAATAATGTTTCTCTGTTTCTTTTCATATTAATGTAACCAGACTGGCATTGTATTTGCTAAACTTTGCACTTTAAATGTAAACATTATCAATTATTTTCGTTACAAAATTGATGTTTGTGTTGTTAATTCAATTTTCCCACCACCAGCTTTGCTCTTTCTCATGTAACCCAAGTGATAACACTCTGACAGACAAAACAATCTCTGCTACCAGGCTGTGGTCATATTAGAGTTAACATAAATTTCACACAGGAAAGTCAAATGGAGAGGCAGCAATAGCAGAACATTTGAGAGCAACAGAATTCAGGGCTTACTTCTATAATTTCAGAACAGAGAGGGAAATGGTCTATCTTGCTAGAGCTAGCAATGTTTATTGTAAAAGTACTTTGAGATTAGTCATGTTAATGATCTATAACACATTTTCAGCTCTCTACAAGGAAAGCTGGCAAAGTATGAAAAGAGAATGGAGGCAAGGGAAAGTCTTATTCAAAGTGAGAACATAGCTGAGGGAACTAAAGAAAGGAATCAAATTTAACAGTGAAGAGATACGGTATCAAAACTGAGAAAAAATTATAAATGCATTTTTTACAAATTTACTCTGGCACGCTAATGCTGACAAATTTGAAAGAGTACTTCAGTGTCTATTGCAGAACAATATCTTCATTCATTGTATTCCTCTTCTGTTTACATCAGAAACCCAGTCAGACCTTTTAATGGCTACTGACCCACAATACTTCCATGCTACTTCCAGACTAGATAAAATGGTTTAGGATTAAGAGAGGGAATATTGATATAAGAGGAATTTCAGGAGGCATTATCTCTATAAAAGACATGATTCCTTGGAGAGAGGGGGAAGGAAACATGAAGAACATTTCATTACAATTTCAGAAATCAGCCTTCTCTTCGGAAAGCAGCCACTTGTTCAACCTTGGAGATAATCCTTCTTTCAGTTCTCTGTGCAGAAGTACCTGTTGTCTTCCCCAGTGCCTTTTTAAGTACTGTTCCTGATTAATAAATCTATAGCACCTAAACAAGCTTAACCTTCCCTTAGACAACATCTAAAGAAGGAGTGTAGGAAGAGCAGCTGAGGTCACTTGTTCTGTTCAGCCTGGAGAAGAGAAGGCTGAGGGGAGACCTCATTGCGGTTCCAGCTGCCTCGTGAGGGGAAGAAGGGGGCAGGCACTGATCTCTTCTCTGTGGTGACCAGGGACAGGACCCGAGGGACTGGCCTGAAGCTGACTCAAAGGATATTGACTGAGCTGACTCAAATTGGATATTAAGAAAAGGTTTTTCCCCCAGAGGGTGGCTGGGCACTGAACAGTCTCCCCAGGGAAGTGGTCACAGCACCAGCCTGACAGAGTTCAAGTGTTTGGACAATGGTCTCAGACACAGGGTCTGACTCTTGGGGTGCCCTGTGCAGGGCCAGTTCAACTTCGATGAAACTCATAGATCCCTTCCAACTCAGGATATTCTATTATTCTATACAATATCTGTATGCTAACAGGTGTGGAAATGCATGGAATTGTTTGTTGGTTTGTTGTTTGTTTGTTTTTTTCCCCTCTTGGTTCGTTTTTCTTTAAAAAATATCTTTTCCATCTTTCCTAACAACCATCACATAGCAACAGAGTAAGATAAAGAATGTTTAAACATCTTAATAAACAATTTTCGCATTTGTTTCCTAAACATTCAAGTTCAGAAGTGCTTGAATTTGGGTTGGTCACAATATTCCTGAAATAAAAAATCCACATCATTAATATAATGACATAACAGCAACTAAATCTCTTCTCAAACAAATCTCTAAACTTGCTTTTTAAAAACACATGACTACAGTCAACAGCAAATTCCCAAGAACACGTTGCCACATATTATTTCTGATGATTTGAAGAAATATAATATCAGGAAAATATATTTTGGAAATTATGAGATGCAAGGGTATTGGGCTATCTTAGTCTGCTTTGGGAAACGACATATAACAAGTAGTACTTCAGGAAAATCTCAAACCAGAGAATTCTTTCCCTGATCCTCATAAAACCAGGAATAATAATCAAGGGCTCCAGAAAATCTTATTATATTAGTAACAAAGAACAATAGGGAAAAAATGAAAGCAGACTTTTGTATCAAGAATACATGGTATTTTTGTAATTTTATTTTAGAGAATATTCAAAAACATATTTTGATCAATTGCACAAAAAGTAATCTTCGAAACTGGTAGTTTTCTTAAAGAACAGTTTGTTTAAGCACTTTCAATTCCTGACTAATCATTTGGACTATAAATGATCAATACTCACTTTATCATATCTGATTATTTTCAGAAAACTATAGTACGTTTTTCTGACTCTTCTAAAATAATAAGCAGAAGAATCTCAATTTAAAACCGGGATCTCTGCCCATTCTATACTTTGTAATGTTTGACTTCTACTTTGCACAATGCTGTACAGAACCAAGCGCAGATAAAAGTTCCTAATCCAAGGAACTCAAAATGCTTTACTAAGAAAGGGAGGAAAGCATCATCCTTCACATTCCAGAGAAGACAAGCCATTGTCAGAGGGAGATTTTAAATCAATTGCCTGAGGTCACAAGTTGAGTCACTTATCCAATCCTTTTTTAAAATTAAAACAAAATCCCCCATTATTGCAATATGAATGAGCAAACACACTTAGCATACTTTAGTAGCAAAATGTGTCTTAAAATACTAGAGATGCTATTTGCAACACACCTGGAAAAAAAGCTGTAGGTCTTGATGGTAGTTAACAAACTGTGCTTCCAGGAGCAGCACACTAAGATGCAATCTGGATCACTGCTTTTCCTGTGAATTTAAACAGGAAGACACACTTTTGTGCCAGTGCTCTGATGATTGCATGCCACAGAACCAGAAGTTCACTATTTCACACCCTGTCTGCTGCAACAACTCTGCTCAAATTTTCAAGTTTCCATCACGAGTTCTCTGTCACAGACTATGTGGGTGCAGGGGACTCTCAGGACTCGTGAAAACAGAACAGCATTTCCTTTACTGCCTGCATCTTCAGACTTTCGAGCTCTGTGTATTTGTTGTACGACCTTTACAAGTTCTAGAGGGCATCTGTTGATTCTGCATTGCACTCTTTAAAAAAATGGACTTTTAAATGAAGTTGGCAGCTTTGAGCCACTACATCTGTCTCTGTGAAAAAAATAACATATATCCTACTCTTCTCTGTGAAGGTTTAGTCTGTATGAAGGTAGCAGCCAAGAAACCAGCAATTTTTCATGCATTGTAACAGATCTTCTTAACATAGATATTTACATACTATTGATTTGTTATATTTGGCCATCTGTTTGTGGGTGAAATACTGTAGGAATATTTCATTTTCTTTTGACTTTGCTTAAAAAGCTTACCTAAATCTTATCTTTTTTTTTTTTTTCCTCCCCTCATGAATACTCTATGTTCTTTACATCCTGTTGGGGAAATGCTATATAATGATAATCCAAGATACTCATATTACCCTCACTGAAGTATCATCTATGTGTTTCCTTAGGATCTGAATCACCGAATGCATGATTCCAAGTACTTTTTTCACTCTAGAGACTTTATTTTTACACTTTTAAATGGAAAGTATAATTTCACATAGCTTAGCTCTGTATTCCTCTATTTAAAATCCTCTAAACAATGCCAATGATTGTGAACCAGTTAATACCTTTAAACAGCAGATCAAGATTGCTCAAAAAAACACACATTAGACAAGGACAATGCAAAATCTACATTTCACTTCAAATTCAGCTAGAAGAAGACACGCTGTACTAATACCCTGGAAGCAATATCATGTATAAATCCTTTAACAGCAGCTGCTTTGAACAGAGTAGCTGATCTGAAATGCCCTGTGATTTAAATCCAAGTCATACACAAAGTAATCCTCAAACAATAGAATCCTATTTAACTTTTCAAAACATCTGAATTTGAATTTAAGAAAAGCAAACATTTTTAAAACCCTACTTTTTAAACACACATTTAACCTTAATCTCTTTTTCTGACTCTTTTTTGGAGCATACCACCTGTACATCCGTCTCAATTATATGTTCATGTATATACATATATTTGAATGTATAATGCATGTAACTTGCTCAGGACAGATTCAAATGAGAATTTTCCTCAGTTCTAAGACTACTACTACAACTTTCAATTTCTGGTCACAGTATGGACAACAATATGCTATATCTGTGCTGTAGGTTTTTTTCAGCTGGAAAGCAGAAAGTATTTATTTGGCATTCCCTTTTTTTTTTTTTTCTTTCCCAATATAAGAAAATTACAAAAAGTCAAAACCAGTCAAACAAAAAAAAGCAAACAAAGTGAAGCAAATCCCATTTCCCACCAGGCCCCAGACAAAATATTTCACAATTCATAATGAGAGAACGTTGGATAGCCACACAAGAAGAAATAATCTATAGAAAGGCATACCAGTGTCATATCAACACTTAGACCTATTGTTATGGTACTCATTTGCAACCAAGGGTTGTGTTGGTGCAGATTTGTGTGTGAAGAGTCTTGATTCAGATTACTCCTCTCAGGACTGACATGAAGGGAACTTAATCTTTTTATTAGTCCATCACTATTCTGAACGTGAGGTGGTACAACTCCACTATGTGCATTTCTAGAGCTGAATATCAAGAAAGCAGCTCAGGAAGCTTTCTTTTATTTACTGGCCTTGTGTCAGTGGCTATATTTTTCCTATCAGCTTAAATCCATGACTGGGGGAGATGACTATACTCTCTAGCCTACCTTACATCCTATCAGGAGGGGACTCAGTGAAGCTGCCAGCTTCAAATCAATTTATTAATTTTGTAGTTTATGATACTCAAAGGCATTGACTCTTAAACCTGAAGCCCACAACCACTAGAATTCGAAAACTAGTAGTTCTCTAGCTTCTCGATTTTCATCTGTTTTCTTGACATGCCAGAGTTGATAAAAAGGACCACTCTTCACTCATTCTTCAGTGATTCCAGTCAAAGGCTGGTGTCTTTACTGAACCACATGAAAAAGCAGCAAAGTAGAGGCAAACAACCAGTTCCGTCAGCTTTACTACAGCTTTACTACACAGAAGGGAACTCCCACAAAGGGAGAGGATGAAAGGCTGGAAATGACATCTTCTAACTCCAGCAAGATTCACCAGCAGCTACCCCTCAGAGATCTCAGTGCCTTGGGAAGCTAACATCCATGCTCACTGTCGCCATATCTTGAACAGAGCACTTACAAGTTTAAAAAGTGGAAAAAGTTTAAAAAAAGAGGTGTAGTGCTTGGTCTAACAAAGTAAACTAATTTCAGCTTTCCATTTCCTCAGCTGCTTCTCACTGTTTGATGGTACTCTGTCTTTCTCCTAAGTAGGAATAAAAGCAGTAATTCATCCACTGTAGGGTTTTGAAAGACTGAAACACTTAAGATTTTTTAAAAATGTTTCTTGGTAGTGATATCTTTGCAGAGTGATGACATGCTGCTATTGTATTGTTTTGTTTGTATCATACTGATGTATGTTCAAGCCCTAAGAAAATCTGTTGTGAACCTTGTAACGTTATTCCTATGGAATAACATTTAAAGTAAAATCAATAAATAATGTGACCCGAAGATACAGTGAGCTGCTCACACTGCCCATGTTATTTCTAGTACAAGTCTCCCCTAGGCTCATAAACTTCCTGTCACTTGTCCAGTAGACTTCAACACAAATTTGAATGATTCAGCTGGGCACACTGGGACAAGGGAACTTAAAAGTAAACAGTGAGAAACAGTCCTACGACGTGACAGGAATTCTGATTTCTTTCAAGTATTGGAGCCATTGAAACAGCCAAACTGAAAGTGACATTCAGAGTATAGAGTATTTCTACACGTGATTTTAAAATGTTTTTGAAGATACCTTTCTTCCACTCTGACAGCTCCTAGATTTAATTCAGGAATTTACTCAATTTTTGTGATATCAAAGGTTTTTTCCCTTTTATTTTGTATGCCAGACTATTAAACTACCCTATGGCACACAGAGGGACATAGAATAATAATAATAATTCAAATTACTTGAAAAAATGACAGAGAATAAGGTAAACATGACTTTAATTTCTTCTTGCTCTCTGTTTCCTTGCCTTTCATTGGCTATGAAGCAAAGTGCATTTGAACTTTACAAGTGGGGGGAAAGAAAACCAGAATAACTCCTCTTTGAAATGGCTACTGGATGAGGATTCACAATTTCTCGTTTTTTCTTAGTGTTATGATTACACCTGGACAAGAAAACCACAAAATAAAACACACTCTTACTCATCTACATTGCATAGCTATGAGAAAGAAGAAAAAGGAGAGAAAGAGAGAGAGGAATGAACAGTTATTCAGTAAATGTAGGACCTTATAATTAATACAGTGATATCTCATCACCATCACTGAGCTGATCAATATCACAATCAATATTTGCACGTGCAACTTCATGGGTATTTAAGAAGAACAAGTCATCACAGACACTTAAACCTCCCATCAGCCTTCCTTATATAAATCACGCTTTGCACTAAAGGCAAATAACAAAAGATTATTTGACCAACTTTTCTAAGGTTTACCTAAAAGAAATTAGTTTCCATCCTTTAAAATAATTTGATGTCAGAAACAAAAATCTTCCAATTCTGCTGAATAAGGAAGAAGAAAACAATCTTTCAACTTCAAGAGCTGTAATTTACTCACTAGAAGAACTGTTTCCTCCAGTTCTTATTCAAAAGCTCCCTCAAATTCTTAACTAGTACATCCAAGGAACAATTCTGAGGGTTTTTTCCAAATTATCATTTGACATACCCCACAGACTGACAAGCAAACACCTAAGCATTATCTGAACTTTAATACTTACTTAGTGATGAGCCACAGATGCCAAGGCAGCAGCAGTAGATACCAAAGTAGTGACCTTCTTTTATTTCTCTCTGAAGTCTGTCAGTTATTTCTTTAACAGTCATTATCATCATTCCATTGTCTTGTATTTCTACATGCAAAATTGTTCCAATATAATCTTATATTTTGATTTTTTCCTATCTATAGAGAAACAGGCTTTGATTGGAGTCTGTTCTACGAACAGAAATAGTTGTCCAATGAAATTCGTTATTTGAATGCTTTAATATTCACTGAAATCATGACATCCACTTGGAAAAAGAACAGATATAGCAAACTTTTCCCTGTGGAAATCCAGCTTTCTACCACGTGAAGCAAAACAGACTTCTCAGCTATTTTAGCACAAGGGATATGTTGAACAACTCTGATTCAATTGCAGAGACAGTGGCACTGCATGCTGGTCAATTTACTACGGTGCTCCATCGCTGTCCTCCTCGACCCACAGATATGTAGACTCATAAAAAAAGAAACTAGATTTGAAAGAAAAACGCCATTCCTTGAAAGGTCAAGAATGTATTACACGCACTCCGAGCACAGATCATAAAGCAACACAACACCACGCTTGTTCTTTCAACTGTACTCGAAACCATTTATTTGTTTTCTTGTTATGAAGAAAATATTGCTGACCGATCTGAACAATGTTTGTGGTGTACCAAATTTGACACGAGTGTGATGTAGCAAAAGGATATGCAGGTATCTCCCCCGTATGAAATTGTATATGAAATATGCATATGAAATATTTCATATGTATATGAAATTTTGATTAATTTCATCATGAATTAATGATAAAACATGCAAGTTGTGTTAAGCTTCTGAAAAGTTCCTTATTTGGTTTTTTTTTTAAAAAGCATACTTACACATGAATACACACACATTAGGCACTTTATATTAACCTAGAATAGTCTGATAAAACATGTATTAACTTTGGTTAATAATTTTGATGGAAAATTAGTTGGCAGTTATGCCAAATCCAAACATTTTCCACTGAGAACAAACACTGGGAAGGGTTAGAATAAGTGATTTAATTTCATTTCCTAAAAACCTCAAATTTTATAGCAAGTAATGAAGCAATATTTAGGTGACAGCCTTTTCTAGCTTATATCTCTTTCCTGTTCCTTTTTCTGCCCCTCACTTTATGGAAGTCCTGTGGCTAGGATACTCACATGAATCCTAGTCTTGATCTTCTTTGGCCTGGGCATAGAAAGTAATCGTTAATTGTCCAAAGGTTGTCCCAAACATTCAAGAGAGTAGGCCTTCCTTTGAAGACGTTCCATTCTGTAAAAAGTTATTTAAAATATACTAGAGCAAAAAGCAGAAGGAACAAGTATAGAACCATGTAATTAGATTGTGGATGACTACAATTAGTCCTAATACTTGATAGACTTTCTGAGAGTCATCTAACTCCCTTTACTCTAATAATTTTATGCTTATACTAAAATGTCCAGAAAAAATTGTAGATTTCTTCAAAAATCTGGAAAAGGATTGGCTTCAGACTGACTCAAACAAATTTATCTTCAGGTGAGCTTCTAAAAAAAGGAAATATTAGTTTTTATACCCCATAACCATGTGTTAATCCCTAAGACAGAAATATCAAGTTGCCCAACTCAACAGTCAAAAGCTTTGAGTATTAAATAGGAGGTGAGAAGAAAAAGCACAGAAAGTCAAAGAGGAGTAAGAAGAATATGAAAAGACACAAAAGACTTCTTAAAATATACAGCAATGCACTTCGTTCTCTCCAAGAGAGGAAAAATACATGAATACATAATAAAAACAAGCATTAATATTGACTAGAACAAAGTGAGAAGACTGAGAGTTTCTGTTCTCCTGATTTACAATTCAGGAATGCATACTGAGAGAAAGAACATCGGTTCCAAACTCATAATCAAGGGTAGGGGTTTTTGTTGGTTTTTTGTTTTGTTTTGTTTTCCCCAGATGGAACATATTGCTAAAGTATATTATTAAAACAGAAGAATTTAGCTCATTTAACAACACTGTAAATTGAACAGCAAAAATTAATGACAACAAATCATTCTAGAAGTCTTACAAATTCAAATTCAAAGCCTAAAACATTAGATCCCCAATTCTGCTACTTGTCCACTGATTTATATTTCTAGTTGCAAATAGAAATACAAGAAGAGAAAGCACCACAATAAAAAAGCTTGGAAGCCACAGCCTAAAACAAATATCATTAAATGTAATAATAATTGAAGATCAATAAAGATTATAGCAGGAAAGTAAGTCCTGAATGTTATAAATATTCTGGTTCTTCTTTGACGTTTCTAAAGATTGTTATATCCAGAGACAGATTATTAAACCATTCTCAGGACTTAAAGAATGTCTCAAAACACTGCCAAAGAAGGAAGTTCCTGTAAGATAAGCCACAACAGGCACAGATGTCAATCAGGAAGGCATTAATTCCAGGTCTAAATGAAGGTGAAGTTCTGGAACGAGCACACTAGACAAAAATCAACTGAGTGAACTTGTGATGAGGACAGATGGCAGCAACAGGAAGATAGCGGGCCTGGTGAGGCAGATCTGGGTAACCTATCTGGACAAAAATTCCCACCATGGCACACTGTGGGAAAGGAAGCAAGTCTGTATACACGTGCCAGTCCAAGTTGTGGGAACAGCATCTGTGCTCTGGGGATACCTAGGACTTGAACTCTATAAAAGTGGTACCTCCAGAAGACCACTTGGAGACCCTCACCACCAAGAGGACCAGAAGAAGAAAGGCCAGCGAGGCACCACAGGGACCCATGAGGTGGTGGCTGTCTTTCTCCTTAAGCGCTCTCTCTCTCTCTCTCTCTCTCTCATTTACTGTTAAAGAAAATCTGTACTATTGACTTTGGCATATGGTCTCATTTGCACCTTCATTCGGGCAGAGGCATCTTTTAATAATCAGATCCTAACAATCAAGAAGATCAAAGTGTGAAGCCGTATGATTTTGCAGTAAGTTAAGAGATTAATCATTCAACCACCTGCCCAGCTCAGCTCTGTATTCTGTACTGGCTCTGCAAGTGCACATCTAGAGAAACAATCCATACACACAGGGGGCTGCAGCTTGGGATCATGGACACACAAGAGCAGCTCTCAATAGCTCTTTTAATAGCTTGTAAACAATGGGTGTTATAAAGGGTGACAAGAGTTAAGTAATTTCCATAAGAAATATTACTGAATTTTAATCATGATGCATGGGATGAAACCAATACTAAGGATGCTGTTCCAGATCTTCTGACTTTGAATGCCAAGCTGTAGCCATAATCAGCACAACTTATATATATATATATATATATATATATGTATATATATATGTTAAAAGTAGTATTATTAGTATGTTCTTACAGACTTGATACACTGGGATGTTACCTTCTTTGCTTGTGTGTTTCCTTGAGTGTTTATTGCAACAGAATGACAAGCTTCATCCTGTTGAGAATTTTGGGCTTTGTTTCTCCTGAAATAACAAAGAAAATCAGTGGTCATTCTTTTCAACTGCCATATTTTCTGTCATCTCCTCTGCAACAACCAAGAAGACACGCCCTGCAGGTATTCCCCCTCTGTATTGTAACCAGCCATCTTTTTACTTCTAGGATGCCATTCTGGGTTTTGCTTTTTTTTTTCTTTTATATATTCTCTGAATTCTTTGCACATATATTTGTAGATTTATAGCCTATTCTATTAGTGGCTAGTTTTCCCAGTAATTTTCCATGGCCTTTCCCCAAGCAAAAAGACAAAACAAATTCCAGAGCTCCAAGCCCTGGTTGGGTACAAGGCCCTTGTGCTATCTTAGTTCTTCCTAGTTACTAAGGTTAAGAACAACTCTTTGAGAAACATTTTCATGGACAAAATACAGCTAGTGCCAAGGGGGAAGCTCCATAGGAGGAGCTTGACTTGGAAGAAAATTACATCACCACTTGTCCTCCTAACTGGTGCTTTTTATCAATTATGCTGATTTCCTAAATCCTATAAAAATGTACTCACTCTTTCGGGGGTGAGCTTTTGTGCACATCTTTCCATAAAGACCCCTGAAGGCCTTCAAGTAAAGATTCACTTTTATATTACCTCCTTACTAAAATTATCCCGAGTTTCATTTCCAGTTTAGGAAAAAGGCAACACTAGCTGCTGCTAAATTAGAGCCCAGCAGTGATGCACATTTTTGGTGTCATTGTTTGGTAGTCAGAAGAATGCAGCATGGAAATGAATGGGTTATTAGAATACACAAAGGTTGCAGTTTTTAGGCTTTACTGCTGAAGCCTAACAAAGGACATCACTCACCAGCCGGTTCATGCTTTCAAGTTATTCTTTGCATTTTTATCAAACAGAAAGTTACTTTCTCATTAAATGAACACTGAGACTCTGGTGCACAAATCATCTGACTTAAAGAAACAATTTTTTCCTTCCTACTGTATATTCCATCCTGTTCATGCCCTGCTGGCATTTGTAAAGAGCCTTTTATTCCATTGTTTTGTCAATTTTGCTTTTAACATTGCATGTATAACACCTCTCTTCTGCATTTGCTGGCAAAGCCAGTTAATTTTCCACGTTGGCACCAGTAAGCCCTGACTGAACAGAAAGTACAGCGCTATGCTTTTGAACTCAAGAGTACAGACAGTCTGTTTATCCTGTGCTCAGACCCTTTGCTGACCCTTACTCAGTGCTTGGAAGGCACAGTGGGATAAAGCAGGTGGAAGGGAGCTATCACTGCGCTATTAACTGCACAGACAGCCTACTCTGAGGCCTTCTCTCTGCTAGCAAGACACCTGACTTAAACCAGGCTGGTGCAGTCAGCACAGCATCACCTGCACTCTTTGCTAATCTCTCACACCTAGAATTCTGACAGAAATCTGCTCCACTCATTGCCTCTGTTGCACCTGAAGAACTGCGTGGAACATGAGCTTCTGTATAGCAAGTGACACTCCAGGTGGAGCTGCAAACAGGATCATCTTTGTATGCATATGTCACTCCTATAAAAGAGGACATAAAATATTCTGGTACCTTTACACGGATGGTCCCCCATGTTCCCACAAGTGGGTCATGCCAGTGTGTGTATCATTCATGAAGGACAATCTCTCCTATTCTGGCATCTCTTGACAAATTCAATAAAGACACTGTGAAGGAGCAATTAAAGTTGCACTCTCTCTTATGAAAATGCACAATTGCTGCTGTTTTCTTTTAATTCAACTTCCTTGTTGACACTGTCCATTCATTACCAAATCAAAATCACACTTGTTTTTGTCTTGAAAAACAGCTTCAAGATTTAATTTATACGTTACTTGTTGTCACCTGCCAATTGACCCCAAAATAGGTTTCTCTCTGACCTTACCAAAAATCTTTAAAGCCACATATTACGTTATGTATTATACTATTTATAAAACATCTGTCCTATATTTGACTGAAAGACCTTGTAAATTACTTGAAGTTTTGCTCATTCAACACTAATCTTCTAACTCAAAGCCTGTCAGTGCGGTACATTGCCTGATAGCTTTGTTTGTATGCTGTTTGCCAAAATGATCATAATACTTTTTGACGCCAAACAAAGAAAAAATTTTGAATATCATGTCTTCAAGTGTCTAGTAAAACAAAAGCCATCCTTTCAGACTCTGAAGAATATTAATAAATATTCATCTTTGCTATAAATAAATGCCATCTATGTTAGACTGGACATATTTTTGATAGCTCAGAATCAGCCTAGAGAACAAATGCTATTTATTTTTTGTCTTCCTGACAGAACGTCTTATTTGATTTTCCTGCACAGCATACAGTACCCAAACCTTGTCTTTGCAATAAAAGCAAACTCTATGTATTCACCTTTTCTCTGGAATATTACATAGACATTCATACATAGAAAATTAAATATTTTTTCCTTCTCTCAGTCTGAGAATTTTTTCTCTTATGAATTAGAATATTTATTATATTTTCATTCAGAATACATAGGGTAGCACTTTATTCATTATTCCACTATTCTATGTTTGATATGAAAAAAGTTCAACCTTCTTGTTTATATCACTTTCATCAGACATTTTAGCTACACTGAACAGAAGCGGAATATTTACATTTGAGATGTTTCATTAGTTTCATAAAAGATGGTAAAATATACTAATTTTTAATTCTGTTTAGTACTTTAGGAAACTGATCCATATGCTGCTGTTTCCTTCTTCTTGGTCCATTCAATTGGATGAATATCAGCACATTCACAAATTTCTGCAGAGGTGAAAGCAGGTGGCAACTGCTGCAGAGAAATGAGAAAGAAAAAAGTGGAGGCAGCTACCAAGATTTGCCTGTTTTTTAGTACTGAGTGCTTCTGCCGCCTGATTACTATAGAGACTGAGAAGGAGATGTTATTAGCATCTGTGGGCAAGCAGAAACAAAGGGAGAAAAGCATCCCCAGCTAAAATGAAGATTTCTGTTTGAAAGGGAGGAAGGATGAAAGGACTGCTGGTGGTAGGGCAAGACAGAGAGAGGAAAAAATAAAAAAGAAAGAAAATGAGGACAAAAAACTGAGTGAGAAGAATGAATTTGTCAAAAATGGTGCACATGGAGAGCCATATGGTAAACCCTGACACTCCCCCAGGCTTAATGGGATGGGGGAATGCCATAGCCTGTCTATTAGCATTTTCTAGTGCAGTACATGCTCTCTGCCACACGAAGATGCCTCACAGACACGCAGCCTCTAATCAATGCCATATCCTTATTTCCTCACGTTCCCAATACATGAGGAACCTACCAAGCCGCTGCTCAGTTAATAACTATGGGTCACTTTGCAAAAACGTAACAAGGGTTCACAATTCAAAACCAGCAAAAGTAAATTTGCAATAATTATGGACAACATTTTCTAAAAATCTGCACAGCTGCTGTTAATGCCAACAGCCTGGTATTTGAATTGTTTTTAATCATTGCTATTTTGCACTGCCTATGCATTACAAACTGTATAGGGTCAATAGAACATAGCCATAACCTGTCATAACTGGATTCATGACTGGATCTCCTAGATGACAGCATATGACAGCTAAAACATTAAATAATACCTTTTAATGAAAAAAACCAAACAAACAAAAAAAAAAACACCACAAAATCAAAACCCCCAAAGACAAACAACAAACCAAAAAACCCCACAAACAAAAAAAACCAAACAAACCCAAAACAACAACAACAAAAAACCCAAAAAAACCACCAAAAAAACCACACCAAACCAGAAGTTGGGTTTTCTATGTTTCTTGGTTGCATATAGAGCCACAGGCACTTCAGTGGTACACACGAAGCAAAACCATTTGTAGAGTAATAAATAAATGTGTATTCCAGCAAAAGCTCAAAGATACATAAAATTATGGTTGTTATAAGTCATAAAGTCCACATGTTCATAGATTTTCATACATTAATATGAAGGCGGAGGTATTGCAATATTTTCTCTTTCTGTAGTTTTCGTCTGAGATCAAATTAATGGAATTTTGAGGATGACATTTTTTACGTGTTTATACTTTTTCAGCCACCCCTGGTGAGCTTCCATGCTACAGAAAATCGTCAGATTTCTGTAGCTACCAAAAGCTGTGTCACTGCCTGCATGCAGGTAAAGAAAACAATACAGACCTGGTTATAATTCACTGCTTTCTGGTACAACTTACAGTAACAAGTAAGTTGTTCTCCAAACTGTAATTTGAGATTTCTGTCGGTTAAAATTTAGAACATCAATAATGCTTTATGATTTGGAGTATTATGCCTTATATGTAGCATTTTTCAAGGTGTCTAGCCTAAAGATTTTGCTTTTCTGTTTTCAATTCACCAGTGGTCAGAAGCACTCATCATGTGAGGAATTCACATATAGGTAGTACTGTAAATAGGTAAAGAAAAATATTTTCTAACCATCTCTCAAAGGTTCTCAAAGGGTCAGTAAAACATGAAATCACACACGTGTTTTTCTGTACAGATAATGCTAACACACAACACAAATAATGTTAACACAAAATGTTACAGGGGACTCTTTCCAGTCTGGTTTTGATGAAGAACAGCTCTGAATGAGTGATTATATCCACTTGCATTTCTCTTAAATGGTAAAACTAAACCCCAGTAAGACATCCAAAACATTATAGGAAATATTATTGAAGAATAAGGAACAACTCCTGTAACAAGGAACAATTCAATCTGCGCAGTTTTATAGTGTTTCCTTTTCTAAAACTGACTAATTTCAAATGACTTTTTTCTTCTCAGACAACATGCTGCTTTATAAGATTACCTTAACAATAGTAGATAATTTCATGACTTCCATGGCCATCAGTAAGTTTGAATGATTACCACGCACAGGTAGAAAGTTCTGTATTCATAGAAATTAAGACCACTACAAAATACACTTAATTAGTGTATTGAGAGAGTAAAAGTATGATCAGACACAGTGTATGATATTCTGGATTTTTACTCATAGGTACCTGAGGTTTTCTCAACAATGGAGACTCTCTGTCACCTTTTATATCTAACAGTATTTGATGTGTGAAATGTACCACATATTCAATTTAAGAGTAGCTGAAATTGTGGTGGAATATGTGAATGCTAATGACACTCTAGATCTTATCACTTGAAATTTCAAACTTTTATAAAGCTGCAATCTTTGATTTTTCCAATACATATGCCATATATGTGACATATCCATCATAATGCACTGTATTTAAACATTTCTATTTCTTTTATTTTTTCATTTTAAGATAGAGAGAGAGGTCTATCATCTCATCTACACGTTACAAGCCAAAGAACCTTGCCCCAAAAGTTTTACAAAAAGCTTATTCACACTGTCTTAGTTCACACAACGACTTTAGAAAGACTTCCATGGTGGAAAAGGTAAACATATTTCTGTCACACTTCCATCAAAGCCAACATATGGAAGCAAAGCAAATTGAAGGTACAGAGAAAGTTCAATTTCTCAATATTTAGAAAATAAATTATCAGAATTTTCATCTAGTAACACATCAGATCTATCATCACTTTGCCGTTTTCAAACAAAGTTGATAAGGAGAATGGAGACAAGGACTAAAATAGCATATCTGATTTCTGAGACTCTAAATGCAAAAACTAGAAACTTAGAGCATGTCTTAGCACACAATAATATATATTTATTGTGCTCAAGGAAGAGCAAGAGACTGTTACCTCATCTATGGCATTTCCTCCACTAGAATTTCTTCTTCTAGGAAATGACAATACAACCTTTGTATTAGAAATGAAAGGTAAGAAATTTTAACTTACATAGCACAAACAAAATTTCTTAGACAGTTTGACATAAAATCTGCATGTGCTGAAAAAGTGTTCCCACATCAGCCTACAGAAGATGTAGCACAATGCCAGAATAAAGCACTGAAATTTTGTTGTGTGAAAGCTGCTACTACAAACTTTTCATTTGTATGGCAACAGGGAAAAATGAAAACATTTTGTATTTCAACAGAAGAAAAGTTGACATTTTTATTATTTCTCACAGTTATTCTTTTTGCTTATGTGATATTTTTATCCTAGATAATGTATCTTATTTTAATATATATACAACTTAATTCAGGAATAACTACTAAATGAGCTACTAACAGATAAGTAAAATATAATTAGACTATATCCAGCACAAAGTGACACAGATTTTCCCAACTGATTATTGTAATTATAGATTATGTCCTAAAAACTCAGAAATGGTTCTTGTTATTGGAAGTCTATTCTTTCATATTTCCTAATTTTGGGAGATACCTAAGCTACTTGAATATTGCAACACAGGGTTTTATTACAAAATTTTATGTAAGCCAGTTTTTCTATCCCGATTATAATTAGGAATAACAACTAGGCACAGTAGCTAAGGATGAGTTCCAGTGGCACTGTTGTTCTTCATTTTCCACTAAATTATTATGTGAATTTTACAAATTTTAGCAGTCAGGGAAATGATAAACTACCTCCATTGGTAAAGCCAAGAACAGTTCAGATGTGCTAAATCAGGTTCTCCAAACAGCTGTGCCAATGCTCCTCTGTCCAAAACTCCTAGATGAGTCTCAGGTCTTCACTGAGCAGTCTGCCAGCTGCATGAAGTTATGCCAGATTTTATGCAACATAAACAAACATCTACTTGGGCTTATATTCAGACCAGCAAACATGATGCATTTGTGTCCTGGGGTCAGATTTAAGCCTAACCCTCCAAAAATGTATCATACTCTATTGACCAACTGTGCCATCTAGCTCTCTTTTAAGGTAATCCTATTATGTAATGAATTATTATGAGAGATTTCAACGCTGGTGAATTTGAATTAATACCTCTAAGAAGTTGGATAGTAAAAGAAAACACTTCTGCCGTACCTGGACCAAGTTTTTAAACAGCACAGTATTTTTCTTTTTCTTTTTTTTTTTTTTAACACAGATTAATTCAACATCACTGCCTATTTTTTATTACATAAGTATTCAAACAAGAGGCTAAATCTTATACATTTTCAGTAAAGTCCTCTAAATTAATTAACTCAAAAAAAGTTAATAAAACTGAAAAGTATATATCTGTTAGTTTTGGAGGTTAAGTAAAAACAGGCTTAACTAAATTTTATAAACTGGAAAGTTTTTCCTTTAGAGTTTTATCATATAACAGTCATTTAAACACCAGGCTTCCCCTAACAACCTGAAACAAAGATTCATCACCAAAGCTGGTTCAGCTGTCATCTGATATTAGCACTTGGAGAGAAAAAAACCAGCAACAAAATGAAGAAAAAAACAACAACAAAACCACTCCCAGCTTATTTAACAGGAAACACTTCAAAGGGCATTGAAACCAATTCAGCAAACCAACCAAAAAAAGAAAGAAGAAAATTACAACATTAGCATGAAAATACTGCAACTGCAAGACACACAATTATGGTAATTTAAAGAATAAAAGGATTTGAGGTGCCTTCTGAGACAAGGACTCAGAGGTGAATCCTTCACACAGCCAGAAGGCTTGTACTTGATAAGCACTAACTACTGAAGGCTCTAGACTAGGTGTTCTCTCAACAACTGCTTATTGATTGAAAAAGGAAAAGGAAAAAAAATATATATTAATGTCAAAACATAGTTTATTAAGTGAGGCAAGGAATGACTCCATGTGGAATGACCAGTCTCTGGGAGATGGATTCTGGGCAAGATTACCTTTTTTAGCCAAAGTAGGACAAGTGGTAAAGCAAAGCATTCACAAGGAAGTAAAAAAATCTACTGAATGACAGCTCCTGCCTAAGAGCTGGGAACACCTGACTGGCCAGGAGGTTCAGGTCATCAGGATCTCCCACTAAAGCCGTGCACAATGGCAATGGGTTTGAGAGCCCCAGCTGAGAGATTTTCCTGCGGGCAGAAACGCTGGAGCACGCTTGTGCCCACCTGTGAAGGCGTGTGTGAAAACCCACATGAAAAACACAATGTGGATTATATAAACTCAAACCTACACAGAAACCACACTATTTCTGGCTGATTCCTTCGGGTTTATTTCTGTCTTTGAGGCCTTCAGATGGACAAGAGACCAATGAAGCATTAATCCTACTGTTTGAGAAGTGCTCTTTCCCAGACAGCAAATCTTGATGTGTAGTCAGGCTAAAACACCTGATGACAGGCTCTAACCACCAGTGACATCAGGAGAAATTATGGCTCAGGGTTGCAGGACTTTAAACAGCCTCTCATTAATACATAGAAGCCAAGAAAATAAAAAAAAAAAAAGAAGAACTCAAGTGAATGCATAGATCTGGAAGGTGAATGAGGAAAAATAAGCTACAGCAGGCTTTTGGCCACTCACCAACCCTGTCTAGTTGATGTACTGTGGTCTCACTGCAAGCCTGCTAATTAGGAGCCACCAGCAAGCCGTGGTGTTCCTGCCATGCACTTTTTCACCTGTCTTAAATAAGCTGAGAACAGCTTCAGTGGTTTTCATGTCACTCAGGGGTTTCCCTTACACTATGGGTATCTCAGATAGGGAACTAGGATGTTTCAGCTGCCCTTGGAGCGGCACAAACCTTGAGCTCACCCCAGTTTCTAATGTGTGCAAAAGAAAACCAGCCCAGACTCTAAAATTAAATATCCTAAGAGGAGGAGTCAGAAGATTAAGAAGTGAATAAAGCTTCAAGGTATTATTGGAAATGTAGATTAGAAATGCAAGTTGAATGCTATTTATCTTCTGCACTGGCTGAATTTTTACCTCAAATGACCCCAAGGGAGAATGTGCAACTCTCCAAAGTTACCAGAAGATGTCCAAATCAAAGGCTTGGCTAAATTTTCATCTCACATGGGAATTGGATGGATATCCCCTTTGTAGTTTGGCAATATGTATGCTAAATTATATTTAGACTATGATAATATTAAGCAAGTTAAATTCAGGCGACATGGTTGAATAATAGTAATAGAGTGACACAACATGAATGTGGCTGCATATTTTAAATAATATTTCAAATTTTTCTTTCTGTGGGCCTCAGGCACATTGTCCTTCTACTGATGTGAATTACTTCTGTTTTGGAAGGGAAAAGGAAGGGAGGGTGACACTTATCTATGAACATTCTGCACCAGCCCAGGCTGATTGCAATCCAACAAGAGAGACACTGTCACAGCAGAGAAAAAGGGCTATTTCCTTATACTGATGTGTGAAATGAGAATAATTCACACTTAAAGGCAGTTACAGGGGAGGAAAATCACTTGCTCTTCCATGGCAAGTTGCAATCCTATTGAGCAATTAGTACGTGTGTTAAATAACAAAGAATATTTTTCTCATGTTAAAATACTACCAAAAGCATAGCAGAAATATGTATGTGACAAACAATCCAGGGATTCTGAGAAGGAAATATATAATGAGCAGATGATAATAACCAATTCTTTTTAATCATTTCACACAATAGCTTCCCTAAAACTCTTTTTCTTCCAGGAAGTTGAAGTTAAGAGATAATTAGGAATATTTCAACTTATAGGAAGCAGAAAACTTCATTTTGGATTTCAGGACATTACAATTTTAAAAATCAGAACTCACTTAGCACGTATTTCATTCCAGGTCAAAACTGGTTAAAAATTTTAGACATTTCTGTCCAACATCACCCTATATGGAAAGGGAATAAATATCTTGTTCCTGCACCAATTTAAAACTGATTATAAAAATATATGTGATCATAAAATGCTATACTTCTTTCAAAGGAAAAAAAAATACATCAAAACAATTCTAAAGCATGTTTTAGAAACAAAATCATAAAAATAATTTAAATATACATACAACTATAACAAACAGAGCCTGCCTCCTGGGATCATTACTTTATATCTTAGAGGGAAAAAAATAGATACAACTTAAGGGACTGAAAAGAGTGATCTAATGACGAAAACATGACAAAAGTTGTCAAGGCACATTTGTGAAAATTTAGTTCTAGACAGTTTGCTATGGGCTTGACCAAAAGTGTAAAGACAACAGCCTTTATCACATTGCACTTGATCCAATAACTCATTAATCTCTTACACAAAAGAGACAGAAAATCTGTTATAGATTGCGGTTATCTAAACACAAATAGACTCCAGAGAAAGAATATTCAGGGGAACAATAACTTTTTCACAGAATAATGTATTCAATTAATGATAAAGATGAGCATTTTAAACAATGCTAATTGTCTAGACAATACCAGATTCCTCTAAACCAAGGGCAAATTAGACTAGGCTGACATGGAATTCCAGCTTTCTGATACGTGCTGTTCTCCAAGTTGGCACAAACCTCATGCCTTCCCCTCCTGAACACTCTGCAAGCATGTGTGATATAAGTGATTTTTTGTTTTCCAACTAGAAAATATTACGTTTGAAAGCCAGATACCTTCATAAAAATAATCTAGACAGAAATTTAACAGGGCTTCACCTTGCTAAGTTTCACAAACTCTGTAGAACTGAGAAGAGTGGTAAAAGTAAAACGTCCTGGCTGTCCCCCAGAAAAAAAGCACATATATGCACACTCACACAAAAAGAAATATTATTTCTTTGAAAAATTTGATTTAATAATACAAATTATTTGATTAAATCAAATTTGGCCAAAAAAAATCATCATTTAGTAAAAAAGCTAAATACAAATGGGAGACAGTGTATTTGAATAATACAAGTGGTAGGAGAAGGAGCGAAAATATTAGCATCTTCTCTGCTGCTGTAGGTAATGCGGAGAGGAAATAAACCCAAATTTTTAAAGACTATTAGCATGGGTCAGACAATGCAGGAAACAAATTAAATTGAACAACAAAACTAAATATTTTTTATGTCAGTTCTGTGCATACAGGTACTAGTTTATGAACTATGTGCTCCTGGTATCAATTTACAAATCACTGCCAAAGAATACAATTGATTTTATTTCATACACTTTGCTGCTTTACCTTAAGTCTTTCAGAATTTTCTCCACCAATAACTAGAATGTAAATAACTCAGACAGGCAAGAATTAATAACATTAGAAAACAAACGGAAGAGCAACCACAATGGCCAGACTGCCTGAAAAACATTCACTTTTCCCTCTACTTCGAAATTTACACTGGCCTGAAGCCCAGAAATGGCAATATGCAATCCTGCACCTGTGACAAGTCAAACACTGATATCTTTTGACCTGTTAGGATAGAAATGGAAGATAGAAAAGGAAGACCAAGATCTTTCTAACAGAAATCGGCCCCATTTCATCTAATAGTAACTTTTAATGGTACTATAATACCATTATTATTATAATATGAAAACAGGATTTTATAGTTTTAAAGGTGTTTTTTGATACTATTAGAAACTATTTCTTGGTGGTTTGCACATCCTGATTAAGAATAAGTCTACGAACAGAGGGATTATAAAAATACATCCCATAATATCTTAAAAAATTCCTTGGGTCTAGGCCTTCACTTTTGAAACTTGACAGAATCAACTCACTCACTGCCAGATCAGACCCTACAGTGCTTCTACCATGACTGGAGACGGGTTTATTTATTTAATTGCCTCTCACAAATGTGCCACAGTAAGGTACGGGAAAGGGTTTGTTGGCTCCTACTGGAATGACACACACAACTCACTTGTAGCTGAGCACTGGGAGGATTTAGCTCTTTGCTGCGTGTCTGCACTAAACAAGCAAAAAGCTAAATTCCAAGTGGAACTCTGAGGAAAAGCTCCGTGTTATAAATGTGCACACAAAGGAACAAAAGCAGGGCTAAGGAACACCGAATGTTAAGTGATCCATGGAGTGGATCAGTGTTTGCATCTAGCCTCCTACTTTGGCTCTTTGACCCAGCACTGCAAGGAAGATAAATGTTATCTTGTTCCCACTTTTACATTAGAAGAAGTAGCTAATAGCCAGGAAAAAGAACAATTGGTTTTGATTGAAATGCAAATAAAACACTTTAAAAGTGCTGCCTCACACTACTTTTGCAATACCAAAGTCGCAGAATAGAGTAGCAAAGATGGTGCCTGAATTATCAGAATCTCCTGTTTCAGAAAAATCTAGAGCTTAATGTATTACTCATTGAATGGGCAGAGTTCATCATACTGATTTGTTTTCAAGAGTCCTTTTTCAAGAATGCTTGCAATAACTTCAGTGAAAAAAGTCCAACTGTTTTAGATAAGGCCCTCCAACATAAATTGAAAAAAAAAAAATCACTAAGGAGGTTATTTCATCAAAAATAGGAACAGAAATTTGTCATCATCTATGAACAGTTATTGTATCCGTAATGAAATCACAGAACTGTCTAGAAACATTCTAAATATTTTCATAATTAAATAGCAGTTAGCAATCCCCCACAATATTAAGAAAAAATGAAAAATTGGAGAGGAATAGTCAAGTTATTTAAAAATTCTTTAACATTCAAACAGAAGTTACCTTCCAGTTCATAAAAAGCTCAAAAGAAAAGTTGTGATATTTAATCTTTTAAAAAAATAGTCAGATCAGCTGTTTTCACCCAAATCATATACTGCATTTCCAGCTCGCTCTTCAGAAAAGTAAGATTAGGAACATAAAAGGAATAAATAAAATATTTGTTCTCTCCCAAGCACATGCCTGATACACACAGACACATAGGTTTTAGTAGGTAACGATCGACATGAACGTGACTGCACTTAAGAATTTAAAAGAATGTTCAAATATTATTTTCCACATATATTTACAGATCAAAACCTAGGTTGGGTTGTGAATATGTACATAGCAAATGTTACTGTTAAGTGTCTTTTTTAATTGCTAAAAGACGGTTAAAGAAAGTCAGTTGTTGTCACGTGGTCATGGTTCTATTCCTAATTTTTCCTTTCTCTTTCTGTCTCTTTAAGCAGTAGCTCCAGTGTTCACTCTCTCTGTTTCACTTTGCTTCCTGGCAGATGGGCTGCAATACTCTCTAACAAGACAGAACTTTCTGTAAAGTTTAATTCATTATTTATAAGGTACTTTGAGGTGTTCAGAAGAACAGCATATAGCAAATGAAAAGGAAGTGGAAAGTATCCAAGGATACAAGTCCTTTGAAGGCCTACAGCCTTTTAAGGGATTGCAAAGGACTCTTAATGCATGACATTTCATTTCTGAAGACATAGTCCATACTTTGACCTAGAAATGTTTGCGATCTAGATGTAGTCATGTTTCCTGATTCCTTGGCATCTGTTTAACTCCAGTTTTACTAAACGTGCAAGGCTCAGAGTTCCAGAACAGAATCTTAGAAAGAAAGCATTCATCACACAGTATTTGTATGCCCAATATCAGTTTTTATCACTGCAGAAGAAAATCATGTCACAACTTTTCACCCTCATTTTCTCTCTGTAAAAACAACTATTTAAAATTCCTAACATTTTCTCCATTTCTTTTACAGCATTATTTACTTACTTTGATTCAGTGATGTTTCTGAATTTCTAAACCACTTTTTTACCATTATGTAAAGCAGACAAAACTGAGATACTAAACAATCCATAAAAATAAAAGGACTTCCTCAATCCATTCCAAAAACAGTCAACTGTAATGAGAAACTGTAAGAAGAAACTGGGAGGAGAACAGAGATGAACAAGAGATGAAAAATCAAGATGGAAAAATTTTAATTTCTTTCTCAATATCTACCATTAAAATGTATAAAATTGCATGAATATGTTTGTAAGTTGCTTCTGAAAATGGAACCTAGACAAATGCGACCTTTCTTTTATAAATATTTTCACTTTCTCCCTCTTTCTCTGATATTACCTTCAAGCAATAATTAGTACACATATACAAAAAAACAAACAAACAAACAAAAACCCAAACAAAAACCATCATGTGCAAGGTTTTTCATAGTACAGTTCCAATCTTACTTCTAAACTAACTTAGACTGCCATTAAGTTGCTAGACAAGGAGACATAACTTCTTGATCTATGCAGTTAATTTCCAGTTCTTGTCTACAATTCTTAAGACATTGCAATGCTGTATCTATAAAAGCAAATCACTCGAATTCATTTGCATAATCTAAAAAACTGCAAACAAAACACAAAGACGTGATTTTTTCTTCTTTTGAGATGGCAACAATTTGCAGAAATCAGTTGCCAATACCTTGATTGTGTCCTATCCTTTCGCAAGTAAAAAACATTTTTAATAAAGTTTGAAAAACAAAAAAAACCAAGTGATTTTGAACAAATCAGTTGTCTAGAACTTGGCATATTTTTTCCTTGTTTACATATAAAATAAACTTGAAAGTTATTAAGACATAAAGGAAAAATGACTTCTTATACTAATCACCTATCAGTATTTTCATTTTTTACAGCTCTACAAGGCTTCCCTATTTTCATTATTTTGCAGCTCAAAATTTAAAGGAAAACCTTTTACTCGAGATAAGTAAATAAGTAAAAGCATTCAGGCTAGTGCCTGAATGTTGGGTGTGGAAAGGGCTTTCCACAGGAAGGGGCAATCCTTTAGCTCTTGTCATTCTCCCAGGCTGAGGGGATGTTCACTCTTTGTTACCACAAAAAGCGGACCCAAGTTTTTTGTTTGCTTGCAGCATTATGCTACTTTGCTGTTTAGATAAAAATGAGAGGCTGAAAGCATGGAGGTAAATTGTTACAAGAAGGTGAAAGACCTTGGATGAAGCAGGACTTTCTCCCCTTACCTGGAACCAGCTGATCATGCAGAAGTGGGAAAAACTTCTGGAGAGCCCAAGAAAGCTTTCAAAGTAGGGAGAGATGGTGGCAGAGATGGAAAGCAGTGGTCTACAGAGGAGCTGGGACTGCAGCCATGAGAAAGACATCAGAGCTGAGGGAGGAAAAAAACTTTCTCTGAAGAGCCTGGAGAGGGATGCCTTAGCCCTGACTTGGTGAAAATTACTGCTGGTCTGAAAGTAAAATGCCTCAGTCCTAGAGGGACACTGAGGGCAGGCACAGATAAAAATGCATTGGCTTCCAAACAGGTTTGCCTCACTCCAAATTTTCTCTTTGTAAAACATTATCACATCACAGCTTATTTTCTACTAAAAGCATTACAGATTCAAACCCCTCAGCGTGTTTTGGGGATTCTCACCACAAGGAGGAAGGGTAGGCTCTGGTTACTGAGTTATGCCTCCAAAAGGGAATGCAAATGCCTCAGGGACCGTTATCCTCATTCTCAGCTCCACCAATGCCACCTCCAGTTTGCTGGGTTTTGCGGTTTGTAAGTCTGAAAAGCAAACTCAGACAGAAACACTTTGAAAGAGAAAAGACGTTGAAAGATGCAAGAGCAGAAACCAGTGCATTCCTTTCAAAAATATAAACTGTATCTCCAAGCTTTTGGTGCTTCCATGACGGTTGAAACAGAAAAAGAGAAAAAACCCTCAGTAAACTGAAAAGACATCGATGTAGTTGGTTTTTGTTTTGTTTTTAAACAAACTTGCTACCTTGAGTTCAGCTCACATCTTATTTCCCTTATTTTCATTTGCCTTTTATATTGCATATGAAAATGCTGTGTGCAGTCACTCACTTCAAGAGGCTGTAGAAGTAATGCAGTAAGAAAAAAAAAATCAACTCTAATGGTTTTGCAAACCATCAAACACTTCATTAAAAAACCCCAACAGAACAAAACTGAAAACAACTCACTAGTTCTAGCAGCATCCTCTATGTATGAATAGAATAACAATAGGAATCTCACCCCAAATTCATAATTTAAAAAATGCTCAATGCATTTGCAGTCTTCAGCAGGTGGCTTAGAAATATGAAACTAAAGCAAGATCCATGTCTGTAAATGTCTGTACCAGTGTCTGATTTTGCATGCTTCAGAACAGTTAATTTTTAGTGAGCTACTTATTTTTCTTTGCTTTTTTACAGTGTAAATTATCTTTGGAGAAATACTACTGTAACACTGTGTGCCTAAAAATGTATACACTTGTACACTCTGACAAATAATAGAAACCAATGGGCCAGACAATTTTCTGTGTACAGAAATGTTTAATATGACATTAACTTGCAAATGCCTAAATTTTCTACTTTCCCCAACAATCTTGTGACAGAATTTTAGCCAAAAATTTACATGTATCCAAAAGTAACATCTTCTCTTGTAGAATTTTAAGACTTGACAGTTGCTTTTTTTTTCCTATTAGTTTCAAATCAACCACAATTTCGTACATGTTTCAACTGCTGTATTTATCTCAGCACAGTAATCATTGGTTCATTACTGATTACCATGTAGACCTGTTTTTAGATACTAGTTCGAAACATCAGCACTAACTACCTTTAAAACGAATAGAAAAGTCAACAAATCATATAGTCTTGGGCTCTAATGGCAGTCTTTGCTCAGTGTTCTTGAGCATAAGATGATGCTGTCCTAAACATCTCTGTAACTCCCTTACTTTATGGAGACCCTCAGAAACCTTTGTATTTCCACCAAGCACTTTTAATAACTCTATACATTGCCCCAAAGTTATTGATATGTCAGTTCATTTTATCAGAGCTTCTGTTTTGCTTGTGTGGCTTTCTAGGAGCAGCAGTAGTTGCAGACACCTGAAATTCCAGTTGGCAATTGATATGAACAATTTTAATGAATTTAAGGCAGAAGACAAACATGGGATTATGGACCACATTACTCCAAGGTCATGACTAGCAGACCCTGTGTTTTTTCACCCACTTTCCTTGCCATGGCGAATATAAAACAGAAATATGGAGAATGGAAAATGAAAAATTATCTCATGGAATATATTCAGGATGCATGAGTTTAATGTTCTGACACTGGACACTATTGCAATGACTAAAATTTCCCTTGCCTTTTTCTGCCACATCACTCTTCTGTGTGGCAGAACATACTTTCACTGAAAGATGCTGCAAAAGAAAAGGCATTTAAAAACATTACCTGTATCAGATCATACCCACAAGAGAAAAAATGGCACTAAATGGTATTCAAGATGCTTTACAGACAACTGTTAGCTGTTTTGCGGGTAACAGAGCTTTCATGATTTTCTGGAAGAAGTCTCTCTTTGAACTGACTGTATTGTTTACTCATCCCTCCCCCAACGCCAGGTACTCACCACCAGCAGATCACCAGTAAGGGTAACCAGAAGTCACACCAATCTCTTCAATGGTTCATTGTCCTCTCTTCATAAAACTCAAAGAACTGTGGAGCATAATACACTTCGCATTGAGCAAAATGACATTTTAAAAGTCTCTAGAGATGAACTGTAACTTAAATCATTGAATTTTTTTTTTTTTTTAACTTGACTTCCTAAGAAAACAAGATACATTTAATGAAGATTTTTTTTAATTTGTTTTTCTCACCTCTGGGTGATACAAAAGTCTGGTAATCCTTTGATCTCTCACTCTTAACATTGAGCTTCTTGGCTAATTTTAACCAAGTTTGAGACAGTAGAACAGACCTCTCAGATCTGCTGTTTCCATTAAAACAGTGAAGAAAAAAGACTTAATTAGTGCCTCTTGATAAGCAAAATACTGCAGAATATATTTGGTTTTGTCCTCGTATAAAGAATCAACATCCAAATAAAATATTAAGAATGTCTTTGCCCACGAAAAAACAAACTCCAGTTGGAATTCTCACATTTCCAGGCAGAAGACAATCCAACCAAGAGACAAAAAATCATTAATGCCATTAATTTTTTTTGTTGACTGTGGATAACACTGTAAGATCACAAGCAGGGTTTCTGTAAAAAACAGAAGCTGTAGGTTACAGCCAAAATTATAAGTGATGTAAATGAAAAAATACTTCTCCAACTCAGATAACCTTCACATTGGCATAAAAAATCTGGTCTGAAATTTGAAAACAAAATTTGTATGCATATACAAATAGAATTACATGATATTTTGCTCCATGGCAATCACATGGAAGAAAGGACAGTAGACAGATTACAGAGGAAGTAGAACTTGCCACATTCTTACTCAAAGGGCCAAGATGTAGTGCAAGAGGATATGAGTAGCTGGAAGAACTGCCACTGGAGTGTGATGCACTGGTCTCAGATTGTTACCTTGGGTAAGGCATAGCTGCTGTGCTAGACCATAGCAGGCCTGTGACCAGGATACAGAGTGCTACAGCAATCTGTCTGAAAAGTACACGAGGCAGGATGTACAGCCATTGCACACCATTCTTCTTTCTCCAGGTGATGCTTCACTTACAGAAAACAATCACAATGATTTAAGGAATAATTTTCTATCTTGATCTGTTGACATTTTTTTGTAAAGAAGATACCAAACACACAGCATTTAAATAAAATTAAAGATTTTGTCCAACTGCTGTCTGTTCCACCCAGGTATGAATCCTGATTTTAAAACCAGGAACTTTATTGCAGTAACCTGCTTAAAAAATGCTTAATAAGGTTACACTGCACAGTTTTGCTTCTTTCCATTCATATCCATGTAAGCTGTCAGAGTTTTGCTCTATGTCTATATTGTTATTGGACAATTTCTGAGATATTTTCTTAATTGCTTTCAGTTCTCAAACATGACTGGCTTCACATCCAATCCATCTGCTCTTCCTGCTTACATTCCTTAGAATTCAATTCTTAATCGTTTGATAATTTCAATTCCTGTTTGCAAATTGCTACATGACTATTTGCCATGGTGTACAGATTTTCTGTCATGACAAGCACAGACATTGAGAAGCTTACAATATCTTCTCATTTTCCCCCTATCTTGGAAACGTGCTGCCACACACAATTCAGTAGCAACACAAGAATTAATAAGTTTATATACAAGTTATCCATTTGTGCACAAAGGACACAATTGGACTGCATTTTCATTATATTTCATATTTGAAATGTAATTCCTGAAATGTTTGTATATTCTGTTCCTCATGTGTAAATACGTGTTTATCATTCATTCATTATATAACTTTTTGAATCATGAATAAAAATTCTGATGTACAAATCCTGAAGTTCACTGTAACACCTACAACTATAAAAAGGTGAACGAAAACATTGAACTCTTAAAGAATGAAAAGACATTTTCAAAGACAAATTAAAACCCGTATGCCTCCAGGACTAATAATTTCAGAACTGCAATAATTTTTTCCAAATTATGTAGCTGTTTACTGGTTTATGATTGCTGTGTACCTTTCAGTGATGACTAAATTATTTTCTCTTTACCTTGATAGAAACCAGTGTTGAATTATAGGCAATTTTAATTCATTTGTATCTATATACAGACACTTCATCCTGAGAGTTCATCAAGCAAGACCTATTTATTCTCTAGTAATTTAATTTTTTTTATCCTGAAAAAAATGTTCCTTTAAAAAATATATTTATTTGAAATCATAATAAAAATTGCATAATCCCGACAGAAGTATTTCTACTATGGGTAAGCAGAACATACATAGAAGTACCGTGAAACAAATACTTTGAAGAACAACTTTAGGATGCATTTCTCTCAATATTGATTTGTTTCCATGACACAAGCTGTTTTTTCTTATAGAGCAAGTTGTGGAGGATTTGCATCTTTATCTAAATTTTATAGAATGCTGTTTAGTATAATGTACATTGAATAGCTTTCAACTAACACTTTCTAAACCCATTTTGATTTCATTTGGCCTTTTACTGACTGGCTTCAATCTCGTTTTAAATTCTACTGCCCACACAGCAACTCCATCTGGGACTTGCTTAATCCTATCCCTTCCATTTTTGCACACATCTTATTTTCCTTTTACCCTTTTCATTTCCCATTTCCTTACTTGTTTTTCTGCTCTACAAATTCCTCCACTACATAAAGTGTACTGCACTACATTACATATGCCATGTCTGTTTCTACAGCAAAATTTCCAGGAAAATACCTATATCTGATCAGTCCCTGTGCCTAAATATAACTAAAGCTGATTAAAAAAAATATCACCAAAAGACATGCCAAAATATGGCCTGTCAACAAATTTGTCTCTTTAGCTGGCGCATAAGCAGCAGGCAAAGATAGAATTTGACTCTATAATAAAATATAAAAGCGAATAATCTATTTTGCCACATCCCACAAAAATTTTATATTTGTTGCATGAGTAAAAGAAAAACTTATTTAGTTGAATGAAGCAAGACCATGAGGAAAACAGATGTTGCATGCACCAGTTCCTGTTATCCTTAGTGATCTACATGTAGCTGATCACAGGCTGGGAGCAGGGAATGGATGATGGGATCACTTGAGATGCGTACAAGCTATGTCCTCTGATTTTAGGTAGAGGGCTTCCTTAATTATAGGAAATCTTCTTGTCTGTTGTGAAGTCAGAAGAAGATTTTAAAATGGAAATTATCTCAAGTTATAAATGAGTTTAGAGAAATAGTAAGGTGGTATTTTGTTTATTTGGTCTTTAATCACTACTCCTGCATAAGTTTGCATGTCCCAGGTGACTTGGTCCCTCTACTCATTACCCCAGTCTAGGAAAAAGTTTATAGATCTAACCTGGTTCCAAAGGCACTATAAATCAACACTTTAAAACTACTAAAATGATAGCAAATGGACACATTAAGTTGCATAGCATCTCAGTTCTTTGCTTTTTAGTAGCTTGCTGATGCATAAACACTACATGAGAACCATGTGTTTTCCCTTTTACAGCAAAAATATGCAATATGGTCTAAAACCTTCAACAATGCATTACAAAATTGTGCTGCCTAAGTAAATTCATATTATACTATCTGGCTACAAGAAAAAATGCTAGGCAAAATCAGTCAATGAAAGGACTACAAATATCTGCTGAAAAGAACAATGTTAAGTTCAGCTGCTTTATTGGGGAAAGATAGAACATTAATATACATTAAAGTTAGCTATGAAGTAATAGTATTTTCCCATTTCTGATTTTAAACAGTGCTGCGTTTTAGTAAAATTGACAATTCAAACAATTGCATATGGAAAAAATAATCACATTCTCACTACAAAAAAAACAAAGTAACAGCATGTAAGAGCTGTTGCAACAATGAAAATTGTCAGTGAAAACAAATATGCAAACCTTTGTGACTCAGATAAATCTTTCTGACAGGTATGGACCAGTAATCACACCAATTTCTGGTTATTGATTGCTGTGTGAAGGGCAAGTCAAGGATATAGGTTCCTAAATTCCTCTTGCAATGGAAGCTGCCTTGTCATCAGATCCCAATCTTCCCACTGCCCATTCAGTCTCCTCAAAACCAGCACTACATCCTTTTTTTATTTTCTACTGGATCCCTTCACTGACCACCTCAAAGCCTAGCACATATCTCCTCATCCACCTGAAGAACACACCCTATATGTTCACCTTCTTCCCCTGATTTTTTCCAGATTTTTCCTAAACCAGAAGGGAAGGCAAGATTTTGGGCTTCTCCTGGTGGTAGACAGAACCTGCCACCATCACCACAACTCAGGAGAGGCACAAAATTTATATCTGTCCATGTGTCAGTAGTTTATATGACAGTTTGGGAGCTTAAAGTCTTGGTGAAGTCTAGACTGGCACTGATGGCGTGGACAGGAAGATAAACAGCCACAGGACAGCATGGATTAACTGTAAAAAGTTAATTTGCAAATAAGAGAGCAATGCTCCTTGAACACTGAAGCCGTGGAAAAACAAAAGCTAACTTCTGGAATTTTAAGAGACTTCCAGTCAGAACAAATACTGGGTAGAGAAGGATTATGAGCATCCAAATAAGACCCAGTATTAGTCACACAACAGTAGCAAATTATAGCACAGTACTGAAGCCATAAAGGTCTAAACTTCCATTTATATGTGATTATAAATGAGGAAGCATACAGCAGCATTATCTGAGCTTCGAGGCCATCTTTGCCAAGGATATGTTCCCCAACACACTCTAGCTGGCACAGAATCATCGAGTATCTCAAGGTGGAAGGGACCCATAAGGATCATAAAGCCCAACTCCCTACTCCTCACAGGACTATCTAAAACAAAACCATCTGACTATATGAGTTGTCCAGACACTCTTTGAACTCTGGACTATCTAAACCAAAACCGTTTGACTAAATGAGTTGTCCAGACACTCCTTGAACTCTGGCAGGCTTGGTACCATGACCACTTCCCCAGGGTGCCTGTTGCAATGACTGACCACCTCCTCAGTGAAGAACCTTTTCCTCATGTCCAATCTGAACTTCCCCTGAAGCAGCTTCATTTCATATCCCCGTGTCCTATCACTGGTTGCCAGAGAGAGGAGGATAATGTATTCTCCCTTCAGCTTCCTCTTTTGTCCCCTCTGTCTCTCTGGGATGCCAGATTTATTTTACAGGCTATTAATAGCATTTGGAATTAGTTGCTCTCCAGACCTCTCTAGGGTGACTTGTAATTTAAAGCAAAACCAATGGTGAGAGAGGCCACAGCAGAACTCTTACTCCACTCACCTTCTCCTTTCCCCATACGCTGATATGAGCCCGTATCACATCCAGACACAGGTTTTCAGAGCACACGAGCAGTGCCAGCCAGGTGTCAACTGATATTTTTGTGCCCCATTAAAGAGGAACCAAATCTCCCCCAAATCCAAGACAGTAATTAATCATAGAGAACATCTACTCATACAGAAAACAAAGTTATTTTCTACTCTATCCCCACGAACGCTGAGAGAAATACTAGTTATGTTCAAGTAATTAATGTTATTGCATGCAAAAATAACATTTAAATATAAAAGAGAAATATGGACACAGGAGCCAAGACGGCCCCACAGCTGCAGGACCTCGACAACATCTCCAGATGCACCTCTGCTGCCTGCCAGTAGAGAAACTGGAAAAGGAGCCAGCAGAGGTGACACCAAGGAGTTCGCAACAGCCTCTCCTGACGCTGCGAGAACAAGCATTGCAGAGTTTGGCATCTGGTCCCTACTTTTGCCAAGTATGCCCTGTTTGCTTCCACAGCTGTTAAATGTGTTTGCTCAAAAAAAAAAAGGGAAAAGCAGAAAGAGCGAGTGACTGGAGATATACAAGTGACTGTGGGAAGAAGGATGAAGCCAATACGCATTTTATTCCTAGATAACAATTTGCTTCAGAAAATGTATTTCTAGTTATTAGGACAAGTCTGAGATATTCTTAGATGAAATTCATGCATAAATTCACATGGCATATTTGTGTTTACATCTTCAAAACACTGTAGGCAATTATCAGAGGGTTAACAAATGCATTTGCTGTAAACAACTTTTCCCTACTTTCTATATATATTTTAAATTACCTTGTAATAATCTGCTCCATCCGGCAGAGAAAATTATTTTAGGCAGGCTGAAATCTGCACTAGTTGTTCCAATCTACCTGAAGGTAAAAGGATACAAAATTAAACATCACTGTTAAGTGAGGTAACTTGTCACAAATCCTCCTGATGTGTGAGCATAAATGTATTTTATAAAACAAAGCAATCATTAAAACCAGTAAAATCACAATTCTCTTGAATAAACTTAATCTTGTTTTGAAGTAGCATCTCCCTTTTAACTTTAACTCAAAACAAAGTCAAATTTAAGAAAATAAGGAATTGCATTTAAGTGAATTAAGAGACTTTAAATATTTAGACTTCAGGAAGAACAAGTAAGGTCAATGCATCACTTCAGGATGCAAAAAACATGTTATATTCAATTTCTGGCTAAATCTTATCAATTTCTTTGCTTCTGGCAGTGTTTTGGTCTTCAGAGGGAAATAATTTCTGGGTTTATTAGCATAACTGACCCTGTTTTACACCTGTGAAAGCAAACCTTGTTAATATAGCTAAACAGAATGCATATTCAGTTAAAACATGGCCTCTAGATAGATGTGAAACATTGATTTACTGAAATTCAGTTACTGTCTCATAGGCAAGTATAGAGATATCTTGAAAATATAGTTACAAGCTAAAACCATGTGTCTCATGCTATGATACTAATTTAGAGCTTAAACAAAACCAGCTACATAGAGGTTTTTTAATAAAACAACCTCTGCTAACCTGAAGCCTAATAAGAGAAAATAAGTTTAAAAATCACATTGAGTATTTAATCTCTGCTGGAATTCACTACACAGCTTTATCCATTCCATATTTTTCATAATTTTCTTTTTTTTCCCTTTCTCTCTTGCAACAGTAAAGAAATTTCTGCAAATTTAGTTTCACTAGCCAGGAAAAAAAAAAAAATCTTGTTATTTCGCATTATTTTCCAATTTTAAAAAAATGGAAAAATGTTCTATAATATTCATTTTTTTTCTCTTTTTACACCAATTGTGCTACACACCTAGTGATAATGGTTTCACTGAGAAAGCTCTGGCAAGATATCTGTGCACTACCTTGTCGCTGGGCCTCCCCAGATCTTAACATGGATGGGGAAAGAAGATTGCATGGAGCAACTCAACTTCTGTGTTAGCTTTAAGACACTGGTTCAGATTCTCCATCATCCCCCTTAAGTTTAAGCTAAAATGGATTTTCCCATCAAGCACAGGCCTACTATGATGGCAGCGTAAATGAAAGTCAAATTATAATTTATAATTTGTTCTACAGATGTGTTCTGACAGCAGCTCTAACCCATGTACACACCCATTACTGGCTGTGAAGTAAGGCCAGTTCTCCACGATCAGAAATAGGCACTGCTAGGCAAGACTCACCCTGTTCAGATGAATATTTTGTGACCAGTACATTACAAGGATGCTTTGCAATATTGCAGAGCATTCCAGGCTAAATGGATGATTAAAGTACTGAAAACAGCACAAATTCTGCCATGGATGTATTAATGGATCTCTGTTCTTCCCATGTAACAATGATTTGAAATAATCATCACGACTGTTCTTGTTGTTCAATGAAGGGTAAGAGAGTGTCAATAGAGATTGTGTGTGTCTGAAACCACTTCAGTGAAATGGCTGTTCAGAAGCTGTCTTATCTCAAATGCACATTGGAAAACTAGTTAATACAAGCATTCATAGTCAGGGAAGGAATTCTCCTTCTGAACTGGAAATTGGTCATGATTTTTTCTTGTTCGTTTGTTTTTTTACAAATTGAAGACTTGGATTTGAGTGCTGTTTATCCAGCAGAAAGCAAGGGGGTGTAATGTTCATTCTGTTCTAAACAATAAGTCCTAGAAATTTCAAAGTCCTCCCTGAAGCCTGGTATTTTTTTAAGTCTCTAAATAAACAGGTTTTATTGCTATTTTGACACCTGTTTGCCCCCTTTACACAATTCTGTCCATGTGTAGTAGGACTGATTGATTTATAGATTTTCCACAGAGGGTCAGTGTCTATGGTTCAGAGCCAGGGTAGAGGTACTTGTTGCATTTCCATAAAGTTTTTCACATTATCTAAACACAGCAATATCTTAGTGCTTAACTGATGGCAGTCAGTTTTTCCTTTCTAAAACAGGTGCAGCTCATCAGCCAAAAAACCTGGCTCTCACATCTGTGGAGGTGTTGATAATACAAACCCTCAACTAACCTGAGACCCAGGCTGCTGGAAGAAGAGTGCTAGCAGGGTCTGCCACAGGAGATGATATGGTGTTCTGTGGCTTTTCAGCATGAAGGTTCAAGGAGCCTTTCAGAAGTGGAAGAAAAACTGATGTTTATTGTTTTTGTTGGAGTTGTAGACTTGGGACATCTGAAGCCCAGAAAGGAGTCTGTAACTGAAGAATACTTACGGATGGAACTAGGGCAGGGTGGTTGGGTGGGGAGCGGTGAGAGAGGAAGAAGCTTTGATTTCTCTGTCTCCAGACAAAAAAAGAAATGGGCCATGGAGACCGTGACGCTGCTGCTACTGCAGTAGTTTATGCTAGACCCAGCTAAACACTGTCTTGGCTGCTTTTTTTGGAGCCTGACACAGTAAAAAACCCACATGAATAGGACTGTGACTGAATTGCCTAATCAGCTGCTTGGCTTGTCTCACCGGTACTGGGCAAAAACAGTAAAGATTCAGGAAGATTAGGCACCCCTCCTTTAAGGCCAGTAACCCAGGACTGACACTGTTAAAAGTTAGGCAGTGTAGACAATCAGATTTATCTTTTAAATCCTCCAAAACTAAAGTAAGACTGAGTTGTTTTGAAAAAAGAACAAAGGAGGAGTTAGTGAACTCTTACTGTTATGTCCCCAGCTATTGCCTCTCATTTCTCCGCCTGCCAAAATAAGTTTAAAGTACATCTTGCATTTGTCTTCCCTTTAGCTGACATTAAAAAAAGACCTCAAGTGTCATCAGATGTTCCATATTGGACAGGTCAATGGGGGATAGAGCATCAACAACACCAGTAAAGCACGTTCAGGGAAACAAGACTGACTCTGATGTGGAATCTTCCAAGGGAGAGCCTTGCCACCATTTCATATGCAGTTGTGGTTATTTAGATTATAAATCTGGACATCTAATTTTAAGGACAGGGTAGACCTGTCTCTTCCGAAGCATATAAATTCTTAACTGCCTCAGGAAACGTTAACTCAAATTATTGTTTCCATTCCAACACGAATTATAGGACAAGAGAACTTAACTGGAAATTAAAAATATAAATTCAGCATATATATATCAGAAAGCACATATATATCAGAAAGCACCTTTTCATGCAGAGAATAATAAATACTTAGAATAGCCTGCAGGCAAAGTTGTAGAGGCAAAAAGCTCCAGTGTCATTCAAGAAACAATTAGATCTCATCCTTGGGGAAACCGTCTGCTAAAAAGAATATGTCTTGATGGACCAAATGACCTTTATTCATTCTCCAAAATTCTCTCATGTGGTTATAACTCTATTGAGAACATTTCAGCATTTTGGCCTCAAGCAATGTCAATTCTTCTTTGAATTATCCTGTTCATCAGTTCAAGGATGAGGTTGATTCTTTCTTATACCATAACAAATACTAAATGCTCACCAGCCCTGTATCATGACAACACTTTGAGTATATAATCAAAATTCATTTTCAGTCCCATGACTGTATCTAGTTTTGTACCCAGACTGACTAAGACAAAGTTTTTCAGGCATCTGGAAAATAAAACAACAAAAATCTTCTCAGGGTTTTAAAATTAATTGTCAAAAATACGGTCATTCTCCACTCCTGGAACATAGCATGCACCTTCTAAATGAAAGACATACAGGAAAACAAGGTAAATCTCCCTCAGAAGCCTAAGCAGATTTATGAAGGTCCTTGTGACTGTCCAGTGGTCACTAAAGCAAATCTTTCAGTATTTCAAGTTGTTGCTGTTACTTTTTATTCAGATGTTTGCTTTGTTTTAATTTAACATGGATAAAAATTAATATAAAATTAAGCACTCACAAAGATTTTTCTTTTTTAAAGGTAGTCCACTTGAAATATTTTAAGTGAATACTGGGAAAATAGTGAATACTGCTATAAATAAGGAAAAGCATAGTTTATCTGTACCAACATACTGAGGTAAGTAGAAACACTACACTTGGATAAAAGGAACTTTGATAATTTAGGCAACTGGGGAAAACCTGCTGTTACCTATAAAGCTGTGTATGTTTCTGGTTTTACTTTTAGAACACTTGACTCATACACACAACTCTTAGGAGCCCTGGATGAATCTGATGTTTTCTTCTCCATCCATTGTTTTAGGAGGTACCTCTGAGCCTGCTTGCACTCTGCATTGCACTGTCAATGCCCACTGAAATTAAGAAACACACAGCATTTCACAGGACTGGCTGCATGTACCTAGAGAAAGAACAAAGGAAAAGGTGCATCTGGAAGTCTGTCCCCAAACAGCATCTCTGCAGCTCTCTCTACATGTCACAAATTGAAGCTCACGGGGAACTGCATGGCAGGAGTGTAACCTCAAAAAGCTGCAGACTTGTTGAGAAAAGTGGGTGTTCATTAAACCAAATAAATCCAAGCTAGAGTATATTACAAAAATATTTTAGACTATTTAAAAAAAAAAATTCTGAGATTTTAGAGTTTTGCTAAATGGTATAGACTATCAGGCATAAACATTCATTTAGTCTAGGTTAAGGAATCTATTAATATTGTTGTGTTATAAAATAATTTCTGAAACCACTAAATATTAATAATGAAAATTATATTACTATTTTAAAATGCAAGAATTGATTACTCAAAGTACTTCACACTTCGTTAAATTGCGTTAAAAGATCTAATACACCAATGTTCACCAATAAGGTATTTTTTAAGTGTTCAAGCTTTAAATATGTAGTGAATTTTAGTATTTTATAACTTTGAGGAACTAAATTCAAGTTTAATAACATGGAAACATCAAACCATTACTTTCATTGTGACATTGCTCCATATTACTAGTACATTGAAAAATTCAGATTCTGTCACAGAGACTATTTATTTTCGAAATATAGCATGTAAGTAATAACAGAAAAGACAGCAGAATAGCAACATAAATTTTCACAGAAATCCTTCTGAAGACAGTTTTTTCTGCATACAGAAATGCAACATTAATATCAGTTACTAGGAGTGTGGGTGTTCTGAAAATAAGAAAAATATCCCTTGGCATATTATGGTTTCCACCTGCTAAATCTCCATGTGTCTACTATAGCTTCATTTCTCTTGCTATTAGAATTTGCAACACAAACTTTTCTACTGTAAAATTATTCTACTTCTTTGAGATTCACACTGGATCCTATCACAAGTTATTTGTGCTACACTTCTTGTTCTTTAGATTTTGCTCATGTTGTCATCATTTTTCAAGAACTTTCCACAGATGGGCATTTATCCATGTTGTTAAATTACTGAAGCAGTTTATTAATTCACAGAATCCCTGACATGGATGTGTGTTGGCACAGTTTATTCCTTTACAGAGTCCCTCCATAGCAGAACATTTACCTAATGGTGAAGTTTTTTATGTCACTAGTTACCACTTACACAAGGTCAGCCCTAAGAGCCAAGGTTTGAAGTCAGATTCCTGAGAAAATGCAGTTGTCCTCATCAATTTTAGCACTAGAATAATTATTCTGTAGTCACCTACAACAAATCTTATTTGCATAACATTAGTTGAGATACTTATTGGTGCCATTATGCAATCAACTGTTTTCTTCAGAGCTTTTATTTTTTTCCCCTTAATTTCAGACTCTTCACTCAAATAATATATACTAATATTTTTAAAGCTCCAATAAAAACATTGAATTTTGTAGTAATCTAGTAGTGAACCTGTCCAGGGCAAAAATGTGTCATTTATACTTTTTAGTTACTGTTCCTCAAATTTTACGGAGTGTCAGTCAAATTTTTACCTAATATTTTAAAATGTAGGGTTTTTTTTTCTCAAGAGTAGGTTTCCCTGGTTAGGAAAAAACAAGTAAGCCCCTCATTAAGAATGTGGAACTGAATATATTCCCCTCCTTACTTTCTGGAAGATCATTTCTACTGTTCTTTGCTATTTGTATCTTGAGTTTGCATAACCCTGCCCTTTCTAAAAGATTAAATGAAAAAGTTGAAGAAAGCTTTCTGAAAAGGCAACCTTTTTCTTTTTTTTCCCCTGTACTTCAGACATTTGAAAAATACCACCCTTTAATATTCCTTAAAAAAAAAAAAAAAACCACTAAACGTTACAGCGAGTCAAAAAAGCTGAAGAGACATTTGAAAGGACAGTATATTTCAACCCTAACTGAATTTCAGCTACACCTTTATATCTGTAAAAACTGGCTTTAAATGTTACATAATGTAATAGAGGGTTTCTGCAATACCGTAGTCCTCACTATTGTACACTCACAACAGCACGGTCCAATCTAATGCATTTTCTCAAGAGGAAAATAATACTTAGTAGCTTTTATAAATTAACCCTATTGCTGCTTTTATAAATCTTGTTGACTTAACTAAAGAAGAACCCACTGGCCCTTTCCACAGTGAAATTTCTAGGTACACAGTGGATATTTCCAGCACCAATTTAGATGTCAAAAATCCACTTGCTTCAGTGCATTTCCACCAAAATATCTATTAGCATATGCTATAAAAGGTAATCTCTAGTGACAAACAAAGTAGGTGAAATCAATACTACTGTTCTATGGGCAAGTCCCTTTGCTCACAAAGGATTTTAAAGTCATTTAGGATTTTCATTTGTTGCTTGGATTTTGTGGGTTACCAATTTTGTGAAAAGAGAGAATTATATTTTTCAAGGGCTGATGTCTTCAAAACCAGATTCAGACAACATTGTAAACCTTGGAGAGGTCTTCCATTTCAACTACTTTGAATAGCACGTAAAAAAGCCTTTTTCTGTGTGGACTCGTACATGTAAAGAGGAAGATATTTAATCTAGTTGAACCTGTCTGATGAGACATGGAAAGATTTTCAGAGTGCCAAGGGTATAACAGCTGCCCATGAAGAGGAGATAAACCTCAGTGAACCTCTGGAGCTTGAAACACAAACCCAACTGAATCTTGCGTTTAGACTGAAATTTGGAAGACCTTGCAATTAGTCTAAGTAAAGAAGGAGAATGTTTAAATAAACAGTTATAATTCATATCTGAAATTCTTCCCTTGTATTGCATAAACAAATATTTTTTTAATGCTTAATTCCATATTAACCCCTCATTTTCTGTCAAAGGTTCTACCTAACTGAGAACATCTGAGATTTCTCCCTTGAAAGACTGACAGAGCCTTGTCTTGGAGTTCAGCCATCCTTCTGGCTGGGTGCCCACAGGAAATGTCCCTTCAGGCACTGAGGTCCTCTGTTGAACTTTCTTAACTGTTTTCTCAAATGTACTCCAAAGAAGGATTTTTAAATTTTATATCCCCACTACTATGCCATAGCATTGCACCTGCTTGCTGCACTCAGGCATCAGACAGACCTGAAAGGAGAACACGGGCTACAAAAAACACCTTTGCCCAGATGTTTCTATACCCCATCATGTTACTCTACAAGTTAGTCCTCAAAATATCAATGGATCATTTATTTCACACAATTTTTATAACAATTCAGGAAAGCCAAACTGCTGATGTGTTTTATAGGCACTTTAATCTATTCTATGTTAGAATCAGAAACACCATGACTACGTGAAAATAAAATAACTGACTACATTCCTTTACCCTTATTGTTCTGAGAAACTAGGAATTATAGGCTTCATTAAATAATGGTTGTTATATACCAATTTACTTCTCCAACATTGGGCAGTTTCTAATTATATCTCTTCTTTACTTATGAAAGCTTCTGATAATCTTGAAAGAACAAAATTACTATGCTTTGTTTTCTGTCAACACCAAGAACTCACAGGCTAATATTTTCATTTAGGAAAGCTGATTGATGTACTTAAATTGTATTCTCACACTTACCTATTCAAAAAAGGCTTAAGGACTGTAACAGACATTGGAGCAGGTGTACTACAGAAAAATTTAAAAATCAATGAAATTTATGGAAAAGCCATAATTTTCCACTGGTAAATCTCCCTTACATCTTAACAGTGTCACTTTTCACCACACTGTGTATCATGGTTAAAAAAATTTCGCTTATTTTTCTTTAATTTACATTTTGCTGAAGTTTCAGAAGTAACGTCTCTTTTCTCATAAACTATTTTTATAATCCTAACTAGAAATGCACATATTGATCTTGCAGTCCAAATTTGGCAGGTTTAAGTGTTCTTTTAAAATACAAGAGTCTTCTGATGTCCATATATGCTGCGCAGCATCTGCGGTATAAAATGCAATACAAATACACCTTACTTGAGCAATAACAAAAGAAGAACATAAATAGGGAAAAGTGCAAGAGTGGTTTCTCTAACACCACTGCTCACCAAAAATTTTTTTTCATATAAAGATATTGTAGATAGAAAAAAAAAAATAAAAAAATCAACAAATTTTTTTCTTACTAGAATGGTGAAACCAGTATGGAAGATTGGATTATCATTATAAATTAAACAATGTAAAGAAACATGTCCATTTTTTATTCACATAACATCTATCTGCATTTTTCAAGGAGATAATACGAGGACAAATGACTCAAACCAGTAAAATTCATATATGCTAAAGTTTTTTCAAACACATAAAGAGATGGCAATCAGCTGGAGATTTGACTGCATGTAAATGAGCATTCAGTCAGAATTTTGATAATACAGAGAGCATTCAAAAGTTGAGTAACTTATTTCTTATATTTTAATGAAGTCAAGTGATAAGATGGAAAGAGAGAGGTAAGATCCAAGCAAGCAAAAGAAAACTGTTTTGTAAAATGTATTTAATGATGGATGACTTCAGAGTGTTTGCAGAAACCTGTGTCATTGGCTTACAAGTAAAAATTCATTAGGTCTTGCAAGGCCTGGATAATATTTCGTAAATAAGAAGCAGTGTGTGAAAAATTCGAGTGAATGCAAGGAGTTAATAGAATAATCACGGCTTGAAGTAGTGCTGCACAACACAACAATACATAAATATGTATGTGTCAAGGACTAAATCATGCTCACTGTACTTACACTAGCAGCTCCATTAACTTGGGTTATTCTGAAATCAACCAATCTACTCAGAGCAATAAAACTAACAGCACCCTAATAACTTTGGCGGCCATTCCATCACCTCTATTTCTACTGGTAATGTGTTATGTAAGCATAACCCATAAAATGCGTGAGACCACATCAATAATTTCAACAGAAGGAATCTTTTTTCTCAATAGTAGACTTTTTCTATTCCCACTCACATTAATTTCGATTCAATTCAGTGATGGAAGGCTTAAGTCAATGTTAGTTTAATGTCTAGTTAAGATAATGAAATATTTTTATAAAACTGTTTCCATTTAAGATTCAGACTTCTGTCATTTATTTCAGCGGATCCAGGATTATACTCTATGGGTTACATAGAAATCCATCATTTGCACTTACCCGTTTGTCAACTCCTGCTAATTTATTAATGATAATTTATTATTTATTTTCACATTCAAAGAAACTATAAAGTGAAAAGCATGCATAGCCCCAGATGGAGTAAAGAATAGGCTTTTAACAAAACCAAGCATCAAAACACATTTTCGCCTGAACTCAGAAGTCATGAGTATCTTACCATCATTAGAACAACACAACCCTCTTCAAGTAACCGAGTAGCAAATGAATCTACCTATTAAAATAATGGAACATGCAATCAGCACACCCACCGGTGCTTTCAAACACTGATTTGAAATACTTTGGAATGATCTCAAATTACTTGAATAATTGTGGAAATCCCTGCTTGACTTGGAGCACAAAAAGAAAGCATTCATACAGCTGATGCTGCTGGGTTTAAGGAAAAGGTAGCACCTGCTCATTCAATCCACCCGTGTTATATGTTTGCTTTTGTCATCCAGCAGCAGCTGTGGTGGACACCAAGAGCCCTGGAACACCTGGCTCAACCCGGATGTTGGAGATTAGGTGTGAACTATAAAGAAGATCAGCAGTGAACTGCGTTCAGATGTTCAGTGTAGATGTATCTGCCAGATGCCGCTGTCGTATTTGGCCTATCCAGCTGCTCTTCATCTCTTTCTTCTTCACAAAATTAAGGAAATTAGGTTTTTACTTTTTCACCTGGTAATAACATATTTAAATAGTCAGGAACATTTTGTTTCAGCATTTTTCCTATTTGTCTTGGATCAAAGCTTTGGCTTTCACCCTCCCCTGCTAATTTGCCACCTATACACAAATACATAAGAGTAACATACTATTATGTTACTGTATATTTTAAAGTTTTCCTTACAGGACAGGTGAAAAAGAAGTGGCTATGCATTGTTCAAATTCTTTAGTCCTTCCACTAACTCAGTGGGGCTGGTTTTCAAATCTCTATGCAGTTCAAACAGGACAATCCCTCTCTACTTGACCTTCTCATTTGAATTATGCAGATTTTCTATTCTGATCTCAACCCATTTGTCAAAAATATTAAAGGACAAATAAAACACTCAGAAAACATAGAGAGTGAGAGAGATGCATTGTCAGAGAAAGTTATCATTATCTTGTAATACCATGGCAAATGTCTTATTACAGGGAACAGTTGAGAAAAAACATGCAATATTTCATATTAGAAAAAGACATACAACTTGATGAAAATAAATATGAATGGAATTTTTAAGACATAAATTGTGTTGTTACAATTGATATAGATGCTACCATACCTTAATGTTTTTTCTGAAAAAATTCACATACTTATTTTCATCTATCTTCACATATTTTTCAGCTCCTTTAATTTATTGCCTCTTGCATAAATGTCCTTTTTATTCCTCTATACACTGCTTTGAACTCTACATTTTCATTAAGCAAGGCTTAGCTTTATACAAGTTTTTCTATAGCCAAGCAGCAGCCAGACATCTCAGAGTGCCTGCAAGTGTAATTGACCCTAATCATTACATGACAATAATCACTTTAATGAGACCTAGTCTTGTCAAGCTACTGGCATGGTGTCAACTCTTTAGTTACCAAACAAGGAATTCTGAATCAGGACTTTGGTTGTACAGGATTTTTGATCACCATGTTTTTTCAAGGGGGTGATCAGTTAGATCTCCACAGTCTGCACTGACAGTTCACGTGGACAGGAATGCCAGCCGCTGCTCTGAGCTCAGCTGACGCTAATTCCTGCAGAAGGCAAGAATCCCAGTCTTTGAGCCCTAACAAGAGACAGGCAGATAGTTTGCAGTCAAAGATGAAGGCCACAGAACATATAGCACTGCTGCTTTTGCAGTTGATGCATTGCACTTCTCTCATGTCAGCATTCAGTTCTGCCACATATTTTCTTTCCAGCCTCAGCGTAGTCATCTGTTCTCCTCGCGAATCGGTGCCACGCTGGCACAGCGGGGAGGACAGCGCGCTCCCCTGCCCGTCATTTGTCTGACTTTTAAAATTAGCTCCAGCCTTTCCCGGAGGAGCACACAGAGGCACTTTGTCAAACAAGCAGAATCCCGCTGGTGCTGAGACCTTCCCTGCCGCGGTGGGGCCGCGGCTGCACGAGTGACACCTGCCTTGGTGGGCGCGGGGAGCCCACCCACGCGTGCTCGCCAAGCGGTGCAGCCGGTGTACATGGCAGCAATAAAGAGAACCCTGAGCCCGAGAATGAAAACTTGTCCTCAATAAACCAGAGAAAGAGGTTCATTAAATCTATTAACTTGTGCTGGAATTTGAAAGACTTCGTGGCCTGTCTCAATATTACCGCTGCTTAGAAGCAAACTTGTGATTAAACAATGGTTAACGTTTAACTTAAAACCTTGCTGTTTTGAGATATTTGAGTTATGATTTGAAGTTTCTAATTCAGAATCAAACCAGGAAACTAAATATTTTAGCAATAAATAAAGTATTTTCCAAACTTCAAGCAGACATTTTTTATCCATTAATTTATTCTCAGTATTTGAAGTGTGGGACAGGGAAACCAAAACACCACCTGTGGTTCTATTTTATTCCTTACACATCCTTCACTTATCATTTTAAATACTGCATCAAAAGGAGCCTGTTAAAGGGATCATGCTCATTGTCAATTCAGAAAAATAATATAGTATTATCTCCTAATGATGTGATTCACATTTATAATAAAACTAAACCCTACTTTCTATTTAATTCTTTCTGCATAAAATCCTAGTAATAATGCCTGGAAGAAAGCCATAGAAGGGAACTCATATCTGATCTCCACACCCTCAGTTTTATCCTTAACATATTGTTTTAATTAAAAGTAGCATTGTTTATACTTGAAGGAACGTTAGGAAGAAGTTGAGTGTTTAATATTCCATATATGAAAGTGAAGAAATAATCAACACTGTCTGAAGTCTTGGAACCTACATTCATGTTATGTGATGTTACAGCCATTAATCAGATGATTACTCTGTCCTCTGGATATGAAAATGCTTGAGAGTTAAGGTAAAACATATACCTTAATGTCCTCCATGTGGCAAAGAGGTTTAATTTATCCGTAAGATAAATACAAAGAACCTACTGTGGCTTCATAGCTTTTAGATTTTTAACATGCAGTTACATTATTTAAAAATGAAGAAACTTGCGTAAACTTTAAAGTACTGGTTTTGTTAAATGAATGCATTAGTCACAACAGATAAAAACTGAGAATTTTATCTACCCTTACGTTTCAAAACCTGTCCTGACAGGTTTGATGAGCAGAACAGCCTAGCACCAAGTCACTGTAGTACCTCGTCAGTAACCAGTTAAATCCTCGGGACAGACTGAGGAATGTCTCAATGACCATGTCTCAGGCTTACTAGAGGATAACAAGGGTGCTGATTTGTTAGGAAGGTAGCTAGACTATCCTTACCTCTGCTTCAAGAGAATATCTTTTATTCCGCAGTTAGAAAGTTATAAAACGTTTTTCCCACCTTCTCAAGAGTTTTTTGAGGTTCTCACATGTCTGGGTTTTTACATTCTGCTTCCCAGGGTGACAGCAGATGATACTGTGCTTCTAACACAGAACAATTCTGTTACACTTTCCGAGCTTCCTGACACATCAGGGGCTGATCATACAAGATGCTGAGTGTAGCTGGTCCAACACTGTGTTACACTGGAAGTTATTTGAAAAGTGTGAGAAAGGAAATTTTGTGAAGTTTACAGTTTCCATGTAATAAACAGTGACAGTGTGTACATAACAGGTGAGTCCAGTGCACCCTCTTAAAATTTTCCTTTCATTCTTTTCATCAAGAGAGTAGTAAGTGTTCTGATGAAGGAAAATATCAGTCTGAAGTCTCCCAAGCCCAGGTATTAAAGACACAGCCTTTCCTCCTTGTGTTTATGCTGTCTCTAGGTTTATTTCAAGTAGCCACAGTTGGTTCAGCTGTGAGGGGAGTGAAACTTCTTTTCTGATATGGCCATTACACCTACACCTGAGTCTGCTTTAAAATTGACAATCTTCCCACAAACATTCGGTTCCACTCTTCAGGCTGGCTCTGTATCATTTCTTGTGACTGAACACATGAAGAAAGTAAAGGAAAAAATTGAAAAAGCACACTTGACCCAGATGCTTGCTTTCCATGCTGCCTTTGTGTGACATAAATGAACAATTTTGTATGTTGGTGGCATTTGGCTGCTGTAGCTGAGCAATTACCTTCAGATATTGGTGTCTCCACCTCAGCTATACTCTGGGGTAAGGGCATGAATTCGACCTGAAATATCCCCATAACCCATTCAGATCCATTGTAAAAGCAGTCAGTGAGGGGCACCTCAGACAGTTGCCATTCTGTAACACCAGAGACATCCTGGGACAAAAGCCAGGTCAAGCTATTCTAACAGTTTTCCAGCCATCTCAGAATCCCTTGTTTCTTGCCTCTGACTGACTGTGGAGCAGAAGCTAATTGTAACTTCTAAGCTGCATATGTTAATGAAACTCTTAAAGAAGAGTCTCAACAGTGGATTGTTACCATCTTTAACCTAACAGTAGAACCTAAAGTGCTTTTTTCCATAAGACTCAATGGAACTAGGGTAATAATCCAACAATTAAGGATAAATTATTGATTTAAAAATAAATATATTCTATAAATATCAAGTTGTTTATTATGTTTTAATCCGCTACCCTTCCATTTCACCATTGATTTTATGATGCTAAAGGAGGACAATCACAGCCTTACAATGCAGAAAGAAAGGATGAAACTTCAAACTAAATAAAAACTGTGTCTCAGAAGGTTTTTGATTTTGAATTTAGGTGAGAGTTCCAGTTGCAGGGTTTTTATTTGAACTACTAGTTTCCACATAAATTGCTTTTAGCTATAGTAATAAAGTGAGGGAATATAAGAGATATCTAGGTTTAGGTAACTTAAGTGTTGTGGTAAGCATAGACATACAAAAAACTGAATGGAGGAGAAAGAACTAAAATGCTTTTGTCTGGCTGACAAGTTAGCAATGTCTTTTATTCACTTGGTTGTGGTTCGGGTTTTTTGTTTGTTTGGCTTTTTCTTTTTTTTTTTGTTTACTGTTTGGATGAAAATAAATATCTTCAGTAATCGTAATATGCACTCTTTGTACCTTGAGATAGAGAGCACCTGATAAAATACACTTGAAAGACATTTACAATGACATGGCTATACTTAGCAGCTTTTCTTACAGTGCTGATAATGTTATACACAGAAAAGAGGATCTAAGCACAATACAATGACTTGCCTACTCCTCCAGAGCCTCAGCTTTCCTTCTGCTGTCCCACACTGTCTGTTGAATAGCAATGAGGCTGATAATGAACACTGCAAAATGACAGGTTCTAGAAGTTTAGAGTTCCCTTCAAGAGCAGCAGCATTTCAAGATAAGATTTCTTTTCATCTGACAAAGAAATTTGTTTTCAAATATGTCTCTCTTAGGTATCTGGGGAATCCAGTGGACAACATGACAAACTGCTTCAATTTCTGAATTCTTACCCAGGAAGCCCCACAGGAAAGGGCTACTCCCTTTCTAGTGGTGAAAGAAAAGAGGCTGCACTGTTCTACTGCCAAAGTGCTCAGAATAGAGGCATCAGGAGTGAGAAGGAGACCCTTCACATCTCATTTACAAACCGAGTCTCAAAATGTTTCAATATCATATCTTGCACATTCTCTTTCAATACTGAGTGAATTAAAAGACACCACTTACTGTAGAAGGGGTTAGGTAATAGAAAGAGAATGATGGGTTTAGCTTCTAAAGGATTCCTATGTGACAAAAGGAACATTCAAAATTCACCAGGGGATGGGAGGGTTGTAACACAAAATTCTCCACTCAAGGTAGGCAAGAGTGTAGTTTGCAAAATCTCTGGTATTTTGAAGTTAATGGGAAAGCAGAGAGAGTAAGAATTTTTATGTTTGTGTTTACAGAATATAAATAGAGAAAAATCAATCTCTCTCTTCCTATTTATCTAGCTGCTTGCAGGGTTCTCAGAAACAGTTTGAGAGCTACAAAATCATGAATGGATTTTATCCTTGAGGTCTTCAATCAGCACAGGAAGTACTCCCCTTTCACTGAGTCATAAACAGAATGGTTTTTCAAATCAGGAATTAACCTATATTTGAGAGCCCTATCCAGTAAGACTTTTTTCATCCTTGTCTAGTTCACAGAATATTAATCTATACTAGTGTAGTAAAGTAGCACAAAATGATCCCAATGCATCATCCACCTATGATCACTTTTACAAAAGCAGTGGGTTGCTTTTAGGGCAATATCATATTACGTAGAGATGTTTTAAGTTTATTAAATGCTCTCTGAATCATGGTACAAGCTAGGCAGAGCACAGAAAGAGGATGAAACATATAAGTAGCAGTGTTAGAGGATTTTGGATACTGCTCAAAGGGCAGGTATTTAAGAGTATGAGAGACTAAGAAGCACAGAAACAGACAAATAGATAAACATATTTCCTAGACATGTTACTTTCTCCAAGAGACCAAGATTTCTTCATTAGAATGTGAAAGAGAACAGCTTTTCATGCTTGAAATAGCTGCAGTCGTGATGCTTGTTAGGAACTTTTGCTGTTTCTTAATTGTTTTCAAAAGCTAAGTTTATTAATGTCCAGGCTGGTAATCTGAGATTGCTTCTCCTGTAATTTTCATATTGATTTTCCCTATCAAAATGAAATTATATTTTTTAATGGCTTCTAACTCCTTGCACTATCTGGCAAAAATCATGACACATTAATTAAATCTTTATGTTAATGGCCTTAGAAGTAGTTCCCACCTCAATAAATCAGAACCTTCCAAATCTGCGCAGTTTATTCCACGTGCAATCAATGTTAATTTCCTTTTGCTTCAGCAACTTCATTTACTTTTCTACTGAAAGTCCAATTATTTCTGATTACAATTTCAACATATTAAAATTAATGTGATATACTATCTATATTGTAATTCATTGTAATTTAAGTTTTATTACACTGTGGTGTTTGAATTTAGTTTGAAGCTAATCTCACAGGATAAATACTAATGTTAATATCCCAAATTTTTACATTCTGATTTTCACATAATTCCTCTGCAATTTAGCCATGATCTCTATCTGGGCTGTTAAGACCATGAAGTTTATTTTTGATCCTACGATGTGTGTCAAAAGAAAATTAGAAAGGCAAAGCTATGGTTGCTTTGCAATTGTAGAAGCATGTCTGCCAGCGCCTGTGCACTCTTGCAAAATTAACATAGTCACATGTTCTTCATTAAATGCATTGTTTTTCTGATTTTTCAGATCCCTTACAAAACTCTGTGAGGTTGCTCAAACGTTTCATCACTTGCATCTCTTTCTTTACATTCCTGCTTTAATAACAGTTCTTCTGGTAGTCTTTCGTGATGTCTTGTCCTTTGTTTTAACATCACTCTCAAGTAATGAGTAAGGAATTCCTAGCATTTCCTCTTAAAACAGATTATATAATGAAGACAATTTTTTGAAGTTTGTTTAACATGTGAACCTATTAAAGCTGCTGTGGAAAGGAACGTGTATGAAGTTTTTTTGAAACCTATTATGATTTTCCTATGGCTTTGTGTGCATTTGCAGTGATTCTGCATTCATTTTAATCTTTTATAGTAAATTATCTAATTGTAGATTTCCAGTCTTGCAACTGATTGCTTTATTTATGCCTTATTTCCTCCTTTGCAAATTGTCTTTGTTACCTTTGTGACTTCTTTTTATGGGCAGAATCCATTTTTGGCCTTGCCTGTCAAAGCACTGCAATCTTCTTCCTCTAATTAGCAAATTAGACGTTAGTATACGCATCAGGATAAGTAGCTGAAAAAAATGATGAGCGATTTGAAGCACTCCTATAGTTAAATGATTAAGAGCTTTATACAATACCATAAATCATTGGAGGCTTCTTTGACTAACTCTGACAATTCCTTTAAATCATTTGAGGGACCATTTGAGACATATTGACACTTCGTTAGGCAAACAGGGTAGAATTCCTGGATGCGTTGTATAGCACTTCATTAGATCAATCACTTTAGCTAATTCACCTACGTTATATTAATATGGCCATGAAAGTGGGAGGCAGAGGCTGTATTTGCTACTTTCTAAATGCAAAAAAGAGCCAGAAAATATTGTGTTTCGATTTTTTTTTCCCTAGCTCTGACAGTGTTGAAGGAAGGCCAGTTATATTTTCCTTCTTTTCTTTACACATTTATGAAACAGACATAATTCTCTAAGGAATTCTGCTTCTAATGATGAATATTTCCACTCTGCTTTCAGTGGCTCCATAATTTCTGAGGTTTACATTTCTAGATAAAATCCACCAGTCAAGCAAAAATTACTTCAAGTACAAGTTGATTTTTGCATAATATATCAATTCACCATCCACCATCCAGAAACAGATTTTGAAGACATCAGATGAGGCTGCTACAAAACAGTTGTAAGAGCTGGTCTACACCACAGGCTGGCTGAGGACTAAATGTTCACTGTGTCTCCAGTGAGGAGAGTCAGAAGAGGAAAAGCCAAAAGTCAAAAGATGATAATAAAAGCTACATTAAAATCCAAAGATCAGTAAGTAAATATTGGATTAGGGTTTTGCTGTTTTTTTTACTCTGTTTGAAATATTCTAGAGCTGCAAAACATTTTTCCTCCCCCAATAGATATTGTGGCTGCTCAAGTTTGTACGGGTTCAAATGATGAGGAGCATGTTGGAAGAAAAAGCCACCGAGATTTGTTAAATACACAAAAGCAAATATGGTTTTGCCTGTCTAGTTCTTACATATTTTTTCAGCTAATTTTTTTTTTCTTAGTAGCAGTGCAACACTCAATCTAACAAGCAGCAGATTTAAAACAAAGCAACAACAAGAAGGCAATATTATAGATATATGGATGTTTACTTGGTGGTCTTAGAATGGGTCAGAGGAATAAACAAGTCATTCAGAGAAATTTTATATAAGTTGCACTTTCCAGCAAGGCACTTGAGGGCTAAAGCTTAGAATAATGGCTCTCTAAATGATAGTTTGCTGTTCATAATCATCTTCAATCATTCCTCTCTGCTTCTCCCTTGCTTCAAGTCTGGAGTATAAAGGTATTTATCTTTATGAAAAATGCAGAAGAAAGCTGGTATACAAACTCTGTAAGTTATACTTGTGTGCTTATGGACATTAAACCCAGAATCCCTCTGCCCTTAAGGAAGAAAAAGCATCAGTCAGGTAGCTGTCCTCCTCTCTATTTATATATCTTCTACCACTTCTAAAAGAAAGGAAATCTGTTTCTCACTTCATTAGAATTCAGAGATGTTGCTTATTTCTTATTTAAAAATAACATTTATTTAAAAATAACGATTTAATGCATGAAAAAATATTTTGCTTGTTTGTTTGGGTTTTGGGTTTTTTCCTCACAGAGTTCAGTCTCACAATGGATATACAGCTATTGAGAACAAGTTACAATCAATCATTCTTCCTGGAGCTTAAAGTATAATGTAAAACTGAACATTAAAAAAAACACCAAAAAAAATCAAAAAACAAAAACCAAAAAAAGAACCTGAATTGTGAGTTTATGATTCGAGCTCTAGACAAAGAGTGCTGTGCACGGCCTCAGGACATCTAGTAGCCTGGATTTCAGCAGTACGTATTCAGTTAGAAAAAGGGAAAAAAAAAAAGCAAACAAAATTATTCAAGTGAATTTGCTGGTTATTTGAGTACAGGCTTAGTAAAGGCTGGTATTGTTAGCTTGATGGTTAAAATTATGCAGCTGAGGCAAATATGTCAAAATTTGGCTTTAGTGAAATCAACTGTTTCTGGCAAAACCTCCATTACAGTCATTGCAGTTATTGGCCATGTAAAAATGGGATTTATCAAAAGGAAATCCTACATAGTTATCTACAGTAGTTAGGTCAACAATTGTTACTTAATGCAACTACTTATATTTTGCAAGTAGAGAAGTAAAAATTGCTTTCCTTTCTTCTAAGTACACTTATATAATGAACTTTCAATAGCTAGTTTTAACTCTTGCCTGCGAGCAAAATATTTAGTGCCAGAATATATTCCAAAACACATGCAAATTAGGAGTTTTAGAGACCTGCATTCAGCTCTGGGGCATCCAATATAGGGCTGTGGACCTGTTGGAGTGGGTCCAGAGGAGAACCACCAAGCTGATCAGAGGTTTGGAGCATCTCTGCCATGGACACAGGCTGGGGTTGTTCAGCCTGGAGAAGGCACCAAGGCAATCTTCCAGTACCTAAAAGAGGCCTATTGATGAAAAAAAAAAATAAATTTCCAGCCTAGCTTCCCCTTCCCAAAACTTTCAGCTGACAGGTGGAAAACATACACACAGACCTGTTCCTTTCTTCCTCCTCTGAGACCATTGACAGAGCAACAATGCGGAGAAATCCCGGCACACAACCTGCAATGGACTGCAACAGTGCCTTTTCTCTGTGAGGTGGGTTATAGCTTGGTCTGATGGACAAGGCAAAAAAAAAACGAGGCTCAATGATTTTAATTCATCCATAATCTGATCTGACTGGATGTCCAGGACATGCAAGTGGCAATAGGAGCAACCATTCTCAATCTGGTTTTAACATGCTCCTTGAGCTGTATATCCTTCATTAAAATAGTTAAATGTTATCCTTTGGATACGTCATTCTTGAGGGAAATAACAACAACATAATTTTCTTCTTTTTACAGAGCACTGCCAACACCTCACAGGCAGCATTAAATCCATTAAAGATTAGCCATACTGCAGATTAAGCCTGACAAGATAAAAATCACATAAATAATAAATGCTGAAGTCGCATGCTATGCCAAAGCCTATTTCATCAAACACTACGGTGAAAACCCCTTACTATTTTTGTTTTGATGTTCCTGATATTGTAAGGGGACAATAAGCTCCATCTTTCACACTTTGAAGCCTCATGGGCAAAGCATTACAGATAAAACACCTTCATCAGCTGTCAGTAACCGGCTTTCCAGGAAACCAGACCCACTGCCACATCAGCCTGGAAAAGCCTTGCTGGGTTTCATCTTTAGTAAGTTTTATAAGTCTTTTTAATTAGGTCCTTCTGTGTTGATATAGACTGTATTTCACTTTTATTTTTTCATAACGCATAACTTATTACATTACTTAAGATATTTTTATGCTTCTTTTGGTTATTGCAGGATTATTGTGTCTCCATTTCCACAGAGATTAAATGTGGGAAGCGGTAAATGAGAATTTCCTTAATTTTTCAGCATTTTTCTCTTGGGAAGGGGAAGTCCTCACAGTCTCTCATTAATTTTTCTTATTTTTAACAGTTAGTCCCTATTGTTTCATTAAGTGCATTACCTATATCTCTGCTGCCTATTTGTGCAAAAAGTGCTTGATCTATATATTGTATGTTAAAAAAAAATTCAGACTATTGGTTTATTGTATTTTTCCAACAGAGATACTCTCAAGTTAATTATTCATACTTTGCTCAGAACTTTATTTTTCTTCACATATCTAGTTAGATGACCAAGTTTAAAACATATTTGGTAATTCAGCAATTTTGTAAAAAACAGCTGATTTCATCTCCTCATTTTTTATTAATGAGCTTCCTTGTCTCTAATTTTTTTTTTTTTTCCTTCTGGATACTGACAACTCATAAGGAGTTAAAACAGGGATTTCAGCAGCTCTGATAGAGGGTACAGGGAGTTGGAAGACACAAAGCTGGGAGGAGCGGCTGATAACCCAGAGGGCTCTGCAGCCCTTCAGAAGGGCCTTGACAGGTTGGAGTCACAGGAAGAGAGGAAATTCCTGAAACTCAACAAAGGAAAATGCAAGGTCCTGCACCTGGGGAGGAATAACCCCGGGCATCAACACAGGCTGGGGGACAAGCTGCTGGAAAGCAGCTCTATGGAGAAGGCCTNGGAAATTCCTGAAACTCAACAAAGGAAAATGCAAGGTCCTGCACCTGGGGAGGAATAACCCCGGGCATCAACACAGGCTGGGGGACAAGCTGCTGGAAAGAAGCTCTATGGAGAAGGTCTTAGAGGTCCTGGTGGACACCAAGCTGGCCATGAGCCAGCAGAGCCCTGGGGACAAAGAAGACCAAAGGTATCCCCTGGGATACATTTGGGAGAGCAGTGCCTGCAGGTCGAGGGAGATGATCCTGCCCCCCTACTCAGCCCTGGTGAGGCCAGGAGTACTGTGGAATACTGGAGTGCCGTGTCCAGTTCTGGGTTTCTGAGTCAAAGAGAGACACATAGCTCCTGGAGCAATTCCAGTGGACGGCAACAAAGTTGATTAGGGGCCTGGAGCATCTCTCAAATGAGGAAAGGCTGAGGGAGCTGTGCCTGTTCAGCCTCAAGAAGGGACACCTGAGAGGGAACCTCTTCAGTGTCTGAATGGAGGTTGTCAAGAGGATGCAGCCAGGCTCTGCCTAGTGGTGCCAAGCAACAGTACAAGAGAAGAAAGCCCAGAAAGTTCACAAAGAACATGAGGAAGAACTTCTTTCCTGTGCATCGACTGAACGCTGGAGCAGGTTGCCCAGAAAGGGTGTGCAGCCTCCCTCCCTGGAGATTTTGCAGAACCACCTGGACACAATCCTGTGCCCTGTGCTCTGGGATGGTCCTGCCTGAGCAGGGAGGCTGGACCAGCTGACCCACTGTGGTCCCTTCCAGCCTGACCCCTTCTGTGATCTGTCTTTAGTTCTGGCTTTACGTTTCAAATGCTGATTTTCTGTTAGTTTACCTTATGTCCCTCTACCTTTGTGTTCTCCCCCACTTTCTTCTTGTCTTCTCTACTTATATTTTCTGCTCATGGTACTTGAAGAATATATATCCCAAAGCAAAGACCCCTATATCAGTAATAAATACTAGCACCACTAACGATCACTAATTGGGTTCTGCTAAAAGACTGCCTAACACAGTGTCTAAGTCGATTTCTACTCCTCCCTTTCCTTCATCTCTCATTAATCTCTTCTGCACAAACATTTTAAAACACTTTTTTCTTGGTGTTCAAGAAAGGAGTTTTAATTGAAAACTATCCTCTTTACCTCTGTATGAATTATGGGACTATAAAATGGAATCAGGAGAGGGGGGCAGACAAGAGGATCAATAAAGCTGCACTGGCTGCACGTCCTAGTAACCCTTCCTGAAAATCAGTTACTCACTCCACAGATGTTCTTTTTTCCCTCTTACAGTGCAAGACTGAAACAAGACTCCATGTCTTATATAGGTCTCCCCAAGTCATAGAAGTCCAGTTGTGTCTTGTGCAATATAATGAAGGTGCAGCCCAGCTTTGTATGCATCAGTAAATATCTAGTGATTTTCTGTATGTTCTGTCCATATTATTAATAATTTAAAGTTGTCACTTAACAGAGGCAGAAATATTCCACAGTGACACTGTTTACACTTATAAGCAGATAGTGGGCAGGGATATTTTAATTACTTTTCCTCAAACAGTTCCCTTGCCAGATGACAGAAACAAATTGTAAGCTGTATGGTCACTGTTACATTATTAGCAAATATTTGCCAGGACAAGGTAAGTAGATTTTTCCCAAAAGTAAAGACTGTGAAGCCCAACAGAAGGTGCACATGGAACTCACTGGTCCAAATATTTGCAAGTAAGCCAGAGAAAAATGAAGTATAGAGAGTGAAATAATACAAAATTATAATAAGGAATATTCAGGATTAACAAACATATTAATTATTCCATAGAAAACCAGTTAAGGTACTTTCTCCATGACTGACAAAAATTAAACAGACACGTTAAGTATAACATACATTTAAAGATATTAAAGAATGTTCAAGAACATAATGAATATGATGATGACAACGTTGTAGTATGCTTACTAAGATTTCATATTTCCTGAATGCCAGTCTGTGGTACACTAAAGAACCCTTCTTTCATCTATGCTTCCACAGTATAGTGCATGTTCTCCAGTAAAATGAGTGCTTAGTTGTACATATACTTGCTGGATCATGAGATATTCCCACCATCTCCATTTTCTTTTCTTTTTGAGGATATAAGTCTGCATATGGCAGGATTTCAAGTTTTCTTTTTTAAACATCAATATATATGTTTAAAACACTGTGGCACACTAAATATTCTAGATGCAGGACCTGTGAGGAACTCAACTCTCATTCTTTACAAATCCTGCATGCAGGACTCTGTAGAGACTTAGTATACTTAAGACCCAATGAAATCCAAATACTCATTTCAAACCAGAAATTTATCAGGATTCAAAGCCAATGATATGTTTCCTGCAGGATATGTTTGAAGAAATGCTAATCCAGTTGCAAGAAAGAGAGAAATATGTAAAGGGGAAAAAAAAAAATAGTCATAGTCCTCACATGCCAGAAGTAGTGACCAAGATCTGGGACCCACTCTGCTGTTTGTAGGCTAAAGAAATAACATTTTTCTTCAAACAATCTATCTAATTGTCTTTTGCAATGAATGATTCCACTATAAAATCTCAGCAAGATATATTATAAAGGACTATCTGAAAGATATAGTTAACTCTTAACATCATACTTGTAAGGAGCACAATTAGGTAACATCAGCCACAGGAAATAAAGTTCATGATCCTCTTATCATCATGAGAGCCCCTAAACAGAGACAAACTGTCACAGAAACTCAGAAATATTTCAGGACAGAAATATCAGTGAAAGTGCACATATGGGGAAGAAGCAAAAGGAAAAATGCAGATGGGCGAACAATAGGTTCATTTTAAAAAGCCCCAAAAAATGTTAGAAAGGGAAGGAGTCAGTAGGAAAGAAGTTATACAAATTCATTCAGCTTTGAGGTTTGCTGTTTAACTTAGCCTTCTTAATTTAAATCGTCTACCAAAATCTACTATGCCATGCTGCTACCAACAATAAATTTCCTTTTAATTATGTTGGGGATTCATTTATATGTAGATGTTTGCCATCAGATGCATAAACCCAATGAAAGAGATTCATTGAACATCTGCCTCAGAAATTTAACAGAGTCAGGTCTGTTTAATGAGTAGCATTGTCCAACTACCTGTTCTTTCCATCAGATATCATTTAATTTACCTTTTTTCCCAATAAAAGTAAAAACATAAGGAAGAATTATACCACCTTCACCTTTCTACAGTTATTAAATACAATTTGTAAAGGCAATAATAAAATATAAAAGATTCTCCAGCTGAAAAAAGAGCTGAGGGCAAAACATCATAAATAAATTCTTGTATTATTGATTTGGAACCAGAAACACAACACTGACTCTTATACCAAGGGAGTGATTCATGTACTAAACACAAGCATCAGGTGCCATTTTAAATGCCCAAGTGGATACAAGACAGTACAACACAGAGCCTGATTTCCTGCTCTTCCTCAGCAGCAGGTGGAGGTGTGGGATATCCTTGGGCATCTAAACAGCCACTAGATATGCAATTATAAGCACCATTATAATTTGTGAAGTGACTTGCATATAAAAAAGCTGCTGCCTCACATTAGTGGTGTCAGGTTCATTTTCAATGACATTATCTTTGATCAGAGCTACACTGAAAAGACAGTTTTGGTTTTGATTTGGTTCTATTTTAGCTTGTTTAACTTCAGGGCAGTATAGTTTTATTCTCATTTTCACATCCTGCATGCACCAATACAATATGGCTGTAGAAATACCATATTGAAATTAGGGAGCTAGATCACCCAAACATAAAAGCTGCAATTAGCTCCTCTAACAATGCTGAAAATCCCAACCTTTCTATAAACAAACTGAGTGACAACAAATATACCTCCTATAGTATGAAAAATATTACTTTGGTTATTTATTTGAATAGTCTTTTTGTATTTGGGGGTTTTATGTGGTTTTTTCCCCTCAAACTCTGCAACACCTGTAGCAGCAGGGATGGTATCATTCAAAAGCAATAGGATTGTCCAACTGCTGGGCCAGTCTGCTATGAGATCGTTCCCTCCAGCAAAGCCACATGGCAGGAACACACCTGCAACAGGTCAGATAACACGAGAGGATGAACGGGGCAAGGCTCTCACGGGAGAGGGGAACACATTCCTTGGCACCTGTCACATGCAGCTCTGGGTGGCAGCTGTGCCTGGCATGTGGAAACGAGGAGCGAGAGAAAAGCTGTTGCACATAAAGTTGTCATCTCTCCTCTCAGGCTACTTCTGCCACATGTTGCTTTTCACAGCATTTCTATTGCCTCCCAACAACTGCAGACACAGCATCTATTCTACTGCCTATAAAACCAGATCAGTATCTTTAGTTTATGCTACAAAGCTTAAAATTTTAGGAAGATCCCCCTGGAGCCAACGCTGATCTGTGTAGTTTCTTACTGATTACGTGAGTGAGCAAGTGGAATTGCCTTCCCAGAGAAGTTGTCTTTCTCCTTCACTTTTGTCTTGTGGGAAAAAATGTTATTCCAATTGCAGTGCTTTCCTTCTCCTTTCTTATATGTTAGCAGAGGGTTGTTTTTTTTTTTAATTCTTGAACCACAAAACTCCTGAAAACATGATACAATGTTGAAAGGTATGATGCAGCTAACAAAGTCTAGAATAAACAAAAGTGATCATCACGAGAACAGTCAAAATTAATTCAGTTATAAGAGCTTGGTAAGGATGGATGGAATTCAGTTGTGAAATGAAACAGAGACTGAAATTTTGGCCAGGAAAATAAACACACACCTTGAATGATAAAGAAGGAAGCTACCACAATCCAGGGATAGCATTAGATGCCAAAACAGACAGACTTTTACAGCTTCCATATGCTTTCCTTTTTTTTTTGGTTTGTTTATTTTTTTTGACATTTGGCTATAAAGCTCAGCAGTACAAGGGCCAACCTAAAGCTGTTTTCGAAAGTTCTTTGCACAACAATATTTGAGAATCAAACTTGTGTTGACAGCCAAACTGTGGTTGCAAGATTATTCAGCTTTACCTTACAGTTCATTTTGTTCTTAAAATACATGCTCCATATAACTTGCTGAAGCTTAGCTTACTTAAAAAAAAAAAAAAGAAAAAAGCCAAATGAAACACATACCTATACATTTTTGTCAAATGTTTTCCAGATTATTTGTTTACTTTTTATTTATAAATACATTCTTTCATTTTTTTCTATAAAATAAAAAAATCCTCTTATTTTAAGAAGACTGCTTATGAGAAGAGAGAAAATAAATAGTGTCTGTGAAACACAAAACGTGATAAAATATGGTGCCAGAGTTTCGATCATACGCTTGCAGTTTCAGACTCTCAAGCATCTTGAAATCAAACTTCAAAGTATTTCAAATGATAGCCAGCTTTTTTGAGTCTCATGGCTGTGCCCCACTTACAGCTCAACTCTGAGCACAGAAGTAGAGACAAACGTGAGCTATCTGTGCAACAGAGATTTTTAGTTATTGTTGATGTTGACCTCAGAAGCTCCTATCCACCTACATTCATAAAATACACCACATCAGGTTCTGGTTGCCCCTGTGATGTTCTTACATCTGATGTCTGTCCCCTTGTCCTAAGAATCTAGGCCATATTTGCCTTCCCTCCAGCCTCCTGAGAAAGTATCTCAGACACCAGTGAAGCGCACATAACAAGATTAGATGAGATAGAGAGGGTTCAGTCGTACTTCCCACCCTCAAAGAACTATCATTTTTACAGAATTAAATCATACCTAATCTTTGGACTTGGGTAGAGTGATAGAATGAGATCAGGGTTCAGACACAGAGGCAATGATATTGGAGAGTTCAGATACAGGCAGAGCCCTGGAGAAAGCTACTATTTAAAGGGAAAAAGGGAGGAGAGATGTGTAATTGATATGTGGTTATTTACAAATTATTAATAAATCTCTGCATGTTGATCAAAACCCATTATTACTTAATACACAGAAATTTCTGCAGTGTGGATTACAGGAAGGGGGCACCAAGTCTGCGTACTACTCAAACTTTTTCAGGCATTCAAAATCAAGTAAATTGTAACACAAACATATATATGTACACATAAACATATACACACTTTATAGGCAAGCAGGTGTACAGAAGTCCTGTCTCCTGGTAAACTAGGGAGATTGGGGAAACAGTAAAAATATTTACTTTTATTCAAAGAAGTATAGCTATTGTTTCTGTTCAGCTAGATTTGCTTTATTTTGACCTCAGAAAATGCACAACTTCCTCGAATCAATGGATTTGAGTGTCTTGTGCAGGTTGTTACAGATATCACATAGGTTTAGGCAGATTAAATAGACCCTTTAATGAAAGGCACAGGGCTGTGGTACTCCTTGCAAACCATCAGTGATAAAATGGCTTAGGCTATGTAGTTTTTTTTCTTTTTTCTTGTAGTTAGATGTTCCTGTTTACCTCCATGTCTATTTATTCTGAATGTGCTTCGTGGTTGCAAATCACTCCCTGACTCTTGAAAGGGAAAGAACAGTTTATAAGCTTACCTCTACAAAGTCCTAGTAATCCTTTTAAAGCAATTCATACAATGCTGCTGCTCCATAAAAGACAGCATTTTTAAGAATTATAATTGTCTTACTGAAATCCTTCTCTCGAGGCCATGAAGTGCATGCCAGTATCAAAACCTTGTCGAAGTAAGGAAGGGCAGAACCTGCGCAGTGCTGAGGGGAACAGTTTGAGAAGCAGCCCTGGAGCCTTTGACCCTTGAGCTGTGACATTCTATGTTCTGTGCCCATGTCCTTGAGAAGGGGGACTGACAGCAGCCAGGTGGGTCTCTGGCAGCTGGCCATAGCCAGCTCACTTCAGTAGCTTTTTAAAAAGAGCAGGCAATAGAGAAAATTGTTTTGAGCTAAGTACAGGAGGACATTTACCTCCCGGAGTGAACTGAGGAGCCCAAATTGAGCATGTGTCCCACCAAGGGACTGCCAGCTGCTTGGCATGAAAATGGCAAGGAGAAAAAGAACAGGGAGAGGTCAGTACTTCCTGACAGGCAAATGGGGTAAGAGGAAGATTTCTAGTTGCATGCATAAGTCGGTGAGGAAGAAAGAGTTGGAAAAAGCTATTATACTCAACATGAGACACTGCTCCCAGTGAAACATTCTTCCTCTGACCAGCCATGTTACAAACTAGATTGATTTTGTGGGGGTGGGTGTAGATTTTTTGGTTTGTGATGGCTGGCTCCTCAAACATGAAGGAAGCAAATGAATGTAGCCCTAGGAGAATACTCTAGAGTCTTTTTCAACTGTAAAGAAAGTTCTGAAGAAATTCTAATTAAATTCTTCCTAAGCTTGGAGGTGTGTTCATATATTTATTTATTTAGGCCTGCTTGCCAGATAGCTACTTGCAAATGCTTAATACCGTAATTCTAAAGACAGTCCACTTCACTACCAGTGCTTAGCTCTAAGAAGTCCTACAGATAGATGCTATAATATTTTAATTACATTAGTTGTAATGATGTTTACAGTTACTAGAATCTAAAGTGTTCTACACCAGCTTCAGGGGGAAGTATCCAACTCCAGACAAAAAGAGTGGTTTCCATACAGCAATGCTCATTGTGTCTGCTTTCTGCTTGCTCATTTTCCCTTCCATTCTTCAGCTCCACACCTCTCAAATGTTGCCCTCAATTTTTCTCTTTTGTTTACTGATCTGCTTGTCACATTCTTTTCTCTAGATGTTACTCTAACCCGTCTATCAGTCATACACACATACACGTACTCTCTCTCCTTTCTATTTTTGTCCATTCTGAAAAAACTCTTGGATGTCCTTTCCAGGAGTCCAAAGATGTCACACCTTAAGCTTAGGTCTAATGCATACCAGAGAGATTGGTTTTCAAACAAAGTATTAAGGAATACAACTCAGTATCCATGATCACAAAAAAAGAAAAAATGGAACAGCTTGTGGATATTTTAGAGAAACTGTGTAAAAGCCAGGAATAACATCAAGAAATCTTCACTGAAAATGGTTTAAGAGAGAACTCCTGCCAAATTTCGTTTGCTGAAAATAAATTCCTAACTGCAAAAATTTTTACATGCTCTATTTCTGACTGCATATAGTCTCATGCTTTATTTACCAAATTAATGTTTATAGCACAAGGCAAGAGTATTCTCAATTTACATTACTAATTTGGCTATCTTCAATGAAATTAGAAGTGTTCACATGAGAGTTTAAAAAATGTCTAAATTTTAAAACTATGTCAGTATACAATTCCTTTCATTTTTTAATTGCTTACCCACATAAAATTATGAGTGGAAGAAAAAAAGGCAAGTGCTTTTTTTCCTCCTATCATCTCCAGTTCTTTCAAATCTTTCTGCTGATGGTAGATGTTCACAGACAACGTCAAGCTGCCTGAGTCATGTCACATTATTGCTAGAGTGGTAATTTTCTCATTTCAAAACCGTTAAATTTTAAGGGTCATTGGTACCATAAAACCCTGTTGAGGTTATTTGCTAAGAAAAAGCCGACATCCTAAAAATGTTACTTCTTTCATCCCATACAAATTCCATAGAGGTGAGACAACATCCATTTTCCTTGCAGTACATAGCTTGAGATATAAATAGTATTTATATGCATAAAGAAGGGTCTGTAAAGCTCACATTTACCAAAGAACAGTGTGAGGTATAGACTAAAATAAGAACTTCTTTTTTCGAGTAGCATGTATGAAAAGGGAATAAAATGACAGATATGTAGCCTGATTAAGGGCTTTGTTAGGTTTAAAGCTTCAACACCAAGCCTTTTGTTTATGAAATTGTACAACTGAGACTGCCTAAAATATACAGCTTATATTTCTACTGAAAAATTGAAGTGCAACAAATGAGAGCAAGGCAATGACAGCTCCATGTGCCTGTCCCAGGTAGTACATGCAGTCCACTAACACAATGGTCTCCTTTACAAATATGTGATGCTGACACCTTTTATCCCAAAGTGTTTCAATAGCGATGAGTTATCAGTGTAAAGGAAATATTTCTGGACTGGATGTTAGAAGAAAAAAGAGAATAAAAGTAAAGTGGTACACAACAGCAAGCGGAGGAGAAAAATGAATCAGAAATCTTATCAATCTAAACATGCTGGTAAGCAGCTGGGAGAATAAGACTAACACAGTGTAAGACATAAGGAAAGTGTAGAAAATAGAAGGGGGAATAAAATGTATCTTTATGCTCCTCTCTTTGTAGAACTTTGTAGTCTGGGAAGATTTTCCAAAGTTCCCAAAGCATAGAATAGTTCAGGAGAGCAGCAGTGTCCCAGTGGTGCAAAAATTGGATTTCCTTTAACAAAATTACATGAGTTATAACCACTATATGAGGATTTTCCAATCTACAGCTCTTACAAACCTTGCGTATGCCTTGTGAGCATTTCAAAGCTGCTTCCTTCCCTGGGCTGGGTTATACGACAGCTAACTAGAATGTCCTTTTGTCATGTTCAAAAATAATCCACATTCCTATATTTAGGAGGAGGAAAAATTCAGAGGTGACTAAGGCATATGTCACTGACAGTGCTGGGATCTTTCTGAGTACTTCAGGTTGGGTGGCACCAGCCTTCTAACTCTTGGCAAGGTGGGATCTCAGTTTAGAGCTCACAGAATCAAGTCCTACACAACAGAGCCTGTCCTGAATAGTCCTCCATAAGAAATATCCTTCCTCTAGCCAAGTGTACCAGTTTCATTACAGAAAAGTAGCCACAAAGACAGTATTATCTCCTAGGATTTGGCCCATGGGACTTGCACTCTACAGCTCAACTCACATGAAGCAAACTAAATTTGCAGACCTTCTGCCTAGCTTCTATTAAGTTAGTTTGCTTGTTAAGAAATAGACAGATTACTGGTTTTCAGCTTCTGCTTTGACTTTGTTATCATGTCCTCATTGTCATATTCAATTAATTAGCATATAAAGATAATATTCCAGCATGCACACCTCCCTTAGAAACATTATTGACTTCCACTAAATAAGGTAGACTTGCAACAGATTAGGGGGATTAAAAAAGGAAGATTTAGGGGCTTGTATGCATACAAAATGGCACATCTCTTAGGAAAAGGGTATTATAACAAAATTATACTAGTTTTCTATAAGGGGACTGGAAAGAAAAGAGGAAAGGAGGAAAAATATTTGAGAACAGATAAAGCTGGGGAAAACTATGTACCTACTGAAAAGTGCACTCATTTTTCTTCACCTTGACCTCATTATGAATAAAAAGATTAGGGGAATAGAAGATGAGCATGTATTAAAGTCATATGTTCCATTTCCCCATCTCAAAGAAACAAACAAATGTTTTGTCACAATTTTGGAGGATAGTAAGGGATTAGCTGCTTTACTTTTAATCAAAAGTCTCAAATCTATTCATGGGGGGAAAACAGATAGTAATAACAAGAAACTGTATTAGTTCTAAAAATAGGCCTAATTAGATGGGTTGTACCTATAGCCTCTCTAGCTTGGTTGAAGGGTGCTTTTAAAAAAAAACAAACTGATCATCTTCTTTTTCTGTATTTTGGTTTTCTCTCTGAAATGGTTTCAAAGCACATGATTTGGGAACCTTCCATAATAAAATGCACTCTGGAGGCATCCCTAATATATTTCATTCAATCCATGAAACCATAATAGGGCTCATTAAAAAAATCCCCAAAAACTAAAACCAAACAAGCAAGCAAATATATAAATATAAGAGTGGTGGTCGTGGATGCTGAGTCCCCAGCATAACCAACAAAACTGTTTCTAAAGGTCATGTCCTGTTAGTGTATAGTGCTTGCCAGTGTATTTAGAATGGAACAGAATATTTTTAGTTGGAAGATACCTCTAATCATCCAAGTGCCTGACCACTTTGAAGTGACCAAACGTTAAAGCATGCTTTTAAGGGCATTGCCCAAATGCCTTAAGCACCGACAGACTTGAGGCATCGGAGAAACAAAATTCTGCTTGTGCACATCATGAAGGGAAGTGCAAAGCCATAAATCTTCTTTCAGACTGTGGTATAAACCAAACAGATTTTACAGGTGATGTTTAGTACTTGCTCTTGCCAACCTCTGAGTTCAAAAGTCTCCAGACTTCCGTGGTTTAGGTTTTGTCATGGTACCTTTCAGTGGTGTTTTGCACAGTAGGTGACTAAATTGCTTTTCTCTTGGTTGGTGTCCTCATTCCAGTGGTAAAGGGGATGGTTTTGGTTTTCATCAGTAAATAGTCTCACCCCTTTTTCTTATATATTTTTCGAAATAAGAGAAATATATATGATGCCACATTTTTACATTAAGCACTTCCAAATCTCATTAACTGCAGCTTAATAAATGCAATCCTGCTATTGGTACTATTTGCTTTCAGGGAGGTAAAAAATTATATGTTTCTAATGCAGACAAATTGCTTTCGGATACAACATATGACCCAGCATACTCAGGATACAGAATAATCACTAAAAAGCTATTTGCTCTGCTTTTCCCTATAATCTTTTACCAGAATATCAATGTTGTACTGGAAGTAATATAAATACAGCACAACACATTGATCTCATTGGGGTTGCTGCTGCAAAGAGGTTATACATATTTTTCTCCTAAGGCCTCTTCTAAAATGCTTTTTCTCACTCTTCCCCTGTCAAAAGACCTTGTTTCAACATTGTTACCACAATTATTACTACATTAAGCTTGGTCTGCTATTACAAATACATTTCATTCCTCAGTTGGGAAAGTATTCAAAACTTCAGTAGCTCATATAACAAAGAGTTCAAGTGTTCAGAAACAGAAGAATATTGTACATACTCATATAAGGCATTAGGACAACTACAGATGTTTCCCTTAAGGGCACATTGCCTGAATTGAAGCACTAAATTCCACTTGTACCTAAACCCATTTACTATATGCTCCACTCAGTTGCAGGTGCATTTATTACATTAATATTAATGGCAATGTTGATTTTACGGGTAAATCCCTCTCTTGGACAGATCCATCACTAAGGAAAGTTCTTATCACTAATATCCAATAACTCTGAGAAGCTCTGGTCCTATCTGAGCTACTGGATGGCAAAGTAACGCACACACCCCAAACACATCAGACTTTCCATGCACATCTATAATAGCTGAAACATATGTTCCAAAAATGACCACTTGGTAACTGAGTTTAGAAAACAGCAACTGTCAATAGAAAATAGTCACCAAGAGGCATCCTTTTTTCAGTTAAAAGCTGTGGGTTTATCTGATTTGTTGCTGAACTTTGCTGTTCTTTATATCGAAATATTCACCAATTTGATTTTCACTAAAAAAAATGAGTGTGGAATCAGAATTTCTGGATTTTATAGATATATTTATAGATTTTAAATTAGACACTGATCACCCTCACTGGGATGAATAAATAAATTAGCCATGACTTTGCATTTTGCACTTATTTCCTCTTCATCTAGGCCACCTGTGCATGCTGTAGTTGCCTGATTCAAGACATGTGGAATATCAGCTGAGTGAATTGATCATATGAGGTTCTGTTGGCCACTTTCGTTATTATTTGCCTTGACAACAGCATACATCTTGTGAGTCAGGCTTCCAAAGGTATAGATTTAAAACCAAAAAGTCTGCAACAATTAAGACCACCTTTTTCAATGCTTAATCTATATGTTAGCAAGGACACCTGGCCCTCCTATTTGGAAGCATAGGTTACACATTTGGAGCTAACACGAAGAGATGTTTATCTTAGAGGTGACTCTTCCTTTGCAACTTATTTCTTGCAATCCTATTCTGTTCATTTTAAGTATCAAACTTCCTCCACCCTCTTCTTGCTAACTTTGTCTTTTATTTTTATCAGAAGATGACAGTTTTGATAGGATTGACTTTCTAGTACTGACAGTTCTAGAAGAGCAAGGATATTTGATGCATAGCTTAGGCAGAAAAAAAAAAATCCATGTTAGGCATTTGTTTATCTATCACTTGTTTGAGAAGATGATGTTGCATTTCCAATCTTTACCACAATAAGGCTCTTTTTCTTATGGGAAGAAAAATAAAATTATAGGCATCTAAATAAACTCTAACTCAACTTCTCGAAAATAATCCAGTTATCATTCTTTAAGGCTTGAAAAGAAAATTTCTTCCTTATGTACTTAAATTGGCTTACCAACATTAGCACAAGCTGTACACTGCTAAATGCGTACTGCTAGTTGCTAGTAAATCAAGTTTGCATTTTACAACTGACATAAATGTTCAGTTTTTCTGAAATACAATTCACAGCTATGCTTCCACTGACAAGTGTGCAAGGTTTTCACTTTGTCTTCACCATGTGAAATTTGGAGGTATTTTAGATAACTTCATATGTCAAGGTAGCTCAAGTTGGGGGCCAAAATGTATTGTTCCACAGGCACTAATTTCCTTACTAAGACAAAGCATTATATTGCTTCACTATAGTGAATTGTTGTCTTGAAACATATTTTTATGCATTATGTTCAAGGTTTCTTTTAACTGTAGAGATTAGAGACAAAAAAAAAAAAATTCTTGCTCTTCTTAACCTTTGAAAACAAAACTGAGAATTTTTAATATGTTGTAATGCAAACAATCAATGTAGTATAATCGCACTTTTAGTAGGAGAAAGTATACTTCAGTATATGACAAGATCTAGAAGACAGCTTATAAACACTATTAGGCAGAAATCCCCTTCCTGGATTTGTATTCCAATCTGTCAAGAAGTTTCAGTACCTCAAAAGTAAGTAAATAAATATCTTCCAAACTTCAGACACTAGCTTAATAAAACTAACAGAGGAGAACACATTCATTGAAATTAGTAGAATGCAACAAAATAGTTTCAAAATAGTTTGTAGACTAATTTTCATGCCTCAGAGTACTTTAATATTGTTCCTACCCAAAATAAAATTTTCTGGTGAAAAACTCTAAATACTCAAAGGAAATATGTACAGACATTATGAAAACAAACTGGAAATATACAGACATAGATATATAAACAAACTTTTTTTTATTTTCTAGAGGTAGAATTTAAATGATCAAACCAATAGGACCCCCAGTCCAAAAAAAGACTGTTCAAGAACACTTAATAAAACAGATGATACTGTTCTGCTACCTGTCAAGGGGCAACAAGTGTTAATTATAATTGTGAAGCTAAAATGTAAAGTATCTGAAATACAGAATTAAGTCCTAACAGATTTTCACTTCTGTGTGGTTCAGTTCAAAGTCACTGTGAATTGGCATTAGATGTGAAAATAAAAATGAAAGTTACTCTAAACCCTACAAAAAGCTTGATCAAATATCAGTAACAGATACATTGAATAAGCAAATAAGTAAAACAAGAACCTTTCAAATATCTATTTTGGCAAACTATTAAAAATTAATTCAGCTGAAATATAACCTATCGAAAGCTAGTGCCTGGAAATGGCAAATAAAATAGATGCCTTGGTTACTATAAAACTAATAGCATAACTTCTGACTACGTGCTACTTTCTGTTATGAGGAATCTAAGGCTTTGGAAGTGAATCCTTCTCCAGTAAAGTTAAAAAAACCCCAACACAATAATAAAAACAAACAACAAAACAACACTCCCCCCCTCCCCCCACTCCCTTGGTAGGCACAGTTCTCATTTTGAATTCACATTAGTTTCACCTATGGAAGAGCTGAACTTATTTCCCTACCTGAAATGCATTAAGAACCACCAACAAAGTGCTGAAATTGGATTCAAAAGGGCAGCACCTTGCATGTACAAGAAAGTTTTCCTTTAACTAATTCTCAGCATTAGTTGATTTTTCTGTACAGGTCATGTTGCTCCTCTAGATAAGCAAAATATCAAAAAATTGCCAGCAGATATAAAAGGCCACTGAGTAATATCTCTCTGATTTCAGAAAGAAAACCACATCATCATAAACTGAAATGGTCATGCAAGCTCTATCTTCATGTCTCTATTTGTTCGCTACCCCAACTTTGTAATTCTAGAAGAAAAGTCTTAACTTCTGATAAAACACAGTCCTTCTGTTGTGACAGCAATTTTACAAAGAAATAAACTTTTCAATAATCTAGGTACAGAAGTAGAAAATCACTTAAAGTGGTGGGAATTGATAGATCCATAAGGCCTTGTGCAAATCACTTTTGAGAAAGGGCAGTTTGATTAACAAACAACGCTGGCTTTTTATTTTTAATAAACTATTAAGCTGTCCTTCACAGCTTTCACAGATTTGAATGCAGATTTGCAAATAAAATAATTCTTACCTAAAGAAAAATGGGAATTACATTTAGACTTCATATTAATTGCACAGATTAAAGCACAGGAATACAGCAAGTTTGCACTGTTATGTTTGTGTACTTGGATGGCTTGTAGAGCTTTTATTTTCTCAAGGAAATGGCTTTTCTACTTTTAGTGTCCTTAACAACTAAAATTTTGTCAGAGGAAAAGCTAAATCAAATTCTGTTTCCAGCCTAACTAGCTACGAAACATAACTATGTACACAATGCTGCCACCTTTCATGGTTTTATCAAAAGCTGCAGAGCAAATGGTGGTTTTCCTCCAAGGTGAGGGTCAGAGATATATGTGAGCTCCCACTTTCCCTAATGTGCCAGAGACAAAACTGTCAGAGAAAAACCCTTGCAAAACATGAGGATTTGAAAAGTCACATGGTTTTCCAGTGCTTGGGGTTCAGCAATGCTCGTGTGAAACTTTATGAAACAGTTAGCTTTGGAAATAGAAATTATTCCTTTTGAGAAAATACAGTATTATTAAGTATCAGCTAAAGAAACTCTCTGTGAAGATGACCCACTTACGAGTTTTTTCCTCATCTCGTGTTATTACAAACCACTGCTAAAACTGAATAGTTTAATACAAGGTTTATGTTGAACCATCTAAAAGTATCACTTGGCTTTCTTAGATGTCAAGTATCATCACACTTCTATTTGCAAAGAGAAACAAGAAAGATAAGTTTAAGTTGCACCTGTAATGCAAACTTAACCCAAGTAATTGGAACAGAATTCATTTGCCTCATTGTCTGCCTAACACCTCCTTCCTCTCTCTATGTTCCTGATTTTATGGCTCAGTTTTATCTCATTTACGTATGCCATTGAATGGCACTCCCTCAGCCCAGAATCCTGGTGTGCAAACACAACCCATGTTTACTGCACTTGACCTACCAGGCGTTCTTTAACAGATAGAATGGTCATTCAGGCCTATTTTGCACTTGAGAAGAAACGATTTTTGTTAATCATGTTAGAAGAGATTTCAAAGGCGCATGACTAAGAGAGAAAAATCAATGGAATCTGCATTCTCAGCACACCTTGATTTCTTGGAAAAAATGCCCCTAGTGTTATCTCTACTTAAGTAATTACTTCTATCTATATTTGTTATAAATATTTCTTTGTTTTTATATTTATGAAGTAATCTAGAATACAGGAATTCACTACTCCTTATTTCCTTCTCATAGATATTTCATACACTCCTATAGTTAAAGTCCATTTTTGAGGTTTCTCATTAATACATCCTTAGTTGTTTCACAACTCCACCATGTAGTTTAGATATTTTTGCTCATTTAAAGCAGAGAGAGAGAGGTGTTCATTGCTATTTCAAAGGAATAATTTTCAATCTAGTTCTGTTGCAGTAAATTACTGAACTACAGTTTGAGTAGTTCGGAGCTTTTCTAAGAATATTTCTCTCAGTTCTAACTGAAAACAATATGCAGAAAGCTTTCAGGGTTTTTTGGGCCCAGTCCTCACTAGGCCTGTATTCAAAGCAGTTGGCTATTTCCTGCTTTACACTGATACTGAATGTACAGTACTAAATATATAATATATAGGCTTAGACTATCCTTCCCCAAGATGTCGCTGCTTGTTTCTTGCATAATGTGTTTTATGCTTTGCTTAGGTTTGATTTCATCTCTCTTAAGTGTTCTCTTTCAGTCTTGAGCAATTTACTGTCTACTAAATATTATGGATTTATTTTTTCCTGACTTCAGAAAGATTTAGAGATGTCAGCTTTTTTAGTAGTGTCAGAGTTGCCAGGTACCTCCAGTAGAAAAAAAAAAAAAGTTTGCACTTTAGAAGGGTTTGTAGACATACTTTTAATGTAATAATGCATATTAGATGTCAGAAGTGACCAGGTACTTTCATGTAATATCTTTGCAACCGAGTGCAAGAAGTATAAAATCATAACAGTGTAAGTCTACTGGAATTAAACTTTTTCCATCTCTCAGATCCATCAGAAGAACATACTCAAATTATCATTGATCATTTTGTGGTGTAGATTTGAAAAAACTAAATAAATCATGCTAAAAAATCAAGGTTATATTACCTTATTTCCATTCAGTTACTTATTTGCTTTCAGTGGAATTCAATAGCATTTAGGGTAGTAGTAGTATTAGCTACCTGGACCCAGCCTTACAAAAAGTTACCAAACTGATAATCACATGGCAGTCAGCGCTACTTAGAGATTTGCAGAAGGCACAATTTTTTTTTTTAAAGTGCTACTATGATAAGAATAACTCAAACATGAAAATAAAAACTACTGATACCATAGACTATGTTTTAAAATTATAATACACAAGTGACAGAACTGGGTTAAAAACCTAGAGTTTGCTTAAGAAAGAATAATCACATCTCAGCGATCTCTTCATTGACTCTGAGTACTCATATTTTAGACAAGAAATACTATTTCTTAACTAATGCAGTGCTTAAAAACAATGTACAAAATATGCATGAACAACAGAGAAAAGTAAAGGAACAAATTCTATGCCACCACATCTCTTTCCTCTCCTTTGCATATCACACAGAAATAATAAATTTATTAGAGAAATTTAGGAAGCATCATAGCTTATAACTTGATTTTCAGATCCTTAAAAGACTTTTGAAATGTCTAGTTCTGAATCACATGGATATTATTCTGTTAGCTGATATGAATGCAAGTGGAAAATGCAATATTTTTTGGTGGCTGGTTTCATCATGTTCTACTGTATAGAAACTGTGGGAGTGTGTCATTTCCAGACATGTTTACAGTGTCTTCAAGACATGAAGATAATCTTAAAACATCATAGATAGATATGCTTATTGAGTGAACCAGGCAAATTTTAATTCTTCAGTAGCAACAGTGATAAGTTATTAATTGTTCCTTAGGTTAGAGGTCTTGATTAAAGGATTTGGTTGTCTTGGATTGAAAGTATGACTGCATTCAGTTTATTTCTTTGAAATATCCAATTTTCACTGATCTCAGAAAAAAGTATTTTTCTAGCCACTGCTCCTTCTCCAGATGCCTTCCAATTTCTCTCTCCTCTGTACTTGAGCAGCTCTTTTATTTGCACGAGTACTTATGCACACATTAATCCCAGAACTCCCAATTTTACTCTTCTGTTCCTACCCTCTCATTTTATCTAGTCCATTTGACAGAGTGGAAAATTTCATTCTCCAACTTTTTATCTTCCTTGAACACCTTTCTGGGTGCTCTTTAAGGTGATTAAATTTCTATTCCTTTCCTCTAAGTGTTCTCATCCTTTTTTTTTTTTTTCCTCCAACATATGATCTCATTCACTTTGAAAACTGTATCAACATCAGAAGTCCTACTCACAAATGCTCTTTCATTGGAAATCTGCTTTCTAATATTGCTTTTCTTTTTGCCCTTAGTTGCTAGTTTTACTAATAGCAACAAGTCTAAGGCACTAAATCAACATTTTCTTTTCTTCTTAGAAAACTTTGATAAATCCAGATGAGTTACCTTCTTTTGTACTTTTAAGTTACCAACTATATATCTTCACATATATTACCCATATTTTAGTTCAAAACTCATGTATTTGCTCTGAAGAGATACTTTTAACTCTAGTTCTGACATTTCTATACCCTTGTTTTCTCCTGGTTTTGCAGTGTCAAAAAGTTGCAAGTAATCAATAAACACTGCTGTTTCTTGTATCAGGCTTTGCTCAGAGCTGAGAGATTCACGCTTCAGCTTCTGCTCTTTGTCTAAACGTCTGTGGGTGGAAGTGGAAGAAAGAGAAAGCTATGTGCGTATTAAACAGGCCACATAATGTACTGTATAGCACAAGATAACTCTTATTTATGCCTAACAAGAGCCTAATCAACATACATCACTGAAATTAGTTCTTATTCTTTGCATGCTAAATATGTAACGTATTTAAGGGAAAACCAAAGTCGTGTAACAAGTGCACATGAAATTGCACCAATTCAGCATACAGTAGACACTTTAAATGGAGTATATAGCAACTTGCACTGATTTGAGATCCTGTCAGGCTGTTAGGAATGGCAGAACCAGGTGCTAAACAGGGAAGTTTCTGATTAGTACTCTTTCATGATGTCTGCCTTTGCTACTCTATCCATTTTTCAGACCTACTGAAAGCTAAACAAATATAAGCTGTATTTCTATATGTGCTCTCTTTTATGATCAGGTTAAGCCATCATTTATGTAATGGCTGAATTTGACTTGGAGGCTTTCAAGGGAATTTCAACCTATTCCATGAGGTAACTGGACAAAAATTATCAGTGCTTTGAACTTCAGGATTCAATCATGTCATTATTACTTATTCCAACTGGTTCCAACTACTTTTACTACGAATCCCTGATTTTTACATATAGCCTATTTGAAAGCCTATGATTTCTTAAAAAATATGGCAGCATTACAGAATTATGGTCAAATATTTATTCTGATATGCTTACAGTACTGTCTGAGAAGACATTCTGGAACAGATATTTATCACTATGGTGATGACAGTTTCATTAAGTCTTTAGTACTTTAGGCTATGTATAACCTTTTTGGTAGAACTTCCATATAATTAGCCAACAGTCACAGAGTTATTACTGTTTCCACAGCTGTCCCATCAAATTCTAGAGGCACAACAGGCACATTTTTCAATTCAAATGAGCATTACACGGTGATCTTTCATTGCTGAAACTCTTAAGTCACTTTGTTTTCCTTTTTCTATATTAACTTTTGGGGTGGTTTTGGCATCTTCGAACTCACACTTTTGATAGTACTAGAAACACAATTATGTCTTTCACTGTCAAAACACTGCATTGCAGTTTATTTTTGTTCACTCTTTAAGACCTTCATAATTTTTTTCCTAACTAAATAGGAAGAATCACGCTAAGCAAAGCATCCTGAGTAACTATTCAAGAATAAAGAATCAATATGAGTTCCAAATGAATATATCAGAATAGGAAAAAAACCCTGAAAAAACCTCTTTCTGAATATTTCACTCTGTCTTGTATCTGTGACATTATCTTTTCATATCCTGTCCAAATGCTGTACCCCAAACTCTACCAAAAACTGTGAGCAAGCCACAGAATCACAGAAAATAATGTTTGCAGAGATGGGTTGCACAACACAGAAGAGACAGAATCCATGTACTGCTTAATCCTACTGCTACAGCACAAACACAGTCTACCAAGTGTATTTGAAAACAAAAAAAATTAATAATTAAGGCTAATCTTACAAATTACAAAAATTAGGAATTCTCTGCTTGTGAATATCAGGCATTTCAGCTGAAGTGAGCATGAGAAAATGAAAAGGAAACATCAAAACCAGAATATTTTGAACCATTTTCAGTAATATTTTCAAGCAAAACCCAAAATCGCTGCTATGCTCACAGGCCCTTGACTCTTGTCCTTCATTTCAGCCACTCGCTGTCTAAGTGAGATTGCACTGCAGTTTGGTGGAGGTAGTTGAGAAGGCAGAGTCAAACCACAGCAAGACTTCTGAACGATGTGTGTCATATCCTTTCCATTTCAGGTGTTTACTTAATGCAAGTCCTGACAATTCACTTTATCCAGCTTATGGAGAGTATTTTAATTTATATCAAGATGACACACAAGAAAAATATGGGGGGGGAGAAATAGATATATCTTGTAAGCAGCTGAACAACTAGAAGTTGAAGTTTCGTGGGAAATAAATGCAATTTCAAGTCTTCAGTGAACTTCCACAGGAAGGCTGAGAAAGTAACTTTTCAAAATTGTGTCTGCTATGTTCAATCTATATAGATTACTACAAAATAGGCCTGCAGTTTGGATCACTGTAGTGAGTATAGCTTTTCTATAAAATGCCTATGGAGAACATCCTTGTTAAAAGAAATCATGATTTTATGGGCAGTATAACAAAAAAAACCCTCTTGAAATTATTCCTTTCCTATGCTCTGAATACGAGACATGAATTCGCCTGTTTTTCGAGCTTTTATCTTGAAGATATATTACATCACATTGCATGATAGAACCACTCTAATTCTATTGTTTTAGAAAGCTTATGCAGTTCTTTGAAGAGAGTAAGTGAAGGAAAAAAAAGCCTTAGGGTAATGGAACATGTACTGCATGAGTGTAAGTGTGATAGATGTACAACATCTGCTGTGTCTTCTCATCTCACACCATCTGTGTGACTCAGCTCCTTCTCTCACATCTCATTTTGAGACAAGAACATTGGACCTTACATCTCATCAGTGCTGAACGTGGCGTCATCTAAACCAAGGTGAGAAATACATTTCCTCAATATGGCAAAAAATATCATTTTGAATGTTTTTGTCTCATTGTAATAAATCCCCCCAACAAGACAAATAAAATATCATTTCTTAACTTCTTTGATGAAGACCAATGAAACTTCCACCTTGTTGCTGGATTTTCAATAATACAAATAAACTAGCACTCCATCGGCATTTTTAAACTAACCACTCCAGCCTTCCTTCTCAAGTGGAGAAGGGAAGAAATGGAAGAAGGGTATCTAGAGTGGATGAGTTTCATAAACTAAAGGAATATTTCTCAGCCTACCAAGTTACTACAATGACATAAATTGCTTGAATTTTGTTCATAACTTTTACAAACTTAACTAAACAGGTCCAATCTACACTATCTACTTCCTTCTTTCCAAAGCAGACGCTTTGGCCTTCATCACTAGAAATATTTTGGTAGTACTACCCATAAAAATAAAACACTGTTAGCATGCACACAAAGTCCTGCTGAACAAAATACTGGCCAACGGAACCTATCCTAGCCCCAAGAGGTTTTCTGTCATAAATTTAGCATTTGAAAACACCCTTCATAACAGCAATCTTGCTGTGGAAAGCAATTTTGTTAGTGTTTGGAGTTTGTACTCTACAAAGAAATTCTGACAGTTTATATTCTGACTCTGACATGCTCTAAAAGATCTTTCACGTTAAAAGCATTTTTTCAATACCATGTCTAAGGAAACTCAAAAAAAGAAACATTTCACAGCCTTTAATTTTTCCAAGGTTTGGATTCAATTGAGCCTTAACAATTTTATAAGACACAATAGGGGAAAACTACTTTCTTCTGTTACTTTGTGGGAAAGAAAAAATTTCAATACCTCCAGTACTTCTGTTTCTGCTATGCGGACAACTTCTGTAATCCACATTTTGTCATCTGAGAACAGCAGTAGGCTTTTTAAAAAGCAGACTTTTTTTTGTTTTTATTTTATTTTGCTCAAATAGCTTAAAAAAAAAAAGTTATTCTTGCTCAGCTCTGTAGATTATATAACAGTTTTATATAAAGTACCTTTTAATATTTAGCAAGTCCTACATAATAGCTTTTAGTGCTTTTAAATGAGAGATTAGATATTGGTCTTTTTTACAGTCATTCCAGCATCATTTGTGATTTCTTGTATATGTCTAAATTGTGTCAACAGAATTAAGAGAGAGAACCTGCTATACACAGTATGCTCTATTATAAAAAATGTAGTGACCTTCAAAACCTTACTTCTTTATAAAAATGCTGCAAGAATTTCTGCAGCATATTTTCTATCTTGTTGCTTTTCAATGAGATGCTCATTTTATCAAACAAAATAAAGCCCTTGCATATATTTGTGTATCCATTTAGTTTTGTTTGATGTATTTACATATAAATTTATTAATAAATAAATTTGAAAAGAGATGGAGTTCTTTTCAATTGCTCTTATCTATATTATTTGCCAATGGTCTAACAGTTATTGTCTAGTATATTCATGACTGGACAGTTTAATACAATTAGAACTGGATTCTTTTGAGTGCAGACCTGTGTATAGAACAAATCACAACACAAAAAAAAAAATCCATAGGAAAAAAAATCCATGGAAAAATCATACTCTCCTGTGACAAAAAGTAGATGAGCATACTAGATATCACTCTTTGATATGTTTGTCCCAAGATCTTTCCTGTACATCAGGTTTTTATGGTATTGGACCTTCAGACTGCTGAAATGTGGCAAAGCCAGCTCTTAAGTACCTGAAGTTGTTGACAGCTGTAGCTAAATATGTCATTCCTTTTATTTCACATACATTGAGTCCTCAGGCTTTATCAACTTCTGTATAATAACTAACGAAACATTCAAAGCTGTGACAGGCTACAGAAAGCTCCACAGAACCACTTGCATGCCTAAGCCTGAAATACTTATGTTCTCATCTTCATTTCCTTGGCACAATTAACACAGGAAAGATTTCACCAGGAAGATTTTGGGGGAAGGTCTCCTTGCTGGCACAACTACAAGCAGGTAGGGTTTAACAGTTCTGAGCAAATTGACAGTGAGCAAGATTCCTGTGACATGGCTTGGATTCTCCCTCATGGGCCTCTGAGCCGTTTTGCAGGGCCCACCTGAAGGGCAGCCAGCATGGTGGCACTCCTTGTTAAATATTCCTTGAGGAGAGAGTGACAGTGCTGCTCACCTTTGTCCCCAAAGGACCCAGCAGTGAAAACCAGTCTTCTCTACGCCATGCATGCTCAACTCTCTCTTTTCCTGACAGTGTGCCAATCATTAACTTACAGGTTTTTTGGTTTTTATTATTTGGGTTTTTTTCCTTGTTTTTATCAACAGTAATTAGAGAGCAAGGTCTCAATCCTCTCCCTCCCAGGTGAGTGTACCAAAACCACATATCTGTCACTTGCCTTGGATCTGCCATGGTATTAGTTTCAAGTCATGCAGAGCTCTTTTATTAGACTCTACTTCATCAAATATGAGCAATGCTGCCAGCATTGATCCTGTTTCCTACACAAAAATCACAGAGCTAAGATCAAGACCTGATCTGTGTCACAGAAATTCATATCAACAGGCACTCTCAAGGTATTCAGAGACCCTGAACAACAAGAAGTCTGGAAAACACATGCCTCAATACTGTGCCATAAAGCTGTTCTGATTAATTTCTCCCTTGCCTTACTGCCTGCATTTCTCAAAATCTTTCCTGTTGATCCAGGGTTTGCAGTGAAGAGAAGACCTCGATGGTAATTCGCGCATCCAATTTTCACCCTATATGACAGTACTGCAAAAAGGAATTCTCTGGATGGGGTAAACTGATCCTGAGTCATCCACAGATGGCTTCAGCTGCCAGACGTGTTGTTTCAGTAGGGCATCCCATAATCCTCACCTCTTAGCAACAGCACCTATTAGCAGCTATCATTTCAGATAGCCACAATGATTTCAAAAATAAGTGGTTTCCCTCTGTTAAAAGCTGTTTGTATTGGTTCCAGGAACAGGCTTTCTCACTTTCTGAGACTGTTCAAAAGCTATACTACTTTTAAGAAGTTTATATGATAGTCACTGAATCATTCTGAGAGTAGCAGTCTTCCAGAATTCTTTATTAACTGCACTCCACCTGAAGCTGGACATGTGCTGGCTTCTTTGTCAGTTGTTTCTGTCACAGCAGGCAGTTCTCAGCAAGCTTTAGATGCTCTTCCCCACCCTCACTATATGCTAGACAATTTAACATGTTTCTCTCACAGTGACTGTACGCAAGGATAATAAATGACTAGCCATTTCAAATCCTGCCGTGTGCCTCTGGCATTTTCCTCTTGATGATCTCAAGAGCACTATTAGCACCAAATATACACCTGTGGCTAAAAGATAAAATAGCAAAGTACCTTCTTCTCTTGGAAGAATGCCTTGCAGCACAAGACTCATTAATCTCCCAACTATTTTGTTTGGGTGCTCCCATCCATACGCTTAAGAACGACCCTACCTTTCATCTGATGCACAAAGCAACACTCAGTGTAAACTGGTTCTCTCCACAGCTGTCCCACTCCCCTTCTAAATCTTCTGGAGCTGGAAGAGTTGCATCATAAAACTTTCATTTAATCTTAATTGAGCATCAACCAAGGTATGACAGAAGCATTATCTCCCTGAGATCACCAAGACCAACATTTTCCAAGTGCCATTTGAGAGAAGTGCCAAGTTATAAATTTCTTAGTACAACCAGGCAGTCCCAGAGCATTCCTGACCCCCCTCAGTACTAATAAAGTGCCAGGTATCAACTTTGCTATTTTCTTGTTATGGGGAATGCTTTTGCAGTTCCAGCATGCTGGGCAACATCTGCTGAAGCTGCTACTGTCTCTCTCATGTGCCACAATAATCTGCTTCCTATGGAAAAGTTAATGCCAAATAGAGAGAAAAGAGAGACAGATCAAAAGGGTGAAAATCGGTAAATTTTTTGCCATGGGCTCAAGTTGAACAAGTGAAGATGAAAGAACAGGTAAGCAGAAGAGCACCTCTGTTATTGGTCTCATCAATGCTGTTTAAGTCTCTGCCAACTTGCTCAACTAATCTTCCCTCCATTCTGCAGGTTGACACCAAACACAAATAGCAGCTGCAAAGCCGGCATAAAAATTCTAGAATTCAAATCTCTAGATGATGATTCAGTACAATGGCACAGTCTTGATTCTTTCTCTTGTCTATTTATTGTGGCAAGGCTAGCAAGAAACCATTCCAAGCAGATGAGCTTGGAGAGCAGAGCTAAATAAAATTTAATAAACTGAGCTAGTTAGAAAAAACAGAGGAGTAAGGGTGAAAGACATCAACTTCTGATAGAGATTAGAATCAACCAGAAAAAACAGCTACCTTTTGAAAAGCAGTTCAGAAAAACTAAAGTGATTCAGTCAGGTGAGGACTCTTCTGTTTCACTATGTCTCAGGACAGTTTAGGGCTGCAAATTCCTTCACAGAACTTTCCAGTGTTCTTCATAGTTTACTTTTACAATTCCAATATGCTTTTACAGTTCCAGGCTAAAAAACAGTGCCAGAACTGTGACCACTCAACTAGTTTACTTCTCAGTGACCCAGGGGAAGGTGAAGGCTAGGGCAGGTAGATAAATACAAATATAGTAAAATAAACTGTAGTTTATAGAACTGCATCTCCCACATGGCATGCTGCATGCAATCTGTACCTATCCTCAACCCAAAAAACATATCCCCCAATTCATTAAATTTCAAGCAACATGTAAATTTTGGTTTTTGTGTCTATGTCAAGCAGATTAAACTCCTCTTTCACTGTATATTTATCCTCCAGCTGGCTACAGTCAACTTGTTTCTGCTCAGTTTTGATCAGTTCACAATGCCAACCCTGCCTGCAAACACAACAATTTCACCAGCCTCAGTGCAGCTGCCAGCACACCACTGCCTCCCATGACTCTGCTCTGCCCCGGTCATACTCAGTTTCCTCCCCTTGACTAAGCAGCTCCAGCACCACTATTCATTCTTGAAAGAATCATATTCCAGGTCTTTATTCCCTGTCCCAGGAGTCTACCTTTACTCTTTCATCCCAATATTTCTCCTCATGAAACCAACTAAACATAGGGATTTCATCCTGGTCAGTTCAGTTGCATTATATTCTGATTAATATTTAGCCCCTTTACCCAATTTGAAGGCTAATCCTTTGGGCACCTCTCTATAATGAGACCATGCCACAGATAGAGCTGGAATAACAAAAATGGAAACTTGCAGATTTAGATCAAGAGTGAAGTCATATGCAATTAAAGAGCTTCTTTGGTTAAAAAACATTACCACATACACAAATCTTCTACTCTCATTTCCTCTCTCAAATAAAAATTAGGCATCATTATGCTCATTGCCATGTAAAATTTAATTCAACTTCACTTACTAGCTGAAGTAACATGGACCATAACAACTAATCCACAGAAGCCTTTCAAACTACACTGTCCTTTTTCCCAATTTCACTTTCGTATGGCTAATAACTGCAAAATATGCTACCATAAAGCATATGTTGAATTTGGGTCTCTCCATGTACATATTCCTCAGTACACTTGATGACCTTGATGCTGATTATTGTTTCATTCCTCTGTGAAAAACAAGGATTTAAAAATACTGTATGTGTTTGTGATTATTAATTCCATGTCTTCTACATTCTTATCAAGTCTACTTAATGATTTATTCCCCCTTGATTAACTTGAAAACTATTATTAGCTAGCTATATTAGCTACCTATCTTATTACATGTTAGGAAGGTTCTGCACTAAAGAAAACAGGGACTCAGTTGTCCTTGATGTGCTCCTGTTTATCATTCTCAGATTTGTAATAATTCCTGCCAGACCAGCCTTCCTTTATTCCCTGAGATTTTTGTTTTTTAGTACAAAGTGCTCTCATCAATTATGTTTCATTTGGGGATGAAATATTCATCAAACTATCAAACCATTACTATTTCATAACAATTTACATTATCTTCACACTTAAATGCTAAGGTTTAAAGTTTTGGGTTTTTTGTGTCCATCCCCCTTGACATACATATCTGCCTTTCCAATCCCTTTGCTTTCAGCTCTGTGAACATCCTGTACCAAGCAGGTCAAACATTCCCATCTGTCCTGGGTTGCAGTGTATTCTATTACCATCTTCAGGAGCTGTTAAAACTAGGTGGGGCTGTGTCCCTTGCCTCCTCTGTCTGGACTATCTTCTGTTAATAGGCCAGCTGTTGAAACCAGGTGGGGCAGGGTTCCTTATCTCTCCCATGACCCATCCTCCCTCTAGGGGGGATATCTCCTGTTAATGGGCCATCTAGTCTCACCACATTGACTGATAAAATTACATCCTCCCATTGTGAGATGCTCTGCCCAGAGGGAGGAACCAAGCATCCCATCCTGGATATAAGCTAAGATTTCGAACACCAGAGTCAGCCCTTACCTACTGGATTCCCAGAGGACAAGAGCTACCACTGGACCTTCAGCTGAAGACCAGACCTTTTCTACAGGATCACTGCTTCAGCAGAACCATCACTCCTGGAGGACTGCAGCCACCATTTTATTAGACTGCTACCAACACCCTGACTGACAGGGTGTCAGGTTGTATCCTGACTCTGTCAGTGGTTTCTTTTTTTGTACTATTGCATTTATTTTAGTTTTTCCTATTAAATTGTACTTCTGACTGGGAGTTTCTCACTGGTTTTGCTTTCAAATCAGCACACCATCAGAGCAAGCTCCTGAACAGCTAAACACAAAACCCTCTCCATGATCCATTTCTTCTTTCATACTAAATATAACCTTATATCCATGTTTTACAAACCAACTCCTTTTGGACATACTTGTGACTTAGTGACTAACATTTCAGCATACAAAACTCCAGGTTCCACACGTACACTTTCTTTTTGAATGCATTTTCCTCTACCACTGAAGTGGAAAATACTTGTTACCACTGCATCGTCCTTACAGAGGAAAAAAATCCCAAACAAAACATCCTTCTGCTTAAAGTCAAATAACTATTAAATTTTTTGAAAACAAAACAAGAAAGCCTCCACATGCACACAAACCCATATCAAAATGACATTTCTGTGGAGTGCTGTTTGTCTTTCTGGAAGTGTCAACCCAGTTAGCTGACTTTCTTACACACAGTAAAAATCTAATAAAGGACTAATCCCACTCCAAAACTCAGAGGTATCTCAGCTCTATCAGTGATGCTTCTTCACGATGGTACTTCAGAACCACCACTTTAGCAGTCACAGAAATTCATTTTATGCACTGTTCTTCACAGCTTCTAGTCACATATATCTTTATTTATCTAAATAGAACTTAGCCCATACAAAAGTGGCGCCTTTAAGACTCTAGTAAATTATGCTTAGACTTTTTGTAGATAATTTGCCAGATTCAAATGCCCTTTCAAGGAAACCAAACAGACCCTCATTCATTCATGAGCTAAAATTCAGCATGTATTTTTGGCAGATAGGCACAGACAAAACAGATGGAGATAAAAAAAGCCAAAAAAAAAAAAAAGCCAAAAAAAGAGCTTGATTTTGTATTTCTCCAGGAGCCAGTTCTGCCACATCTTTTGTGAATTTCCTCACAGTTGTTTTGCTGAGATACTATTGTCCACAATCATTGACAGTAGTCAAAATAATCCTCATCCATAATAGGCTTAATGTCTGAGCCAAAACCTGCCTCCTCCAAGTTGTGGTTAATAGCACTGAGCATCAGAATAATCCAGGATGCAACTTGGTGGGGCTGTACTTCTGATGAGCACAGGTGATTACTCCTGCGTGTGTGCACACAGACCTGGGCTTACTAATGCAGAGCTAGAGACAGAAATCTCTCTTCCTTTTGAGTCCACAACCCATTTCTCATTCCTCTCTCCCCTTCAGGTTTATAAGCTCCATCTTGGCCAAGATGAGAGACACAGGGCGCACATCAAATGGGCACAGAGCAACACATGCTTACTTGACTCTCCCTACACATAATTTTCAAGCTGGCAGTCACGCGAACAGGTAGCACACTGACACGGAGGCAACGCCCGTGAGCAGCATCTGCTCTTAGATATTTGAAGATGAGTGTCTCACTCAGCAACAGAGCTCACGGTGTTCTTGCAAGCACAATGAAAAAGGTGTCACTCTATCTTTCTTGAAAGAGGTGTGAGTGTGCACATGGAGAGAACAATAACACACAAACATGCATTGTATTTCCAAGTCTTTTTGGATGCACAAGAAAAGAAAACCAACTAAAACCCTAGGTTTTAATTTTCTTTGAATCCTAGAAGACTGTGCTCTGTTTGCTGCTCTTCTTCCTTGCAGTATTGATGCATAAAATCCTCTACATACTCCTTTGCTATCAAGAGTTGCCAGATTTTCATAGGAATACACTACAGTATGTAGCTATCCTTACAGAACGAAACGAGTACCAAACACCCAAAATTCATAAGTCTAGAAAAATTTTTTAAAAGTTTTCTTTTCTTAGGTTCAAGTGATAACTCGAAGCCGTAGGATCTGTAAAGTGAAACTCAAAAGGGAAAACTAAGGCTACTTGATACTTTTTAAACTAATTTTTCACCTTTCTCATGGAACAATTGAGGTATTATTGCAGTTAAAAAGTAATTTTAAACTGAGCACACCACTTAAACCCAAATATAAACTTCTTCTATCTCAAAACATTTCTTCCTTAAAGATTTTGTTATTGAGGGGCATGAAGGGGAATGTTTGTTTATTTGAGGGTTTTGGGGGTTTTTTTTGTTTTTTTGGTTTTTTTTAAACAGTATTTGACTTTGCTTCCAGTGCACTGCTTGTGCTGTATAAAGTGAAATAAAATCAATTCCATGTATACATCGATGTGTTCCCTTCTGCAAGAAATGCAATGAACAATTTTCCCATTAGTGCAATAAAAATGCAGTTAGTGGCTAAAACCAGAAATATTTTACTTTTTTTAAACAGTGCCACCAATTTTCTTTTTTCTTTAAACACTGTAGGTTTCAAGTGTAAGAAAAAATGATACAAACCCCCATCATGTATATCACATACATCAGCACAACTTAAAACCTGTCTCACTTCTAATCCCCTATATCATATATAAAATACTGAACTGTATCGTTTTGCCAATGTTATTCTTCTGTGAAAAGCTAATTAATTCAGAAGATTGAAAAAAATTGGTTTTCTCTTAACAAGGTAATTGAGAATAATTAATTTACAGCCTTAGACTTAAAACTTTCCTGAGGATGCGTAGTAGATGGTTTTAAAAAAAAAGTATCAGAGAACGTACAGAAAGAGAGAAACAAATATAAACAGTCTTGAATAATAAAGAAAAAAGGAGAATAGATGAAGGATGAGAACAGTATTGGCTTTGACTGGAAGAACTTTTGTTTATCATCACCTATATTTTATCTACTAGTCAGTCCAGAGGTATGATTCCCAGAGGTATGTCTGTCTCTCTCAGCATCATGCTACAAGGCAGTAGATAATACAAAGTAGAACTGTAGTTAAAATTCTTATTATGTGCTGGTTTCCCTACTGTTGCCTCTAAGGCAAAAAAGAGACCACTGAGCTCTATTGTATTGAAGCTTTCAAATGCAATTTCAGCCTAATGCTTTGCATTAATATGTGGCATCTCTGAGTGCTCTGCTCTACTGCTGAAGGAAAGAATGACTCAGGTACTGTGAGAGGCACATCTGTGATTAAATATGGCAATGGTATTTATGCTGCAAAGCCACTGGCAAAACAGATTAAGAATTAATGAGAAGGTTCCACCACAAGAATGGTGGAGTCAATTTATGTAGACAGATTGACAGTATCCCAAAGAGAGAGAAAAGAGAAATTAGCCTAACATCCACATTTCTGCAGATATTGCTAAGTTGTCTTTAATAAATAGAGCTGCACATAGATATTAATCTCTACCACGAACACACAGCTTACTTGTTCAGCTATGTTATGCTATATAACTTAGAGGATGAGATCTTCCAAACAGATATTGACCTGTTTTAGACCTGTATGTGTTCCAGTAACTGATCATACTATTTGTGATTACAAACCTATAGATTAGTCTCCAGAATAGAAAATGTTTTATTTTCTTTTTCTTATCCATAAATTTAAAATTTTTAGTTAGTCCCACTTCTTTGACAAAAAAGATATTATCACTTAATTTTTTTTTTTGAGGAATATTCATAGCTTTTCCTCAAAACTAATGCATAAAATAGCCTCACTTTCCAAAATAGTAATGACATTATAATATATCAACAAAATAACATATTCAAATAAGTAGTTTCCTCATTTTTTAATCAACCATGTTACATTGTGAAAGAGGTTTCAACAACATACAGTTATGGTTCCTTTGCTGCATAGGACTGAATTTCATGTGATATCTGCTCCTCTAGTATGTACTCGTTAGTGCAGTTTCTTAAGCTTTTCATTAGGAAGACTTTTTAATGGAAGACTGGAAGAAGGTAGATATAAATCACATGTTAGAAAGAAATTGTTTAATGCGAGGGTGGTGAGGCACTGGAGGAGGTTGCTCAGAGAAGCTGTAGGTGCCTCATCCCTGGAAATGTTCCAGGCCAGACTGGATGGAGCTTTGAGGAGCCTGGACCAGTGGAAAGTGTTCCTGCCCATGGCAGGGGGTTTGGAACTGAGTGATGTTTAAGGTCTCTTCCAATCCAAGCCATGTGATCTAAACCTAAAGTGAATGAAGACTAATAAAACTGCATACTCACAATGTACCCTAATGTTCGTGGACTGCAGCAATTCTGCAACAGCTAATAGCATCATACAAACAATAGGAACCCTTTTAAAAGGTCTGAATTTTAAGATTAATTAGAAGATTTGAACCATTTTAAAAGACTTGAATGGTAGATAGTATAGACAGTCACATATTGAAAATTTTAGACCTAGACTACTCTTGACCCCAGCGCACTCAAGGGCATCTTTGTAAGTTCATTTTATAGGATTACACAGAGTAGCTTTACCTGGAGTCACTGCAGTGTGGTCCAAAAAACATTCAAAGCTGGAGCAACTTGAATTCTTACTGAATGTGATGGCTCTCCTAAAGCTATCCCACTGCATAAATGCAGACACAGAAATACTTGTTGTTTCTAAAAATGCTGTATATTAAGAGAGACAGTGCTAAAACAGCAATAAGAATGATGCAAAGAAAATTGCAGCTCTTCATCCTAAAAGCCCAGCTCATGCAGTTTAAAAGTTATAAAATGGGAATTAAAAGACACTCAAGAGTTTAATATTTTTTGTTAACTTTTTTTTAAAGTGTTATCAATCCCCTACCAATAATAACACCTACACAAAACACTACAGTTGTTTCCAGAACAGTGTTTTCTTTGCTGTTACCAGTTTCCCTTTCATGAATCACACTATGGAAATTTAGAAGAGTTTTAGTACAAAACATAACAAAAATATTTTTAAGTTATGCAACTTTAATTTTAAAAAGAACTGCGGTCCAGAATTTGAATTTCAGTATCACAGAACGATGATGAAATAAGAGAGAACCTCATGGCTAAGAATGATTTCTTATATAAACTTTTCAATGTGCCTATGCACATACATCACCTTGGGCCCCATTTTTAAAACCCATCGTACAGCAGAAATCCAAATGAAAAGAATATTAAATTATGATCCAACTTAAGATAAAATCCAAATCCCCATTCAAAATTTCACCAGTGAGGTTTGGGGTTTATTTTCATAATCTCATATTCTACCTTATTTATCTTATTCTTCAAAATCTATTAAGGACAAACCTAGTCTTACATATATACATATATATACGTATATACCTATATATAGTGTATATATATATGTACATATATATATAATCCAAGCTCAGACTGAATGACTCTAAATTTAGTACTTATATTTTGGTTCATAAGAGAGTAGATTTACCTCTATCATTCTTTGTTACGACGTCTGTGTCCCTCTGCACTGACCTTCCACGGTAGATCTCTTCTGTACAAATTAAGTTACTGCTTCTGCTTTTCCTCCCCATACATCCCATCCCCACCATGATTCTGCAGGCTCATGTGGAAGGGCACATGGAAGTGGCAAAGCAGTGTTTGTTTGTTTTCCAGAAGGGGGAAAAGGTAAGGACTCATATGAATTGGACAAGATGTCTATTAGAATTGTCACAGACTCTCTACACCAGTCACCATGCATTAAAACTGTCAGGCAGGTGGGCAATTAGCACAATATACCACCCTCTCTATACTGTAGGGCACAGGATTATCACTTTATGCCTCATTGTTTAGCCTGGTCAGCTAAAAACCTTCCTAATTTTCCCAGTTTATTTCTTGAACAAAACCAAAATAAGGTTGTGAACCACTAATTATCTCAGTTTAAAAACTGCTGAAACTGGAATGACCCCTCTGCTTCTGAGCAACCCTGTTTGCTTCTGAACAAATCTTATTTAAGAAAAAGAAGAAAATAAGGGAGAGGTGCATTATTTATTTGGTTGGTTTTTTTGGTTTTTCTTTTTAATTCTGACCACCTTGGTTGCAGATCTCAGGAAGAGGCTCTGTGAGCTCAGGGCCACGTTGAACAGACACGGAGCAGATGAGCAGGCTCGAGTGCTCAGGCAGACAGGGCATATCTTGTGGGGAACAGGACACTTACATTCCTGCTTCTGGTCTTGCAGAGACACTTCAGGAAATATAAAAGGCCAGGGTAAATAAATATGGTTTTATAATGAATCAGTTCTGTTCTCAAAGCACATGCTAAAGTGCCAAATCAGCAGCAGAAAAGAAAATGCATAGTTTATTAGGAAATATGTGATATGCTAATAACTTTGGAAAAGTAGCTGGGGAGAGGGGAAGCAGCCTCTTCAGGCTCCTGTAAGATGTGTATGTCAGGTCTATTCCACATAAATGAGCAGGGAACACAGAAATAGCTCTTTTGGGTTTGTTTTAATAAGATGAGCTTTCTCAGCTCAATTTTTACCTCGTGAGATTAGTTTATAATCTTCAAGCAGAATTTCCCATGAACTTGCAGAAATATAAGCTCATTTGGTTGGCCTATTTGAAGCAATAGAGAGAAGCAACAGAGTCACCTTTCCTGTTGAAGTAAGCTGGATTTGCTTTTTCAGTTGAATGCCACCTAAGGATGCTATTATTTTAAAAGAGATGGTCATTTGGTCTCTGACAGACTAGAACAGAATAAAATATTTCAGATGTAAGGGACCTACAGAGATCACCTGGTACAAGTCAGGGAACAGAAGTTGAAGCACATTAAGAGAATTGTCCAAATTCTCCTAAACACTGTCAGGGTTGGGGCCACCATCTACCATCTCTCCAGGAAGCCTGTCCCAGTGTCTGACCACCCTCTTGGTAAAGAAGTGTTGAACAAAGAGAGGGAATTCATTGTGCATAACAAAACACAATAGCAAATGATGAAACACAAATGGCATATAATTAAATCTTCTTGATGATACAGCATAGACTTGTATCTTCATTTACCTTGTTCTGTTTTTTTGTGACCTATGTAAACATGGATGAAAATGCCTGCAGATCTGTTTGCAGCTTGCTTTTCAATGAACATTATTGAGTCTCTGTATCATATGAAATAAGATTTTTGGCATTTGTTGATTTTTTAATTAATGTTTACTTCTAGCTTCAGTAAGAAGCTGCCTTGCACAGTAACTCAGATAGAGATGAAGATATTTAAACTCACTTCTCAAAAACATCAATATTTCACTCATGCTTACAAGACTTGAGGAATTCTGCAAACTAAAGCATTACATTTGTTGTTTTAAAGACTGTTTTCAGCTGCTTCTAGTACAGCAATCCTTCTGAATTTTGTATGTATGAGGTGTCACTAAGATGAAGTGTTATACCTATTCATGTCAATGTGCACATCATATCATCCTCTATAACCATTCCAAGGATTCATGCCAAGAATAACATATAAAAATATGTAACTCACTATGAACTGCAGTTACGAACACCCTGTTTCCAGTACACTGCTCAGAATGTGAATGATTGCCTATACTATGGTACTGCTTCCTTATTATCATCATTATTTTTATTCCAGCAAATTCACAGTCCTTAATGATTTGAGCTTGCAGTACAAACTTGCCTCAAGCATTTTGTAGCCAGGATGGGGAAAACTGGACAAAACTCACTGTATTCATTATTTACAATATATTTTAAGGCAGGGACATTAGAATTTCTCTGAGGGGTAAGAGGGATTTTCCTACGAATGGGGCTGACTACACAAACCAAACCTTTTCCTGTAAGGTGTTCTTTAATAGCAGTGGGCAAAGATGCATTTGAGATGATTCGTTACATGGCTCAAGTTGCTGCTCACCTTTACAGGAGAGGCAAAATGGCGCAAACCCACAGGAGAGGTGAGGGATATTCTGTGTAATTTAATTTCCTAAGTATTTTTTGGGTAAGAGCTATAAGACTAGAAGGGACCTTGAAAAATCACTCGGCTCCCTCCCCTATAGTAATCCAACTTCAGCTACCTTTATCCTATCTGACTTGGTTTTATGTAAACCTCACTTAAAAACATCTCCTATCAAAGACACTACAATTTGCCAGGAAACCTGTGCAGAGTTCAAGTCTCCTTTCCATGTCTTATTTCTTTTTCCCATAGTATTCAAAGCTCAAACTTTATTGTAATTTAAAACCAGACTTCTTGGGCCCCTAACATGTACATAGAAAAAAATTAATTCTTTTTTGCAGAAAGAGTTATGAAGTAATCTTGCTACTCATCTTGGTGTAGGTAAAGACTCAGCCAGAATATTCTGACCAGCTGTGGCTCTCACTGCGCAGTAAAAATACAGACTGGCATAGCTCAGAAGTTTTCATTAAGAATGACCAGAGGTCCTATCACACCTACACATGCTGCCACCTTCTTTCTAAAGCCAAGACTGCAGTTGTTGGAAATTATACATAGTTGAAATTTTTTTAATGTAACTTTAGTCAGTTTTGTTCACTTTTGCCCCAGGGGAAGGGAATTGAAGTTTTTTTTCAGGGGACTGCTCTGCCAGGTGTGGTCTGATGATCTTAACATCTCAACAGGCTGGGAGTAGCACAGAAGATACACAAAAAATAACCATTAATTACCCTTGATGAACATCAACTCCAGACATCACCACTGCAATGGTCAGAGACACCTGGTCTGGGAAGACAGAGATAAGAAGGAGGACCTAATTAGCACTGGAGGTGAAGAAATCTGAAACCAACAGGAAACCAAATACTACAAACAGCACAACTTGAGAGCAATGAACATTGAACCAATGATCCTCTATGGGTTTTGACTGTATAAAATATGTGAAAAATGTGACTAAAATTTATGCGTGATGGAATAATTTTCACTGCACAATCCAGGCAATGTGTGGATGAAATTATTTCTGTTGTACATTCTAGCCAAAATAAAGTAATGTCTTGATTCTCGAACACTAAAAATGTTGTTGGAGAGCTTTTTGTTTTTCCTGCAGTTTCGGCGACACAGCCAGGCCCTTTAATCACTGCTAGAATTAATGTCAGCAAATGGTCTCGTAACAAAGATGCCACAATGATTTGCTGTAACATTCAACGTTTGCAAAACCACCAGTCAAAAGTTTTCCCTCTTTAGAGTAGCAGACCAGCACACAACTGAGGTTACACAAACAGACACTAAGTTAAATATAATTACCATTCTCAAAATTTAGAAGGGGATTGTCCCAGCAACTAACTAACTTCTTGGCCTTTATGAGGAAATGACACTTTAAAAAACAACAACAACCAAACATAAAAAAAAGAATCAAAAAAACTTGACAAGCAGACAAATTTGGTGTGCAATATAAAGAGAGTGTACAGAAAACTTGCTGCTTCTGGCTGCCTCCTACCTTTGCATAGCTGCTGGAGGTCTGGGTGCTCCATGAAAGGGAGCATTGCTCAGCCAATCACCCTGACTGTTCCATGATCTAAAATGTTAGGGTTGCTGTTCTCCTTGTCACACAGTCAGACATCCATGAAAGAGTCCCATATTCACCAGGGGCTAAAACTAACATGAAAGACAAGTCTAGAGCTCCTTAAATTTAATTTTGAAGTCACAATGATGGGGTGAGTTTATGAACTTGGACAGGGAGGATTTAGACCTCCCTAGGGCTCTGAATAGTAAAAATGATACCCTTAATTGCATCCTGGAGCATTTGTGTGTTGCAGAAAGATGACTGATATTTTAGCTTTTAAAAGATGGAAAAATGCTTGGGAAGTCTTGCCCTTTTTAAGCTGTTAGCCTCAGAGTCGTTAGCCCTGACAGCACTCTGCATTGAAATCACAAGGACAACAAAAATGCCTGGATCTTAGGTAGGGAAAAGAAGGCTGTCTGCAACTTGACCTGCTCTTTTCCACTTAATCGTGGGCCAAGCCTCATGCTGGCAGCCCATCAGATCCTGACATTGGCTCAGTGATTTTATTCAGCAAGAGAGAAAATTTAGGAAAAAAAAAGTTGGAGCGCTTATTCCGTGCACGCTAACAAGCGTTAGCATTTGTGTAGGACAGGTTTTACCCTTGATGATCAGGCCTTGGAGCACAAGTGTCCTGCAGAAGCCAGGAGGGCTGCTTGGGGAGCAAGGCTGTGCTTCCATGTATCCTGTCGTTACAGATTATTTCACACTCCATGTCATACATGGGAGTCGGGAGCAAGCTTAATGAACACGGGGCCCAACAACCAGGATTAGCAGCAGGAAGTTATAGAACATTAGATTAATGAGCTAAAGCTACCAGGCCCAGAACAGGAACAATTGGTAAGAATCCAAGATTCACAGCCAAGGACCAGAGTCATACAAAAACCAGCTGCCAGAAATAAATGCTTATTGTACCAACACAAAGGGAGTAGAAAAAGAGAAGTTCAATTTCAAAGCACATGACTGGAGGACTGAAAAAACAAACAAACGAACAAAACCACCAACCAAACCAAAACAACAAAATAACAACCAAACCGAAAAAAGAAAAAAGTAAGAATGACAACCTCTTGCCCAGAAGCAACAGTAAATAAGACACTAATGCACAAGCAAGAAGAATTTTACAAGAGTTTTTTCAAAAAAAGAGAATAGTGAGGATTCCAACTGAGGGAAACACATAGAGCCAGAAAATAAAGTTGATAGAAGTTCCCAATATTTTTCTTTGATTCTGACAAAACCCTTTCTCCTGCTTAAAGCTGCTGATGTAGATGCCTTGTGCAAGTGGCATTCTGGCATTGCCTCAAACAGAGCCTGGATAAGATCTGGATGGAAAGAAGTAAACAGCCATTTTAGTGCATTTGTTTCCTGTTGCTTACACAAATCTAAACAGCTCTCTTGCCTATTTCACTGTTAAATCCTAACTTTGATTCCAGTAAGAGATTAGCATTGGGGGAGTGCAGAAGAGATTTTTGTGTATTAGTTTGTTTTTGCAGGACAGTAGTTTTAAAAGGAGGGGGAGTGTAAAAAAGTTTTGAGTGTAAAAAAAAATCAAATTTAAAAAAACTTGTCAGCTTTTCTGTGGGCATGGATAATTAAGTTATCCAAGGCTTTTGGTATTAAAAGAGTAAAAAATGTCTTGCACATGATATTTTTTAATAAATAAAATCCACCCCAATCCAGGAGTCCCAATTTCAATTTCTTATCAATTCATCAAAAAATTAAAAAACTCCAAAGCAGCAGCAGCAAACATACCCAGAAAAATGTATCGTCAACATTCCAGCATGGATACAAAAAATATCAACATAAGTAAGAAAAGGCAGATGGATTATCATTCTTTGCAGAGTTCTCCGATTTCCAGTTCTACTTCAGTTTATCTTTTATGCATGACTTTTTTGGGTTTTTTTAAACAAACTTATGAAGCAATGAGCATTCTTGTTTATTTATAGTTAAATCCTTCGGCATTATTATGTGCACAAGTGTAAGAGATGACCAGAGCACAAGATGTTTGTCTGTGTCTATATTTCTTTAACTGAAAATAAAATAAAGAGACAGATAGTTAAAACTAAGGCTCTAGAAGCCAAATCTATAAAGATGATGCATTATCTGATAATTCTTCAGAAATATAAGGAAGTGTACAAAAACGGGCACATCCTCTCCTGTAGAACTCCATATAACACAGCATTCCTACGAGGAATCTACTCAGATTAAGATGTTGAAGACAGGAGCATCTCATTGTGCTGTCCTCATCACAGATACTCTGATCAGACTCCTTTGTCCGTGGGATACTGGAGGGAACACTCTGTTTCTCAGTACATTACTGGTGTACATCTCCTACCACGCACATAAGTCACGAGAAAGGAAAGAGAAGCAAGTAAGATGAAAAAAGACAGGAGGAAATAATTTCTTTGCTGTGCAGCAGATTCTCTTTAAAATGGCTCGCCTTCCAGATGCTCCCCAACTAAAGCAATTGGCAGATGGCAACGACTGCAGATGGATGGGCACAGCTGAGACACAGATACAGCTGCGAATAGCTGGCTCGGCAGTGTTTGCTTTTCCCCTTCTGCCAGCCACAGTCACAGCACTTCTAGAGAGTGAGTGGCAAAATAGGGAGAGGATTTCCCAAATTCACGGCAGAGGAAAAAGCCTTCTGTTAACATCACTGTCGTCCTTATTATCCAGAGTGCATGATATTATAAGGCATTTTTCTTATTCATTAACGAGAAAAGATATACTTTGCCATCTATTAATTAATGCCTATGATTAATTTAGAGAAGATTTATTAGATGCAAATCTGCTGTTAATTTACCCTCTTTCTTACAGCTTGCCACTCAGTTCTTATGAGGCCACAAAATGTTACACATTTTATCATAGTTCTGCACTAACAACTCCTTCATAAGAACTAATAGTAGGCCATGAAACAAAGTCCACTAAAGTCAACTTTACCTTCATGGTCCCGTACTAAGTTACATCATGGAAAACAATAACAAAGAGACCAGAACTGCAAACCGTATCAATGGCTGTGCAACTCTCTTTGCTCAATCCATAAAATATGCTGCAGAATTTTTTATCCTTCTGACTACTTGTTGCTCTTGTCTCAGTTTTGCCTTTATAGTCAATTTTACTGAATTCTCTGCATCAAAATATTTTTGTCTAGGGAAGGCCTCAGCCTGGCAGGCTAGCAATTCTCCAGTAAGAGAGATGTTAATAACCATTTCTACCCAGAGTACTAATGCATTGAATATCATTTAAAAGGCAAACAGTAATTAAGATCTATGCATTTTAATAGCACAAGAAAACAGCCCAGCACATTATCTCATATTTTGAAAAAGCATTTTAAGTAACAACCATAGGAGAGGACAGTTAGAGACTGATAATTTGAGAGCAAGGATTCCTATTTGCATGCTTAGTTTACACAGACAAACTTCAAGCCTTAGGTGTAAGTATGTGCTGATAGACTTGTGCCCCCTTCTCCACCTGCCTTCCTGATTATGGTGACTGTTAACATGGGTAATGAGAATGTTAATGTGCATTCATTCTGTTACAATGCCTACAGTCACCTATCCTACAAAAAAGTGCAGCTGACAGAGCCTGTTCATGTCCAGACTACTTCTAGAGCTCGGTTTACCTCATCTTTTCCCTCTCCCCTTCAGTAACATCTGACTGCTGGAGTCTCAGCCTGTCATAACTGAGAGCACTTTTCCCTCCCTCCTAGTTAACAAAACCTCATTTAGACAGAAACATCCTGTTGGTGGACATGACTACTAATGCCATATTTAAAAAGGCATGATACCTCCTTTCAGAAAAGAGATGGCAAGGTTTTTTGTGTCAGGCTAAGAGCAGAGAGGCAATTTTCATTAAATTAGGGTGATTTATTAAGATGGGAAAAGGCTACATGATGAAGAGGACCACATATGTCCATCTGGAAATAGGAATACTAACCTGTTTGTTCTGTTTATCAGAAGGCATAGAAAGCAATTTCAGAGGAAGAATGAAACAACATTATTTTAACCCTTAAAGCATAAGCTCTTCTTCCTTGGAAATAAAGACATGTTTCTAAGACTGTCCTAATCCCTGAGATGTTCTCAAGGAAGTATATCCAAAACAAAATGCTCAGGGAAGATGCTATACTACACAATTACCATTTTCAGCATACTACATAAAGTGTGAGGGAATGGGAGGAGTGGAAAGCGATTATATTCTTAGTTATAATTTAGTGGCACATACGCACAGTTACTGGTGTTTTAAACATACAGAGAATGTCTCTAATATGTTCAAATGAACAAGTCTATAAACTGTTAAATGGGTTTGGTTAATAAATCAAATTACCAAACAAGCTTGCCAGACAGATTTGTCAGTAATTTATGCACCTCTGAGAGTATATAAAAGATTTGTCTCTGGGGATGTTCTTATATAAAAGGCTTTTATTGGTATCCTGTAAATCCATCCGTGGTGCTATTTCCACCCCTTTGACTGTGGAGTCAGATTTGTGACAAGATTTTGTTCAGGCAGTTCACAGGAGATTCTATTGATGCTCAGTTTTTGACTGCTTATTTGCATATTTTTATATGAGGGGGAAAAAATTAGTCAGAACTTTAAAATCTAGAGATAATTAGACAGCTTAACTGAATCACTTCAAATACAGAAAAACCACTTCCATGAAGTCAATGTATGCATTATCCTTGAATCATACATGGTCTTATCAAATCAGAGGAAACAATCCTGTGATTTTACTAAATGTGTATTTCATAAAACTGGCTAAAGACATATTTGAGGACCTACATCAATACATTTAATGAGGCAAAAGTTATGCATAAACAAGAACTGTAAGACTGCACAATGAAACTCTTAAAAATTCCTGTGTATGAATCTACAGAGGGCTTCCTTCAGTGGGCTTCTTCATTCCTTCCTTCTTTTTCAAGGTGGTCCTTTAAAAACTAACACCGTTTTTTTATGCTATTTTTATGCTATAACTCCCTTCCCCACAAAACTCTCGAGTCAGAACGATTTGTAAATTAGTTTTTGGAAATTGCCTGTTCATGGTGGCTCTGTCAAGCCACTTAATTAGATGGGGACAAACTTCAACCAACCTGTGGGCCAAATTGAGACTGTGAGAAACAACATTATTTCTGTCTGTTGGAAACATATCTTAATATTGTCCTCTACAGAGGCAATCAGTATATTACTGCCAGCCTTATCTCCAGACTGTTTTCCTTTCCATGCACAGCTTCCTGTGAGTCAAAGCAGAAGAGTAATCTACTTCTGCAAGGGAGCACTTATCTTTTTCTTTTTAACCTTTTGTCTTGGGACACAGCTTAGCAAATTTCTCTTTAGTGCAACACTTCACAAACATTCAGCATTTTTATATACACAATAGCCAAACTACTGGGCAAATATACATTTAGGAAATGAGTTAAAGTTCTTAAGAAAGGGTTCTCAGCTCATGCAAGTCACAGAACCATTTAGATTGGGAAAGATCTATAAGTTCATGGAGTCCAACCTTTGACTGATCACCACCTCATCAATTAGACGATGGCACCAAGTGCCACACTCACTGTGTCTCTTTAACACCTCCAGGGAGGTGTGCCTCCCTGGGCCACCCATTCCAACATTTAACAATCCTTTTCATGGAGACATTCCTTCCGAGGTCCAATCTAAACCACCCCAGGCACAACTTGAGGTCATTTCCCCTCATCCAGTCCCTGGCTACCTGGGAGGAGAGGCTGACGCCCACCCAGCTACAACCTCCTTTCAGGTTATTGTAGAGAGCAATAAGGTGTCCGCTGAGCCTCCTTTTCTCTAGTCTCAACACCTCCAGTTCCGTCAGCTGCTCCTCGCTGGACTCGTGCTCCAGACCCTTCCCCAGCTCTGTTGACCTCCTCTGGTCACCCACATTTTTTTAAAAAGTATTTAAAGAGAGTTATTTTACGACAATACATTGACCAAGCGCATAAGAGTTAAGAAAACCTAAACAAAAAACAATCAACACGTCCATCCTGTAGTAGTTTCTTTCAAGCAAGTAAAATGTTTTTTAAATGTATCTATTTGGTACTCATAGTTCTATCCAAAACTCAAGTCTATGTTAAAGCGGAGGTGAGCAGTTGGAATTATAGAGGTTGCATCTCCTATTTCCATACTTCTTTTTTCTTTTCAAACTAAACAATCACACTGTCCTGGACTTCAACCTAATCTCTTCATATTCTTGAACCTTTGTGCAAACAGTGGTCGTATGTTCCCAAAACTCAATTCTGCAGTGCTTTTGCAAGCAAGAAACTCAGCTCATTGGAGAAATATTTATGATTCCCTGAGCTCATGTGCACACAGACAGACTGTGTGGATGTTTACAAAGAGTCAGGTTCCCAAACAAATGCATTCATTTTTTTCCTTCAAAAGCGAATTTCGTCACCTTTTCATATTTACATTCCCAGCACACCTTTACCCCAAAAGCTTAGATTCAAACTCTCAAACTTCAATGCCAAACATGTTGATGCCACACTGGACACAGTCCTCAGAGTATTCCATGAGTAAGGAATGCCTAATTTACATCTCTATTCAGATCTGTTAAGAATTTGTAGCATAATCTCCAGGGAAATGATGAAGACAGTACCTTTCACAAGCTCCATATGATCCTGGGGATTGAAGTGACTACACTGACCCTTTTCACCAAGAGAAAGGCTAAGGGATATTCCATACCCCATGACAGCAGCTCAAGTATAAAAATGAGGAAAGAGGAGGAAGAGAGGACAATTTTTATGCACAATGTTTCCCTTCTGCAGCCCTGCTTCCCAGGAAGTGGCTGCACATTGCTTGCTGGTGGGAAGTGGAGAATAAAATCTTTTTGGTGGTGCATGAGTAAACTTAGCTTTTGTATCAGTAAACTGCCTTATCTTAGCCTATAGTTGTTTACCAGCTGATCTTCTCTCCCTGAGCAGCTGGCATTGGGGAGGGACAGCATGGCTTGGCAGCCTGGAGCTGAATCTGACTCCACTTGATCTGACCCAGACACAGGGAGAGACTTAGACCTGGACTTGACAGGAACAGAGCTGCACCTGACAGACTTGGACATGGACCTGACCTGCCTTAACTAGACACAGGCGCAGGCCTAGACCTGGACCTGACAGACCCGGACTTATCTGGACCTGGACCAGACTTGACTGATCTGGACCTGACTTCACTTGAGATCTGTGAGGAAAAAAAAGCAAACCAAAAGCCCACCAGACCAAGGCAGAGCTGACATTTACGAGGAATTACACTTCCCCACAAGTCCTATGGATAGTCTGTACCAGAGCCAATAGACACTGAGCACTGTCAAAATGCTCCAGCAGAATTTAGTTCTCACAGACCACAGTTACCTTCCTCATCTCTCCTGTTATATTCACAGAACTTGAATTCTTCAGTCATTTCTGTAGCACAATCCTTTTGTTTTACTACTTTTTTTTTGTTTTCTATATAAAAACCCCTCTATTTTGCCAACAGAACTGAATTTACCCAGCAAATATGACTCAATTCAAATTTGCCTTAAGACTAAAAAGAAAGCATTCCAGGTACAGCAATTCTTCAGTCCTCCCAAAATTTGCAAGAAAAAAAATATCATAAGAGATGAAAACTTTATTGAATAAGGACCACTTATCACTTTTATCTTTCAATTCATGATACAGTGGTGTATTATGCTCTTTAGTGATTGTGAAGAGGGTGGAGTAGATGGTGAAGGCCATGTTTAAAATAATGCATCCGTTAAAATCCTGTACACTATCCTGAGACAGTTCACACGAAAACAGATTACTTTCACTTTTAAAGGAATTTGGCTCTAATGAAATACTCTGCTCTGCAAGGTGGTTGGAGTTCAAAATCTGCTTGTTATACCATCACAACAACAAAATTTTGTAGTAATTGTAAAGATAATTTACCTAATTTGAGAGTATGTTTGCGTGACTGTTTGTATACACAGATGCTTGTTTGGAAAGGTTTATGCTCACAGATATATAAAGGTGAAGCTATGGTTAAAATTCTATATGATGGCAAAAACTGCTTCTGCTCCTGGCTGCTTTATTTTGCACACCTGCTGTAGGAAAAAAAATGTCCTTTTTTCCTCTCTTTTCTTTTTTCTTCAGCATAGGATTATAGTACTAACAGGCTTGCAGAAACGCCTTCCCAATCCTCTTCCCTTACTCTGCCTAGATTAACATAATCCCAGCCCCAAACACATACTCTATTTCAGATCACGACAGATAGTTATTAAGGCAAGGAAGGTGGGACAACACAATATACTATGGAGGAGTCAGAAGATTTAAGCCAACATCTATTGAAGAGAGATTTTGTCCATTTTTGGCACGATTCTTTTAAGCCTTGCAACAAAAATCACGTGCTGCGTGGCACCTGAGGTCCTAGTTCATGTCAGCAACTGGTTTATTTTCTAAATGTAAAATGTCTTCCTCAGTTAGGATGACATAATGACTCTTAGGGCCCCCTTAAATTTTTAAGCTTCTGAGCTGAAAGCACACTGATGGAGGAGTCAGGTATGCCAGGGTGGAATACAAAGTCTAAGGCCTATTAAATCTATGACAAACTTTTAAGGCAAAGCAGTTGCATCTGATCTTTGACAGCAAAAGTACAGGAAAACTTTATAGCAGGAACAAAGGAGATGGCACCTAATGTTTTTCTTCAAGACTGGAAAAAGGGACTGTTTCAGTTTTGAGGCAGAAATACTCATTGCTCCCTCAGGCAAGAAAATATTCATCTGGAGTTCCTAAGAGAACTTTGCACTTCAGTTGTATTTTCTATTACCTCAACCTAACAAAAAGACATGGACTAAAAAATAGGGAGTGCCCATTAGTTCAGCAAAAATTAATTTCTAGAATGTCATAATTTATATAAAAATGACTATATGTGTAAATAGTGATCTGAACCAACTTGGAATTTAACTGTTGATAGAAGCTATTGGTAAAAACAATTTTTCAGGCTTAGAGTGTGAATTGAGGATTTTTTTTTTAACGCGGCTCTCTCAATGTAATTGAGAATTTACTGAGATTGAAAGCACAAATCCAGGAGGATCAAATACAGTATATAGATACAGAATGTAGTCCTAAAATGCAAACCTTGCCCAATTTTTTTTTTAAAAGCAGAGAGTAAATGTACCTATCCAAAAATTATTTCTGGCTCTATCACATTCACAGAAAAGTAGATTTTGCAGTTCAAGAAAGAATGTAGATAACATCAATGCTATTCTTGCCTTCTAACACCATTTCAAATGTAAAACAAGCTATGTTTGTGCAAATTAACAATCAAATTTCAGAAGGTAATTTCATATTTTAAAGATTAGTACAATATAAAGTTAATACAAAAGCGTGTTATGAGACCCTGGATGCTGTTAGAGAGGAAAGCTTTTTCATAGGCATCTCTTTAAAAAACCTCAAACTTGAAATAATAGTATTTCATAAGCACGCTGCCAATAATTTTGCAACCATCTTGTTGAAGATTAATCCTACTGTCTAGGCCTCGTTAAGACAATGGGTAATCTCCACTGCTAAATGATTTCCAGAACAAGAAATTAAATTGATAAAACAGGTAGATTACAGCAGGTCAGGTAATCCAGTTCTACTATTAACTAGTGGATCTTTACATGTGAAAGCAGTAAGATATTTTCTTATTAGTTGTCATGCATAAGTACATTTATTTCCATGGCCTTTTCTCCACTTTTCCACTTGTAGTTTCAAAGTGGAATGATGTGTAAGAACAGAGAACAACACACAACTGAAATCATCTGGGAGATGCCAGAGAAATTAGTCATGCTGGTAAACAAAAAATCTAACCAAAGTTTGCTCCAAATAGCACTTTGTCACCTTAAAGTAGTGAGAAATAAGTGTTTTATCCCCATTTTTCAGATGAGGAAAAGTTAGTTGATGCAGGTGACAAACTAGACGTATCTATAAGAAGGAACAGAACCCAAAACACTTGGTTTTCACACTCATACTCTGGCCATTTGACCATGCTTCTATTACCTTTTAAAAAAATTGTTGCCTCAGCAGCCATTGCCCAGCCAATTTTGTTTAAATCACTGCTGCTCTGTCGGCGATCTGATCAGGGGAGCAGTCAGGCCTGCTCTGCGCACGGCCCCCGCAGCGCTCCTCTCTCCGCGAGCTGCGGCATAACGCACCTCCATAATGGAGGGGCGAAGCCAAAATAAAGGTGAGCTATTTGTTTGAAACATTCAGCTCATCGATTTCACCTTCAGAGGCTTGCACAGGAGGCCTCTTAAGGCGTTGTTGGAGATCCAAGGCAGAGCGGTGTGCGATAGGCAAGGCCAACAAACATTCCTACTGATTACCAGGAGCGTGGGCCTCGCGTTTCCTCATGATGAGAAAGCCAGAAAGCAAAACTGAAAAGGTTCTGTTTTCCAAGCATCCTCAAAGTGAAACAACAATGCTTAACCCAAGATTCCTCATGCTGTATAAAAATAATTTGCTAGCATAACAGTAAGAAGGTTCTGTTTTCCAAGCATCCTCAAAGTGAAACAACAATGCTTAACCCAAGATTCCTCATGCCGTATAAGAATAATTTGCTAGCGTAACAGTAAGAAAAAACCTTGCATTCTGAAGTGTCTAGAGTTCAAAATTTCTCTGACAGCTGTACACTGAGTAATTATTTCCAAGACATGCACACAAAAATTAATATATGAAACCAACGCCCACATACAATGATTAAAAGCTACATCTTAAGAATTAGAGTTTTTCACAAAAAAAATAAATGAAGACTTACACTGTGCCCATCCGTTGTGGCAATGGGGATAAGTCTAGCTGGCCTGCCTCAAAGCCCATTTCTACTGACAAATGCCCATCTACTTTTCCTTAAAGATTACAAACCTCTTGACTGCAGTCAAAGCTTTGGTGAGCACAAGTACTGCAACAATAAATAGAAACTACCTAAAAATACTGTTTAACAAGCACAACATCCTTCAGTGTTTGTACACACAAACATGCGCATACACACACAGAACTGTCAAAAGATTTGTCCCCAGAGGTTCGGGCAACTGCAGAGTTAATTGCATATCACAAAATGCTCATTACTTTGATTAGATACATGGAAAGGACTTTTAGCCATTGAGTAAATAACCTCACTAAAGATTCCTGGAGCTAAACACAGCCAAAGTAGTGATTTCCTGCAAATCTATATGCCTTATGTCCATAATATAGCTTCACTGAGTTAGATGCCATAGATTACATCCATCAAGGTGTTTATGTTTTGACCTCTTGGGGACTGCAGGGCAACAACCTCTTACTTTTTTTGGTGACTTCTCTCCTCTGGTGTATGATTTTAAGGGCTTGTGTGCCTAGGAAGGATATTGAAGGACAGGGTAGGGTTTGAATTTACAGGTTTGCACTAAGCAACAGAAAGCTATGGCCAGTCAAAATTATATGAAGTAAAAAGAGTGTCCACATGGAAAATTAGCATGGAATTAGCAGTGTGTTGTAAATTCATAGATATATGTACTGTACACTAACACCCTTGCCCCTTTATAAACAAACTTTTCATCCTTTCTTGGTGAGAGCAGTCCTCATTTTCTAGGCAAAGGAACAAGTGCACACAATAAAGAGGCTTTAGGAATGGAAGTCAGAGCAAAGTACACGTATGAAATGGAGGAAGGGTTTTAAGCCAGCCTGTTCAGATTGATTGGAGTTAAAATTTAGGAGTCAGTGAGACCTGCCATCCCTTTTTCATGGTTAATTCTACTAAAAGTACAGAGAGATTTCCAATCCTTATCAAATGTTGAATTTCAGCATAATATTAAATCAATATTCTCAGAAATAAAAATATGTTTTTGATCAATAAAATGTTATTGACTTAATAAGGGAAAACATTTTATTTCAATTCACATTTTTATGTTATTTTAATACACCAGACCTTTGAAATTAAAATCTGAAAGTTACTTTGATAATATAAAAGTGTTATTTGAAAAGGAAAAACCAATAAAAGTGTGGTTTGTTTTTTTTCCCCTCCAAACTTTTAATTTCAGTGAAAGCAATATCCATCAACACCCAACTTGAGACCTCCAGTGCAGTGGACTAAAAGCCTGACAGACACCTGACAGAAAAATCTGGCTGCAAAAACATCATCACAAAAGAGTCTGCTGGACGGGCAGCATCACACAGGCTTCAAATCCCCCAGTCCATCAGTCCAGCAGCAATAAAAGAAAATACATCACTGGATCAAGCATTTCAGCATCAGAGCAATACATAAAGGGATTGATCTGCATAAAAACAGGGCATGATATCCCCTTCCCCACTTGCTATTTCATGACTATAATCATTTGACTCATAAGTGTGCCTGCAAATTGTGCACTTCCCTGTCTGTACACACCCACCCCAGGGTACTTTGCATGGCAATTCTGAACACTTTAAGCTTTGCCTAAAGTAAAGCAGTAACAGTAACAATAATAATAATAAATTCTGATTCACAAGTGGAAAGGGTGCAGGGTATTTCTGTAAGGAGAAAAGGCACTTACTGAAGTGAAAAAAGGGGTTTAAGTCAGTTTTGAAAAAAAAAAGAAATAAGAAAAAAAGGAAAAATGTTCTAAGAAATTTAGAAAAAGGAGCAGAACTCTAGAAGAGGCTCAAGTCAGAGCTTTAATTTTTAAAATAACTGATGTTATTAGTGTTAATAACTGGCAGGAGAGTTATATTTAAAGAAATTATTTTTTTCTTTCTGGGAAGAAAAAAAATCAGCAACTCACTAGAAACATTGATGTTATATTTTGAGTTTGATGCAATATAGCAATTCCTTCTATGATTACTTAGACATTAATAAAGATATCTCATTTCATAGACTATTTATAAATCATGCATTTAAGTACATAGTATGTCCAGGAGAAAATGAAATGTTATTACTCACACAGAGTATCCTTCTGGGGAAATACACGTTAGTAACACTATCAGAATTTACTGCAAGCTATCAAGACAAAAAGGCATTCAAATCAGTGATCGCTTCAGTCTGTACACAGTGGATCTATATCTAGGCTAGTGCCTTTCACAATTAAAGGTAACTGGCTTGAATGGAAAATGGGGATGCTTTCTTATTAAAAAACAAAATAGAGACAATAGTTGAGAAATTATAATTCTAATTGTTAGTGAAAGAATTGCTATAAATATATAACAAGATAAAAGTTGGGCTGGTGCCAAATAAGATTTGTAGTAAATATTTTTTACATCATCATACCTTATGAAAATGTCATGGTTGCTGAAAACAGCTCTACCTAAACAAAGTGAAGGGTTCTTTCTGTGGCTTGTATGGGATGTGACAGAGCCAAAACAAATGGGAGGATCCTTACCATTAAATCAGCTAAGTTTTAGAAGACTTCAGAAATCCCACCAACTAATAAATTCAAATGTGCCATCTTGGGCCCAAGGCACATCAAATCCATGCAAGCAAATAGAACTAAACCAAGAAACTAATGTTGTAAATATACCAAGATCTACCTTTCTTAAGGGAAAAAATAACTTTCCAATCAGCTTGATGCTTGTCTTGCTGCTATTACCAAACCCAGGCTCTTCCACATTCAGTCAGCTAGAGTTCTAATACCTAGCTAAATTTTGCTCTGTGTGAATTGTGATTAACTGATTTCTGCATGAAGTGTTTTAGTTTCCTGATCATCACTAACTCAAGTTAAAAAAAAAAAAAATCAGCTTCCAAGATATACAGGTTGAATTCTGGATTTTTTTCCGTAAAGTGTACACTATTATAATGAAGATATAATATATCAGCTAAAAATAGAACTACATTTTAGAGCTTTCCATCTCCATTCTGTTAGCCAAGAGGTTTAAAGGACAGCTAGATATGCCTGCATATAATCACAGAGTTACACAAGGTTTCCAGGTCCTTTCAGGTGGGCATTTTAAATACCTCCAGCTCCGATGCACAGCTGATCAGATGAGCTCTGAGGCATGGAGTTAGGTGGAGGCTATGACATAGCTCAACCAGACCAAGCAAACCACGTCTATAATTTAACAGAAATAAACCTGAAGAAACAAATCAGCAGCACCAGTCTTTTGCTGAGAAGTGAGAAGCATCACATGTGATGTTCTGCTAGCAAGCACCAGTGAAAGGCAGCTTTTAAACTCTGTAAGAGTGGCAGAAATGCAATCCACATGCAAAAAACAAACATTAGAGGTGAAAGTTCCTGCTTCTGCCAGCACCAAGTGACATTTCCTCCATTTAAGGAGAGATGGCTGGAGAGACAAGAGAAGCCCCATGCAGCAGTTAGCTTGGGAGAGCCTGATCCCACTGCCTCTTGGGAGCTTTCCAGGCAGGCTTGGGCAGGTGCACCACACTGCAGTGCCCCGGGGACACTTCTGTCAGCCTCCAGGCAGGTTGCACGGGTAACTGCAAGGAGGTCTGAGTCGTCTTT